>VZTZ01035211.1:525350-577432 GCA_013400955.1 Drymodes brunneopygia
AAAACTCGGAGGGAATCTATGCTAATCATTTTAGACCCGTGGGTCTTTCACTGAGACAAGCCAGCCCTGCTTTCTCTAACGCTCAGTTCGGTATCTCCGAATGCATATTCATTCCCTCGCTCAGTCTCTTGGTGCGTTTTACCGCCCGTCTTTTTGCTCTAATTTCAATAGTTTTGGGAGGGGGGAAGAAAATCAGATCTTGGGACATTTAGGGTATTCATTAACCTAGTGAAGAGGAACAGAGGCATTATTACTCACATAGAAGGCACCCTGCCCCCATGTCTATCTAAGGGTTCATTGTAAAAGGATTAAAAGTTAAAGACCTTCATCTTATGATTCTTTCATTTAATCTTCGTGGCGCCTGAAAGACATGCTGGATGGATGATCACATTTAAAATATTCCTAATGTCGGCTACCTTAGGACTCCAGGCAGGGCAAACAAACGTAATTTATTTCCAGAAGAAAGGGTATATTGAGATGTTTAAGTTTATGAACCACCATTACCATGTATATTTGTTAGGTTCTGACAAATACCCAAATAACATTAAAATCAGCCATTCATCACATATGAATTTATGCAAAACCTTGTATGCCTGGGGCCAATATTTTTTTAGACAGAGTTTCACTTGCAAAAAAAAAAGTTTATTTAAAAAAAAAAAGCAAGAGTTTTTCATGACTGGTAAACACGAGAATTATGTGAACAGAAACTATTTCATGCTGGGATGGCAGCCAGGGACTCGGGAATGTCAACAAAAGTTCTCCAAAGTTGAAAATGTCACTGGATTACAATACAAGGTCCTTTACCCCATTAGCAAACTTTACTAAAGTAATATTCCCACTACTTAGCGAGGGGGCTCATCCAGTGATTTATCTGTCTGTGATCCCAGCAATGGGGCAAACAGAGACTTCATCTGGAAACCACCTCTGACTGCTGGCTTCAATATTCAAAACTTTCTGTGTATGCAGAGCTGAGTGTGTGTTGGTGACTGTTATGAGTGTAAAAGAAGTGTGCTGTTAATATAGTCTAAATATCTGTCACCGTATCTGTCTTAATTTTAATCCAAGGCTCATTGTCATCAGAGAGTCATGTACATACATGCTTTCTCAACCAATAACGCCCTGTTAATAATAAATTTATGAGAATATTTTGGGGTTTTAAAAAAAATCAAGTTTCACCATCCATAAGGCCCATGATTTTTTTTTTTTTTTAATAAAGAGCTAAATTTTGTCAGCTGGTAGAGCAAAAATAAACTAGTAGTTTTCACTGTTGTTTCTGGTCAGGTCCACTTTCTGGTCCTCCTGCCCTAGTGTTGAAATGTTTGGCTTGTAGTGGAAGTGTTTCAAGCCAAACAAATAAAATATCTTTCTGATGAATGTTTCTATGCAAATGTATTTAATATTAGATTTTGTAATATGTTTTTGCAGCAAAATTGAATTACAGCTCTTTTAAATAGAAATCAATTCATAACACAGCCAGCTTTTCTTTGCTGATCTTTGTAGTGGCATCATAAGACTGCACAAAGACCACTATGGGGAAGAAATAAGGGAAAAGTTTAAAGTTTGCTTTTAGTTACTCTGCAGTTTCTTCTTTTGCAATTTTAGTGTCTTAAAGCATAATAATGGGAATTTCAATTTATTTCTGTCTCCACCATAGGCTCAGCTGAGTCATTTAACCAGTGTGCTGCAGTTCCTTGTGAGGAGCACAGGACTTCATCTTCTTTGCCACTGTAGTCAGTCTCTATCAGAATAGTTTGTTCTCTCACACCACGTGTTTATTCAAAATCTAGTAAAGTTAAGGCCCAGTGTTCAAGGGAGGTTGCTCGATGATATTGCATTTAGTATCCAAGCCATTGTTTTTGTCATGCAGAGCAGTATTCTACATATCATTCTCCAATGCTTTACACTTCTGATTATCAGGAAAAACGTGGCTTTTAACCAAAGGCTGATTTGACAGTGCCAAGAAGAATACAATCAATAAAAGCACAAAAAAGTAAACCAGAGTAACTTCCAAATGTTTGTAATAAGCTCATTCAAAATTAGTTTGGATAGTGTGATGAAAATGAACCAACTAGGAAACATTACACATTAAAGTCTTGTGTACTCACATATGTACCTAATTGAAAAATGTATTTGAGTCCTTTCATCATTTTCAAAATACCACCACAAAGATGAGCTCTTGAGATTGCATGAGGGCACTATGGAGTCATCACCAAAATAACCACAGCTAGAAATTCGAGCAGTAGTTGGATAAATACTGGACAAGTTTTTCCTCTTCAATAGTTTTAACACAGAAATAATCTTTATTTAGTAACATCAACACCTTGAAAGAAATTCTCAGCAGTTCACCTCACTGAGCTGTGTTATATAAATGTAATCTATACCACACTGGTTGGATCTTGGACACATTAAAGAGAAGATATTCCAGCTTGGAGATTGGCCAGGAATCTTCATTGAAAGTTGAAATAAATATAATGACATCATCATATAATGTAACATCATAGCTTTCAAGGTGAGCCAAACCAAAGGTATGCTGGCAGGGCAGTGTTGCCACCTGGTAGATCCATGCTAGGAATAGATACCATACTCTCGTCCAGCAGGGAGGAGAGCAGCCACGCTCTTCCTGGAGTGCCCACAAGGATCCTGCAGTGTCTCTGTGCCTGCAGGTCCTGTGGGAGCCTTGCTGCATGTGGGAGCTGCAGGATCTGTGTCAATGCTCTCTTTTAAGAGAGCAGCTCCAGCAAATTTGAAGAGACCCTTTCATTCCCTCTTCCCTGCTCCCAGACCAAGCAAGAAGCTCCAATGGTTAAAAGGAAAGGAATGAATACATTCACTTGAAACAACTGTTGGAATCGTTCAGACAGGAACAGAAATATTCAGCAATCAACATTAAAGACTCTAAATCCTTGGAGGTGTTATTGCAGGATCAGCAGCTTACAGCCCCCTTCGTGAAGCCTGGGTACCAGTGTATTACTGTTAAGTCCCCTGCAGCTTGTTCCCTGTGGGGAAAGCAGCTGCTCTGTGTGATGTGCTTTTGAAGAGTCTGGGAAAAAAGCTACTGCAGAGAAATCTGCACGGGTGTAACACCACAGTGAGTCACTTTTCCCTGCTGAACTGCGGGACAGGAGTGCAGAGATGGCACAGTTTAGCCTCTGACTGTTGGTGGATGGCTTAGATGGAAACCAGCTGAGAACAGATGCTCTGGGAGCTCCCTGGTTGTAGTTCTGCCGTCTCTGGGGGTATATTCACGCTGCCATCGAGCATCATTCTGAGTCAGCACTCAATGCCAGACCAACCTCTGCATGCGCTGAGGCCCTGGCAGCCTGGGGATGTCCTGGACAGCTTTGGGGCCATCTGTGGGGGCCTCTGGCTGTGTGTGGGTGTTCCTGTCCGAGAGCCCAGCTGAAGGCAGCAGCACCGACTGAAGGCACACAGATCCTGGCACTGCCGAGTCTGGAGTCTGCTCTGCACCTAAGGCAGCACCCAGGTCTCTCTCGTGGAGAATCCCACAGTAGTCGCTGCATCAGATAATTGTAACAGAGTTTGAAAATAGGTTTCACACTCCCTCCTCGTTGTTTTTTTTCCCTCGTGAGAGGGGGAGTGGCAAGGCTCCCATCACAAAGAACGTTACTCAGTACCAGAACAGATCTTAAGGCACAACACTAAAAACCTGTATGCAATGGAGAAGGACTGGGTGGCTCGAGGGATTGGTAATGGTATAAAGAGCTTTTCACCACTAGGCTTCTGGCTCTGATCCAGAGGTAGTAACTGAAAGCCACAGTCATCTGATGCCTGCAGAGTGGGCTCTGTAGAATGAGTTGTTGGTCTCTGCATAGATCCTACCAAGCAGGATCCAGATCACAAAGCCACCACCAGAACTATCATGCTTGCAGGGATTCTGAATCCAAAGTGCAAAATGAAACAGGAATGAGGATGTTTAATCTGTGTGGTTAGCAGCTTAGCAGTTTGTGATTGTAATAGTGAAGAGCTTAATGTTGGGTAGTTTTTGTTTTGTGGAGGAGGGATTAAATTAGGAGGATATAACCAGTATAGCCCCTTGTATTGATACAACCCTAATGGTATTCTCCTTCTGGCATAGTAGTATCTTTATTTTTGGCCTACACCTGGCAACTTTCTACCTGGCTTGGATGCAAACCCGTGGTCCAGAGGAAGATGGAGCAAAATGAAGGGCCAGGCACTGCTGTATTAATTGAAGTGCCTCCTGCACTGGGTGGTGCAAGTACCTTCATAATAAGTACGTCTTACACCTACCAGTGCAAATACCTTATTTACAGCAGTGCAGCTTTCCAGGGCTCAGGTGAGAGGTTACCCTTCCATTGGATTCCCAATCATGCAGCTCTGAGCACACATTTCTCTGAACAATTTCAGAATATCCTCGCCAGGCTGCTGTGTTGTACCTGTGCAATAAAAAAATCCAGCATCCTTCTCAGCAATAAATAAGCTGAGTTTAACTTGAAGTATTAGGAAGAAGAAGTACATAAAACCAATACATACTTATATATGTGTAAACATCACTCCTCTGTTTTAAAATGAACCTTCTGGTATTCCAGGCACTTCATAATATTGTCTGGGAGTGAAAAATGGACAGAAAATAATTTTCCCTCACTCCCTCTCCTAGTTTGCTTTGGACATTCAGAGACTGCATATCTAGCCAGGTTTATTTTGCCTTTTGCATGCATTTGTTCCTCCAAGGGCATTCCATTTCTTTCATACAGCAACAGAATGTTGAATAATATTGTATGGATATTATAGTAAACATGCATTTTATAGCCCGGTGAGACGAGCTGAAATACTGTCTTCTAAAATCTGATGGACTTCCAAGTTCATCGTGTCCTTTTGGAATAAGTGGGCAAAATTTTGTTTTGTAGGTAATATTTGCACAATAAATGAGGTCATTGACCTGAACCTTGAAGCTCTTGCAAATAAGACTCAGAACCAATGCCTAAATTACGTGTCAGTGCTACATCTCTTGGCCGTGGAAACACCCAGGTATCTCTCCTCTCTCTCATTGTATCTGCTCCTGGTTAATGAGAGTGTGAAGAGCCCCGTCTGACCCGGCAGTTTACTGGGTCTGTGGTTGGTGGATCCTGGCAGGACTCCAAGTGCCCACCAAAGCTGCTCTATCACTCCTCAGATGGACAGGCGGGACAAAATACAACAAGGGGTTCTTGGACCAAAAGAAAGGCAGGGAGAAATCACTCACCAATTACCGTAACAGGCAAAACAGACTTAGCTAGGGGAAATTTATTTATTACAAATCAAATCAGAATAGTGAGAAATAAAATCAAATCTTAAGACACTTCCCCTCCACCTCTCCCTTCTTTCCAGGCTTAAATGCACTCCTGATTTTCTCTGCTTCCTGCCCACCGGCAGCACAGGGGGTTGGAAATGGGGGCTGGGGTCATGTGTCAATATCTGCTGTTCCTCCCTCCTGGGCGAGAGAATTCCTCACACTCTTCCCTGCTCCAGGGTGGGCTCCTCTCTCCATGGGGCCACAGGTCCTGCCAGCTGCAGCATGGGCTTCCCGTAGGGTCAGCAGGGCTGCAGGGGGTGTCTGCTCCAGGGTGGAGCCAGGGACAGCCTTCCTCACCACGGTGTTCACCAGGGGCTGCAGGGGAATCTGTGTTCCTGGAGGTGCCTGGAGCACCTCCTCCCCCTCCTTCTGCACTGGGTGTCTGCAGAGTTGTTTCTCTCCAATAGTCTCACTCCTCTCCCTGCCAGAAGTAGCTGGATTTTTTGTTTCCATTCTTTAATACCTTTTCAGAGGCTCTCCCATCACGGCTGATGGGCTTAACCGTGGTCCACCTTGGAGCTGGCTGGAATTGGCTCTGTGGGACATGGGGGAAGCGTCTCACTGAAGGCACCCTGTAGCCCCCCACTGCCCAAACCCTGCCACACAAAGCCAGCCCTGCTGTGTGTGTGCACAGTGGAGTTTCCAGTGAGCTGGGAAGTCTAATAAAGCTCCCTGAGCACTACATGAAGAAGGCATTAAGGCTGGACCACCAGGTTGGGAATAGTTACACTGCACTTAAGCTGTCCTCAAAAGTGCAGGGCATTCTGCTCTGAGCCAGCAAAACCTTGAGCACAACCAAGGCCTCACAAGCACATCCTCAGAAGGACTGACTGCTCACCCCAAGTGTCCATAAGTTCTCTCCTGCACCAGCTGAAACCATCAGCACCCTGTCCTGGAGTCCTGAGGGAGCCGGGAGCAGCTTGGGTGTTCAGGGGAGGGCTGTTCCACCTAACCAGGAACAGCTGAGTGTTGTGGTTTGTATAAACTGTTTGCCATGTATGTGTGGCATGTGGCAGTAAATGAAACACTTACTTTAAAACTTATTGAAGTTCTTTCAGCAAAAAAATTAATGTGGGGTTGGCTTTTATGCGTTGTTTCAAATGAAGCAGAGATTTATACACCTTATTATCCTAATTTTTTTCCAGACACTGCCCTGAATATCTCTCATATCTTATGGGAAATCAAATATCAGAGATCACTTTTAATTTCCCATCTATGTTACGAACAAAAAAACGAGTAAGTCTAATGAAGTGGCATGTAGTCAAATGTTCAGACTGTAATCATCCACGAAATATTTAAAGCAATCTGAATGACATTTTTCAGACAGCCAGACTAGGTTCCTCTTACTCCTAAGCCTCTGAGAGATGCCAACAAACTTTAAGGTTAACATTTTCAGTCTTGGGTGCATGAGATTAGGCATCTTGTTCAATAAGATGACATCTGTGGCAGAAAAAACCTATGATTTGAGGTTTTGGAAATTCACCACTCTCAGTAGGAGACAACAATAATACACCACACTGTGAAAAACAGCAGATGTAGTTTTACTACTGCATACAAGATTCTATTTGATGTGGTGAATTTTGAAATTGGTTATAGTAAGGTTTTTTGTTTTGTTTTTTTCAAAAGAGCTAATAGGTGCACATTTTTTTTTTAAATGGGGCATATTTATTTTGGGTATATAACATAGGAGCTGCAGAAAACCCCATTTCCAAATCTTCTCGCTCTGAAGTAATGGGAAAAAGAGGGGGACTTAGAGTTTCTCACAGACAAGTGAAATCCTAAGGCAAAATAATTGGATTCTAAGCCTTATCTTCCGCCAGGATGGATTTGTAGGGGCAAAGGAAGGATGGGGGAGAAAGAGCTAAGGCAGCATTACCCTCTTTTCTCTTTTTTCCCCTCCTCCTGCCTTCCACCAGTGGGGGTGATGCTGTCACATGCTGAAGGAGTGGTTGAGTCCCTTCTCTCTTTCATTTCAGCTACACAGCCCCTGCAGATGTGATGGATAAACATATTGACTTCAACATTTCAAACTTATTTTATGCCAATCAAAGATCTTCATCTGCTTTTTAAAATATGAAGTATTTTCAGAGATCTCTTTTTCTATTTCTAATTGCCTGGAAATTTTTTGTCTTTGGTACAGTAATTACTTGTCACTGAAGTTTCTCTTTGCCTATTATATTTTCCCTGAAGGTTGTCCTAATATTGTGATTAAATTTTTTTTCCCCCAAATAGTTGGTGTTCTGTGAAATTGCACATTTTGTCTTGCAAGTTTAGCTTTGTGGAATTTCTTTTGCTTTCTGTAAAAACAGAGCAAAACATGGACTTTAATGTTCATAACTGGGAAACCATATAGATTCATGTAGTCCACCATACAGACAGCATGCTCCAACCCCCTCATTTCCACTGAAAACAAAATATGTTTAAAAAATTGCTGTAGCACTGAATGATAGATCTGAATGTTGAGTAGCTCTACTGTGAGTATTAAATAGCCCCATTAGAAATGATCCCCAAATCTCCTCCTTCCTCAGATGCTCTTGAGCATCATTTCTGTGATGCCACTTGAAATGTGTGAGTCAAATATGTTATTTATTTCAAAGTATGCCTTCTAGCCTGACTGAAAAATTCTGTAGTTTATTCTGTAACCCTTGTCCCTCTTCTTAGTATTTTGGATTCATATGAGTTTCTGCTCTAAATTGCTCAGAATAGTTTAGGTTCTGTAAAACAGTAAATACTCCTGGCCCTACCTGTGCAAATTGTGTTACTAAGGTCAATAAATTTATCTACTGGTACAGCTGAGGAAAATATTTTAGCAGTTTTTTCTGGGGCAAAAATGGTGATGCGGTGGTAGTGTAATATTTTATAGATTCCCATCAGCTGAAAAATGTGGCCACTTTGATCTTTGAAAACAATAAACTATTTTTTAAAATAAAGTATTTTGTTCTGATCTTTTCAGGATAATACCTGTTGATTTTTTAACTTTGTGGGTTTTTTCACTTTGGAAGTCCTGATTCAATTCTGTTACAAAAATCCATTCCTTTTAGCCTGCGTAAACTGAAATCCCATTTAAATCAAAATTATACTCAGTAAGATACTCAGAGCATTTCGTGTGATTCTGAGCCAGAATTTCTTATTTTTCAGCTCACCAAAAATTTTGAAAATGTATTATTTTTGGTGAGCTCAGAGCATATATTTAAATTATTCACCAGAGCTGTGAGGAATGGAAAATTTAGATTGTCTCAGAGCTCAAATCAGATGCCAGATCCATGGCTGCAGTAAATCAGCATAGCTGTACTGATGTCAGGTTTGCTGGGTGGTTTTATGCCAGCAAGGAATCCATCTCCATTTAAATACTTGGCTCAGTAGGAATGTATAGATGGACTCTTCTGGTGGCTATGACTTGGAGCTGAGATCTTGAGAGGAAAGACTTGCAAGACAAAAGTATTATCTGGCTTGTCTGTGGCACTAATGTGTGATGCCTGTGCTTGGGTACTGTGTTGGTATAAATTCTGTGTGCATGGCCAGCATTACATGAATTCCACACTCCTTCACTAGGAATATTAAAAGTTGCATAACTTCCAAGTCTTTCTATGTGCTGTTGATTAGCATTCCACCAGGATCACTAACCTATTGGACTGTCTGTCACTATTGGTGGAAAAGAGTCTTTTATTTCCTTCTCAAATGATTTTGCTTTTCTTCAGTGGTGTCCATAGCAACCCATACTGGTAGTGATGAGTCCCTGATTCTGTTACAGCAGTGTCCTGCCAGGAGCAGCAGCTGACCCAGCATTGTGAGGCTGCTGGGGGACACGAAGCCACACTGGTTCTCCTGAGCAGTGGGAGGTGTCCTTCCACACGTGGCAGGTCAGTTCTGGTAAATGACATGGCTGCTTTCTGGCCACACTGACATCTTCCCTTATTCTGAGCACAGGGATGGGTATCTTACTCTGAAAGGTCTTTTGCCTGAAATGCCTTTTCTGAATATGTCAGTGCACACACGTTTCTCTGCACGTCTGTAACTGTTCCCATGAGTATGTGTTTGCTGCTCCAAGCTGAAAGTTAGTTCTGGTAGCAAATAGTCTGTGGAAGAGGTTGTCCAGAATGTGGCCAGGGCACAAGGAAAGCAGTTTGTCCCTCAATCTTCTCAGTCATCTCTCCCTGTTTTAACCTTTTTGTCTAAGTAAAAGACATCTCAAGAAATGAGTAATCTTCAATAGAGATTATCTCTGCTGCAGACCTCAGATCAGAACCAACAATCTAACGTCATGCTCAAATAAGAATGACTTCATTACCTAGACTGAAGCTGGCAAGGAAGACAAAATGCTCTGTTGTGGTCTCTTGTGCTTTAACCTAACAAGCCTTGGACTCAGTAAGAATTGGCTTTATATCACAATGTGCATAAAGCAGGGACCAGATCCAGTGACCTTTCTTCATGCAAGCAATTCTTGCTCACATATGTAATCAATGGGATGGTTTGCTTAGGTAAAGTTTCTCTGCATGTGTAAAAGTGGAAAGGACCTGGACAAAATTCCACAGTTTTTCTTTCTCTGACTCATACTTGTCTCTGATTTGCTTTGTGTGTGTATTGGCACTGTCGTTGTGTCCAAGCCCCAAGTACATTTCTGCAGTCCTTTAGGTTGGATTTTGAGTGCCAGCCAGACATCCTGCATTTCTCTTGCACTCATGGAAGGATCTGTCTTTTGGAAGCAAGAAGTCTTGACCAAATGTCTGTTGCATGAAAGGAAAACCATTTGTGCTGACTGCTGTGCCTCTGCCATCTTCATTTCTGCTGGTGGTGTGACATTTCTGGTGTTCAGAGTCATTTCTTCCAGGACAGCTTTGCCCTGAAGCCCTGCAGTGAGGGTCCCACCTGAGCTGGGGCCAAGCACAATGAAGGTTGTATGAACAGATGGACAGGCCTGCAGTCAATAGAACATGCCTGAGTGTGAGTGCTGAGAGCAGAACTCACAGGTGGGAATGGCCAAATGTCTGTCTGTGCTGTGGTTAGGGGGACATACCATTGCTAATTCTGCTCTGGGCTGACTTAACTGAAAAAAGGAATTCTTCCCTCACCACATAAGGAGAGGTTTTGGCCTGTTGGAATTGCCTGGGTGGTGCAAAGGAAGGTGGGGTGTAGAGAGACATTCTAATTAAGTCTCTATCCCCTTTTGTTCATATCTTTTTAGGAAAGCCCCCATGGAATAGACCAAAATAAGCTCCTACCCCTAGCTGAATAAGTTGTCAGGGTGCAGAACTATATTCTGCAGACTTATGCATGTGTAAGGGGTGTGTAACATTTTTGTCTGAATGGAGCCCTATGTTCTCATAATTTATAGTAAGTAATCTTATTTGCAAAGCATGCCCTTACAGTTTTAAAAAACAGGTTAATTGACTTGCATAAAAATCAAACATGTCAAAGTTTTCCATCTCAACACAAACACCACATTGAGCAGCACATTGCTACAATAGCCATGATGCAGTCTGAGCTACCTATTGAGATATTTCATAAACCAAAATGGAATCTTAAAAAGTTTGTCAGTTTTGCATACCTCTGAGTTTCTGAATTTAGGAGTCCATTACTTGACTAATTATACAATGTTTTATTTTTTTCCTTGTGTAAATAAACAAACTTGTGTCTGAATTTTGGCAAGGGGCACTAGAAGCCAATTAGAAGGTGTTCCCAATGTATTACAGTATTACAAACAAGATGCCTTTTCTTAGAAAGGCGAACACACCATGTTTCTTTTAATGAGTGTGAAAATATACCAGTTGCTTAATCACTAGCAACTTATAGTTATAAGCATAAGTGAGTCCTTTCTCAGGAATGAAAAACATAGCTTAGTTTCTTTACTAACAGATGACATTTTAATTTAAAGCTCCAGTTTTTGTCTGGAAGGGCTAAAATATCTGAATTATTTGAGAGAGAAATAGGGGGTAGAGGGGAGGTATAAGAGTGCAGGCAGGATTTTCTTTGAGTAGACTTCACCCCCTGCTCCTTTGGTGAGAGGAGTGTGTGTCCCCTCAGGCTGTGTCTGCAATGCCATCTGAGGTACTGTGCCATGTCTAGCATGAAACTGGATCCAAAACTAAAGCACCGTGACTTACTTAAGAGTAAAATATTCTTTCTGCGTGTTTTAGGTCTGGGTTGGAGCAGCATCCCCAGCAGAGCAAGCCCAAGGAAGGATGGTGGCTCAGCTGGAGTTTCTTCCCATGGTCCTCTTCTGTGTGAAAAACAGGGATACAGCCTGGAGTTACTGTGAAAGGCTAAAGCATCCTCCTGTGCAGCCCAGGCAAATCACAATATGCTCCTTGTGAAGCAACAAAAATATTAAGCTGGATAAGAGGCTGCATAGAACAAATAGCTCCATATAGAGACCCTTTATCCTTGTTTTCCTTGAAATGTTTGTCTAGAAACATAAAGATCGCTTGATTTATGACTTGTTCAACAAGCTCCAAATCAGATGGTGTTGCATTCAGAGCAGTGAATCTGTCAGCCTGGCATTGCTCCACTGCAGCCAGAGGAGTGCTGCAAATTCCACACAACACATCCCCAGCTGCTGCTCACTGGGGCTGTGGCAGGAGTGTGGTGCTTGTCAGCAGATAGAAGTGTGGAAGGAACTGGACCATCACAATTTTTAATCCTTCTCATAAAAATAAAATAAGCCTTGGGAAAGCTCTCGAGTGTTACTTAAAAATAGAAGAAAGAGTGTTAGTGGTTTTATATGGATTACATAAATTACTTGTTTATTAGAAAAAGGGATAATTTTAAAAAGAAATTTTCCCTCGAAGGGAACGTTTAATTCCTTTGTGTTACTTTATGGATATTTTATTTTACATTTAAAAATAATTAAATTGTTTTAAGCAGAAATTTTCTCTTGCCTTTTTTTTCTTCTTCTTTTTTTTTTTTAAATCAAATAATGCTGTCCCTGCTACAGAGCTCCTCAGCTTATTGTGAGCCATCCTCAGTGCTGTTCAGCCCTGCGGCATGAGCTGGAGCTCAGTGAGTTACTGTGCCTGGCTTTGGCCAGGGTTTGTGCAGGTACTCTTAATTCAAGGCAGGGTAATGCTGACTTAGCCAGAAAAGCAAGCACAGGAGGTTTAATCCAAAGCCAGCTCCAGTGCCCAGCTTTAGTTGTGCCAGGTACATGAGTTAGATTCCTAAGTTAGCAGTTCGTGTCCCGGGTTCCAGTGGAGCATTCCGAGAGGCAGAGCACAGTTCTCACCCTATTTACTGCCTTACTTGCTCTAAAGCACCACTAGAATTTTCACACAGGTATTATAATAGCAGCAAAAGCAGCTCAGGAGTCCCTGAAAGATGAGGAGGAAGAAGAGGAAGAAAACATAGAAAATTGCCCCTTGTACTGTGATTTTCAATGGAAAGTCAGTCTTGTCAAAAAACTGGGTTATTTTTTCCTTTTGCTAATGCATTTCAAAATGTTCAAGTTCAGGTTCTGAAAAAAATCTTTTTCAGAGGCTTTGATTGGGTAGAAAACTTTCTGTTAAAACCAGGAAAAAAATCAGGTTTGCTTGTAAAAATTCTTTGGATTTCAGTACCCAAAAGTCGAGGGGAAGAACTTTGTTCAAAACTAAAACATTTCAGCTTTCTGTCACTGAAAACCAAAAAGCTGTCATTTAATTTTTTGTGGTGAAAGTAATAGTTTCTAATCTAGTTCTGAGATTTTCCAGGACATTTAGGGAATAGCAAGCTGTGCTCTGGATGGAGACACAGAAGGCCAGTTCTCAGCTTTGTCAGAGGTTTCTGACAATCTCTTTGGGTATGTCCATGTGCTCTGATAGAGGTGACCCAGGGCTCTGCTGGAGTCAGTTATGTCTAGTTTGGTAGAAAATAGTCACTTCATGCTTTTCTGTCTCAGTTTTTCTTCTGTAAAATGGGAATAATATCCTTGACCTCTTTTCTCTCCTCAGTGTGGTGGTGCTCTCTGACGGGGTCTGTGTCTCTTGGCAAATGAGGTCCCATTTGTAGACATGGCTGTTAAAGGCTCCTGGTAGTACTGCTAAGCAAAGAATATATGTCTAAATACCCTTTTATTCAGATTTTTTTAAGCATTTTGCTTTACTAGGAAAGATCCTCAACTATTTTAAATTTGGAAGGTGTCCACCAAAGTGAGAGCAGCTCTACCAACTTACACCAACTGAGGAGCTTGGCCCCAAAGTGTGCTTGGGGGAAAAAAAAGTAAACTTTTGGAGTAGGAACCCTTTTGTTAATACAATTAGCATATTTTGTGTTTACAGCATTTTTAAAAGTTATGTTAAAAATAAATTCCTGATGTCCTGGATAAATAAATACTGTACAGAAGAGTCCTCTGTAGCCACAAAGGTGCCAAAAATTATCAGTAATCCTCAGTCAGATGGAATGCACAGTTGGCAAGGGGATGGCAGGAAAAAGTCCTCACCAGTTCTGCCTCATATTCCCATACAATGAGAGATGCCAAGATTTTCTGTTAGTGTCTGTGATGCAGTTGAAGATGGGAATGTTTGTCATTACAGAGAACTTGTTTTGGTTAAATAACCAGTGAAGGGCTCAGTTCAGTTCCATATTTTTCCATCACTAGATGTCAATTTCCCATGAGCTGCTTTATTTTGTTAGTGAAATTTGACCTTCATTTCTTCTCTCTCTGCATTTAACTTAGTTTAGGTCAAAACATATACTATGCAAATAAAGAACCACAAGTCCAGCCCACTAGTCATGTGGTTTTAAAGTCATGAATAAAAATAAAAATTATTTACAGGCTAGTCTGGGGCAATATATGCCTTGAAAACTGACATCCAGGATCCTGGCAGTGGACCTATGTATTTATTTAGGCTTTTACACTGCCAGGATTTATAATTGGGGGGTGGGGGGTGTGGGGGTTTTTTTGGAAAGTGACTGGTGATTTTAAAGGCCTTTATTCTGAGTGACTAAATTCAGACAAATGAAACTGGCATGTGCTCCCTGCTGTCTGAAACATGGCTTTGTTTGAGCCCTGTGTAGTAAAGCTTCAAGCTCTTGAGGAACCCCCAGTCACTTGTCAATGCTGTGTGTCTTGGCCCCTGGGCACAGTGCATGTAAGTGGATAATGGGCCAAGAGCTGTTTTTATTTAAAGCTGTGGAATTCCCGCTTGGTTCAACAGGAATTACACCTGTTCAGCCAAAGGCAAACGTTGGCCCAGGAATTGAAATTTAAAGATGCTGCTGCATCAGGGCATGGCCACCCCGAGCAATCAACATTGTCTTGTCTCAGAAATACTGCACCAACCAGGCAGGCCACAAAGATGAAATCACAAAGCAGTAAGAAAATGGGAAATCTGTTCAATCTGAGGGTCTCCAGTCAGTTTGACTGGATCCAGCCCTAATAAATACACTCTCTAAACGTTCCACCATTAGATCTCAGTGATGGCCTCGCTCTGCGCCAACAGAAAAGTTAGAAACACTTTGCTGCTTAGAAAAAACATCTGCTGAAAAGTTTAGTAGCTTAATTGCAAAGTGTGTAGAAATGTTTAATAGCCAGAAGAGCAGAGCTGTAGGAGTGACTGTGCCTGCGTAGCACTTGAATCTTTTCAATTAGCCCTGGAGGTAGACGTCTGAGAACAGAAAAATTAAGAGACTGAAAAGATTTTCCATCAATGCTGTGATTAAGCCCCATTCATACTCAATTTCCCAGTGTTTTCCAGACCCCAAAAACATAAAGGCAAAGTCTGAACTATTTAAAGACTGATGCAGCTCCAGATTAAATTAATATCTACATTATAGCAGCTACTACTGTGACTGTCAAAAATTAGTTTTACCCCAGAGAGAAGGTACAAAGGAAACAATGGAAGGTCTTCTGCGTGAAACCCTGAAATCAGATCCTAACAGGCACACTGAGCTGTGCAGATGTAACACAATCTAACCTTTTCATGTTTAGACTAAAGCACTTTCATTTGACATTACACTTAACGGAACAGCTTTAAACCAGCCACAAAGAAGTGACCTGGCATGTTTTGACTATAATAAGCATTGATTCCATGCCTATAAATTTTATAGTTGAATCAATTATACTCTTTCTTTATAGGATTAAGGAAAATGTTTCATTTCAAATGGAATTTTTCTTTTTTATTCTCATGACAGAGAGGAATTGAAGAGAGAAAAAAGAAAAACCAGTGAGCAATGCTAAAATTATTAAGAAAATGCCTAGAGTATTTTCTGCTAGAATAAAAGCTGTCTAGATAGACTATCTCCGCCTATGGAAAGATCCACAAGCACTGAAAATATTTCTTATTTCCCATAAAATGAGAAAATCACCAGCTGTGGTCTATCAGTTCCCAGAGCAGTTAGGAGCTGCCACTCAGATCCCACTGCAGATGGGCCTGTGCCATCAGACCCAGCACTGACGAGAAGGGACACGTTTTTCCATCAGAAATAGGATCCTGGGCTTTGGGGAGAGCTCAGTTAAATTTTCATCTCTGCCACAAGCTTCCTCGAGCAGCTCTTCTTTCATCTGAAATGGTCAGGCCTGGTGCTGTGTGTTCATGGAGTGCCCAGGCAAATGGGACTTTGAGACTTTGGTGGGACTGAACACAGAGCTGATTGATCACTAACTGATACCTTTAAATCATCTCTGTGGAATGCAGTGTTCTCAATGCTTGTGGCATGTTGAGTGGTAAAGTTGTAAAATCAAGTAGTAGGGAAAAGCACAGAAAATCTTTGGTTGAAGTTGTGTGGAGGTTTTGAAGTACTTTTCAAATTCCTGATCATGTTACTACTATAAAGCAGACATAATTCGAGACATTTGCAGAGGATTCACCAAGATACCAAAACTTGGTCTTAGTCAGAGGTCACACAGCAAGGAAATGCCAGAATAGAAACTCTTCTCATTGAGCCACATCCCACTCTGGAGTGAAAATATTCACTTCAGCACGCTGAAGAGAGATTATGAAGCAGCTTGTGACAGATATCAACAACACAAAACAGAGCTCTTCAGAGTCTCCAAAACTCAGACAAACTTGTGTACTGCAACAGTCTTTATTTACAAGTGCTCTGAGTGAGGTGCCAGTCCAGAAGTGCTGAAGACTACATCATATGTAAGGACTGAAATCCTGTCCTTCATTTATTAAAAAGCAACTAGGACACAATTTATACCCAGAAGTTTGGGGTACATGCTACAATATGTGTTCCTATGTATCCACACAAAACTTTGCTGCAAGCCAGTAAAATCAAATGTGTGACCCAAAAAAACCAGTACAGTGAGCTGTAAATTTTCTGGGTAAATCCTGGTCTGGTTACACACCTCAGAAAAGCTGTACCAAGAGCATAGAAACCCTTGGCTTTGCCCCGTAGGATGCTGTGCAGTGCAACATTTTCACAGTGAAAACAGGAGTTGCACAGCCCCTGCTGTCAGTCCCTGGGCTGCAAAGCAGTGCCAGGTCAGAGGACAACAAAGCGTCCTGGCCCAGAGCAGCTCCCTCCACCATGGGAGGGATCCTCTGCATCAACAGTGATCACTCAGGAGAAGAGAAAAGGAGCGTCTGGCAGCTCCTTTGCACTTCCTGAAGGTCAAAGCTTGGGGCAGACACACTCATTTTAAGTGATGAAATGCAGATCAAGGTGCACTAATAAGATGTTTGATTTTATAGCTCTAAATTACACCTTTTACCCATCACAATTACTCTAAGTACCTGACAAAACAGTGGCCAAGCAAATTTCCATAAAATGGGGGAATAAGCAACTGCTCTTGAAGGATACACCAGGAATTCTACATCAGAAACAGTAAAATCTCCTTGAGGCTTCTGCAAACACTGCTAATGCCTTTTCACTCACTTGGACTGTGGTTTAAAGTGGATAAGATTTTTAAAAACCTTCTGGCCTAAAAATCTGCAAAAAAGGATACTGATTTCTCTTTGCTTCCTTTGTTGGAGACCGTATAGTGCAGACATTATTGTAAAATAGCAGATATTCCATTTAGTCAGTGAATTTTTGTAAATGTATAACCTTTAAGACCTGTTGATGCAACCAGCATATATTTAAAGATGCCCTTCGAAGATTTCCTATGCTCAGGTAGGTAGTTCTGAGCAGGTAAGGATGGATTCTTTTTGTAAAAGACTATTATTTCACCCATTAATAGCCTGCCCTCGTTTGCCATCATTAGTAGCCTGATATGGGGAGTGATAATGTAACATTTCCCTGATTATTTGGGGGGTTATTTTTAGAATAGTAACATTTATATAACAGTCTTGGTAGAGATTTAGGGTACAAAACCCCCTAACCCAGGCTGCAGCTATTAACCTCATGTGTTATGTTTATAAAAAGCCACTTTAATACAGTGCTGTATAAAGTAGTATAAAAAGAAAAATCCATTACAACCAAGGGGATTTTCAGTGAAGTATTAGCCCAGTAAGAGGGTTAACAAGGTTGGTGCTTTGCTTCCCTTCTTTTTGTGTTTTTTTTTAAATCAAGGCACAACTTATTATAAGCAGTTAATGTGCAATTTTGGTGCCACAGATTAAATTCTGCAGGCAAAATTACTGCAGGGGTTTTGCAAAGACATATATTCAGTACATTGATACATATAAATAAGATTATACCCTTTCCCCTGTATTTGCATTAGCCAAGACAAGTATTAGACATCATAATACAGAATGGTTATTCAGAGTTCACTAATTATCGCTTCGTATCTTTAAATGAGATTATAATATGGCCAGCTCTGGATCCTGGTACAGCCTGACTGAGTTATGCTGTGACACTTGGAGGTAGCAGAAAAACAGCCTGGAAAAAAACTTCACAAAATATTTCATATCAAGTTGGTAAAAGTGTGTATGTGTGTGTGTGGTGTGTGTGTGCAGGGCAGGAGAGAAAATGGACCTTCACCTCCAGGTCACAAAGGGCTGCTCCAGAGCTGGGATTCCTGGTGCTCCAGCTGGCTCTGCAGGTGCACAGGGGAAATCTCAGCAGGCTGCACTAAACCTGTGGTGACCATCAAGGGTGGCTGCCTCCCAAACACTCCCACGCTGCTCCCATAACAAGGAGCTTTCAAGGACTATTCCCAGAGATTTCTGATCCAGCTGAAGATGGGGCTGTGCAGGTGTTGCGTTGGCTCTGGGGTCAGTAGACTTTTCCCAGTTCTGGCCTTCAGATATTTGGAAAAGAGGATGCAGGCTGGGTGAATTTTTGTTTTGTATGGGACTTTCGTGGCACTGATACCTACATTCCATCTTTTTTTTTTTGGAGCCTGTTGAGTCACTGCTGCTCTCCCCCTCTTCCACTGCTTGCAGTTTTTTAACACAGTCACATCCCTGGCTCTCAGGATGGCAAAGGGAGCAGGTGGCTGAGTTTTCCTTCCATTCCCTATTGAGCTACAGCCTAGAATGCTCAACATCGTGTGTAAATCCGAAATAACAGTGCAGAATTCCCAGTAACTGCAATGAGAGAGGGAAGAAGAGAATCAGGCTCTGTGTGCACCCTGTGGTGTTGCTCTGGGCTGCTGCTGCTGCTGAGCACACTTCAGCCCAGGGCTGACTGCATTTCTGTGATGAATGAAGCCACCCTCTGTCCAGCATGTCTGTTTTGTTTTAATTCTGCAGAGCTCTTTGGAATCTTCTGGGATGAAAGGCTCTATATAAGTGTGAGATTGTTGTTTTTATTTGAATTGAGAAATAGCCTTCCTGAAAATAGTAACTTGTAGATGAAATGCCAAACCAGGATGAGGCAATAACGCTTTGTACACAGAGAGGATTATTAGAAATATTTCTTTAGAATGATACCCAGAATGTGAATTACTCAACTTGCCAGGTTACTTATGAAACAGAAAAAGTTACAGAAGTGCTTATGTAACATTGTTTTTCCAGAAAAAATAGGTGGTGATGTTTCTCAGCAGTTCCATCTGCTAAATGGACTAACATCTTGCAATTGGCTCCTCACTGCTTTCCCTCCCAGAACTCCTGCAAGGGGACACACACAAAAGCAGATCTATGCGTTACAAAGAGCAATCTCAGATGGTTTAAGTAGGCAATCGGATACAAGAACAAGCTTGGACTATTTGATGGGTGAGAAAGGTCAGTTTGTTTTTAGCTTCTCTGCATATAAATCATCTATGAAAAAGTTTATTTTGCAAACGTCCTGAGCAGTACAAACAAGCAATACAAAGTTCAGTGATTTGGGGGTGGGTGGCGAGTTGGCCAAAAAGATCTCTTGATGTGCTTCATCCTTGTCACAGCAGCACTCCGTTACAGCACTCTGACGCTATCCCAAATTATTCCCTTTCTTCCAGCAGTGATCTACAGAGGGTTGGCATCAACGCAGAGCGACTCTTGCAACGCTCACCTCTGCTGAGTGCAGCAGTATTTATAGATTAACAACTGGTCCCTCTGCTTTTGGAAAGACTGGCAGGAATGCTTAATATTTGGGGCTGAATTCTTCTAGAAATATAATTATTGTTTAGCACAGAATGAAAAAGGCTTAGTCAACAGAGTATTCCCTTCTAGGCAAATATATGGGAGGTGCCCAGTGATACAAAGCTATGTTGTGCTACTGTTTTGTCTGCTAATGACATTTGCAATTTTGGGTACTGAGCTGACCGAGATCTCTCTCAGAGAGTACATAATGCACCCCTTCAAAACAATGCTTCTCTGATGCCTTTTTTTTTAATTGTATTTTAAAACTTACTACAGAACAAATACAACAACAAAGAAACCCTCCTCCATGACTCCCCAGTAAAGCACTGAATGGGTGTTTATGTCACACCTTTAATGGGCAATTCTATTTTATGCCATATTTTAAAAATGCATTTACAGATTTCTTTCCAATTAAATTTTATGGATTAATTTACTGCTCAACAAAGCGAATGATTAATAATAGTGGCTCAGGTCATACATAATGGGGCAGGCATTGTGCAAACTTCCCAGCATAGCTCTGCCAGAGCATCTCAGTCTGGACCACTTTTACCCTGGAGAGTGGGGCTGGCCAGTTGTGTGATAGTTGGGGCACGTGGCGTGGCTTTTTCATGATGTGCCACCAAGAAAGAATTTCCCTCTGGAGTATCAGTGGCTGGCATGGTCCTGTAGTTCCTGCTGCTGACATCCGTGGTGCTGGCACTGGGAACAGCAGGAGAACCCAGCTGGGAGCTTTGTGCTTGGCTCCCAGGGAAGCACAGAGGACTTGTAATGCCCAGTCCCTTGGAGAGGGGCTGAAACTTCGGGACCTGAATAATTTCAAGGATGTAAATACTTACTGTCTTTAAGAGGAGAGTCATCTTTTTGAAGTCAAACACATGCTGAAGTCATTTCTTGCTGTGAAGGTCTAAAACCAGCAGAAACCATAAGAGAGCGAAGGTAAGAATAACAAAGGTTTGAGATCAAACTAGAAATCAGCATGTCACTAATCTGTCTATATTAAAGCATAACTGAGAAAGGCATTTAATAAACAAGATTCCCTTGTTAGTCCTTACCTGCTATTCCTTGATAATCCCATATTTTTTGTGTGTTCAGAGTAACTCAAGCAAGTACTAGGCATTTATGGCAATATGACCTGAAGTAATTATAGGAATAACTCCATTTCCAAAAACTTGTAATGCCCAATGGGTTTCCCAGAGAATCCTTCCCAGTCCTCAAATGCACATCAGTTTTCATGGCTGTAATACAATTCTGAGCTCACACTTTGGCATCTTCACAAATCTTATTGTTACAGAAAACATGAAGTTATACCAGCTCTGAAAGGTACAGGTCTGAGCTTTACTCAGCAGGATTTTTGAGAACATAGTCTGGAGTATCACTTGTTCTTTGACACTTGCTGTCTCACAGAAATCCCTTTTATTCCTCTGGAAAGGAATCTTATCTTTGATATCAATGACTGTCACAATAGAGCACTTCTAGGAAGCAGAATTCCCTGTGACAGCTGTTCCAGTCTCTCTCTTCCTATTTTTAGACAGTGGGCACATCCCTCAGCTGATATAATCTCAAGTAGCACTGTTAGTTAAATGTAAATTTTCAGTAGCAAGGGTTTAGTCCCAATGCTTTAAACTTTTCTTCCAAATGCACTTAAACTCTGACAGTCTTTATCATATTCTCTTTACATGCCTGTTACATTTTTATAGAACAGGCCTTCTCTTCACCACATACTTTCTATTAACAGTGTTCCCAGCGCACCTAATACTTAGTGTTTATAATGGCTTGGCCTTGGTATTTGCATGAAGACATTAGAATAATAATTTTCAAGTTTTATACTTGCAAATATATCTCTCACTACTGTGGGTATGAAGTTTGGACATGTTTTTTTTAGGGCAAGAAGGCAAACAGAGGCCAATAAATATTTACAAACTGTCATAAGAGTTTATTTGTTTTCTAAAAATACCCATTATAATTCTGAGTCTGCTACATCATTTCTTCAAACACTTTGTAATGTTGTAATAGATATTAATTACCATCAGGAGGCAAAAAGGGCTCTGGACAGAATGAAATGACGCTACAGTTATATGAAGAGTAATTAACTGCAGTGTGTAAATAATGCCTGTGCTACTTGACCAGAATTAGCCAAGCCTCACACAACTCATCTGATAATGCTATTTGTGGTTTTAATTTTTCTCCCAGAGAGAGTTCTGGCAGTCCAGAAGAGTCTAATGAAAAGTCTAATGTAAGACTAATGAGAGTCAGTGGAGATTTCAAGTAATGCTGGTTAATGCTGTGTGGTGAGACCAAGGATGGTTGCTGAGAAGTTTTTAGAGAACAGCAGCTGATCCAATAACATTGGAATAATTGATAGGTATTCCCTGGACAGCAGAATCAATGCTGGTACAGCTGGAGGTTGCACATGGAATCAGCTTCTGAAGGGTGATAATGGAATTTGAAGTATGGACTACACCTACACTCCTAAAACTGAACAGAGACTCTTGGATTGCAGGACTCCCTTGGACCCCTTGGACCCTCTGGGATGTGGTTCCTGCATTATTTTCAGCACAGATTTTAGGCTATTTCATAGGGAAGTGGCTACTTAGATGTGGAAAATCCAGCAATGTCTTCCTGACCACAAACAGTTAGTGTTAGGCCAAGCAGGTATCTACAGTAAGTAGCAAAGTGGCTACCATGAGTGCATATTTTAAAAATAAATAAATAGGTGCACTTTGCACCCACATTTTCTTTCCCCATTCAAAAATTTTGCCTTATAAACCCAGGTTACCAAACAGGAGTTTTATTTCTAGGACCTTATATAAATGGCTTTCATATACTGCTTGAAATAATCTGTCTCATTATGATGAAACTTTATTACACATTGTCTTTAATTTATTTCCACCATGTTCTGCAAGGCTGTCATTATGGAAATTGCTTATGAATAATGTTCCAAACCCAAATGCCAGTTGAATATATTATGTAAAAGTCTGATTTAGTTAAAAAAAAAAGAAGCTTGATTGATCATGTAATGGGGTTTTTCCTAGTTAAAATCACGCTGTCTGCACTGAACTGTAGGTACACTTGTTGCAGAGCTCCATAAAGAACTTTCCATCACTCCTCCTCCTGGCTTTCACTGCTGTAAATCCAACCTAAAACCTGGTAAACGAAGAAGGATCTTCACCAAAGAATTTAACACTTGCTCCTTGGGAGAGTGTAAAGAGTGACCATCAGACAGAACTTTGCAGAGAAAATATTTACCTGCATTGATGTCTCAGTAACTGTGAAGAGCATTTCCCAATGAACAGTCAATGTTTGGTTTAAACTCAAGTGGCCCAACACCTAATTCAAGCCAGCAGGTTTTGTTGGCCCACAGACCTAATTATTTACACTCTCCAGGCACTGTGACCTTTAAGAGGCACATTTCAGATTGAAGTAAATGGATTTATGCCAATTTACGCCAGCTGTGGGACCAGTCCTTAGTTTTACACCCTATTCTTAAACATTCTGAGTCAGAACCAAAGTACAAGGTTTCATGGAATTTAAGTAATTTCTGGATGTGCTTCTGGATCCATATCCAAGATATCCTTGGTTTAGCTTTCCCTTCCATCATTATGAGCTCCAGAAGATGTGTTCAGTTGATAATTCATGCATCAGAAAGGAGTCATTGCTGTTTCAGTAATTCCTGTCTATATACAGCATTTTTTGTCAAGGCCCCGTCTGCTGCTGGTTAACACCAGGGAAAATCAGGAGCAGTGTCACCCACCTGGCTACAAAAAAGTGAGAATCTTGCTGAAGACCACACCTAAGGAAGAAAGAGGAGGGAGTAAGGAGTACAGCAGCACAGAGCAAGTAAACTCTAAAGCCAGAAACAACACTTATATTTTCCAGTGTTCTCTTAGTGCCCTGTCCACTGGACTACACGGGTGTAATTCAGAGGCTGAATTCAGTTGTAAACTGAAAATTCAGTTGTAAACTAAATCCGTGGAAACTCAGCATAGGAGAGCTAGCCAGAATATCAGGAGCAAAACTTCATTGTTGGAATTTGAAGAGCTCTTTTGCCAAGTTCACAGAGCACTTCTGGAGTCCTCTGCATGTAGAGCACTTAACTTTGAAGTTAACTGGCTCCAGCCTCTAGATACAAACAGACAATTCCTTTTTATCCCTTGAGCAATTATTCACCTACAGTGAAGAACTCTAGACAAATACAACTACAGCTGTCCAACACACAGCAACTGGAAGCATTAGAGAGTTGTGGTGACTTTGTTGGTGACTTTTTTGCTGAACACCACTGGATTCTGGTCATGAGAATTTAATCCATCTTCTTACAAGTAATTGCAGTGGGGCAGATGAGAGCATTCCAAACCTGCTTATTTTAAAACCAAATTTCAAGAGTTCAGTTCTTAATTTTGCCCAGCATTGCTGTGATAAGGATCTCTAGCTACACTTAAAGTGTTTTTAGCCCATGGAAAGGGACACAGCACAGAGTGAGCTGCAGTCAGTGGAAAGATTTCAGGGGTTCCTGGCTCAGCGTGTGACACTGGTGCTTGGAAAAATAGGCAATGATAACTACAACTGTCCTATTATTTTTCCACAGGAAAAAATACCAGTTTATCAAAACAGACATTCTGATATTTAGGAAGAAATTTGGATCAAAATCAGAGAAGAACAAAGAGTGAAAGGAACTGTTACTTCCACCCATTTCAAAATAGAGAGGAAGGTGGTAACTGGGACAGTTGCTTGCAACATAAGCTGGCTGGCTTCTTGTCCCTCTGATTCAGAGATTTAAAGCTTATATCAGCTGTACACTAATTATTAACCTGGAATTGCTACCATTTTGGCTTCTTCTCTGATTTTTGGGCATGAGAATTATTTTTGTGCTTCGGGAAAGGCTTGAGAGTAAATGCTAATATTTAGCAATTCCTACAAAGTACAATTCTTATTTCCTAACCTGGATTTCTCTCTGAAGCTCTCACAGCTTCAGAAGGGTTTCTGCACTCTGCCATCCCAGTTTCAGCTTTGAGTATGTGTAGGACCAGGGAGCTCTACTCGTATGGACTGAGATTCCTTAGCAAACACAGATGTTATACTGTACAGGAAAGACTAGACAGTATATAAATGTTCTTAGTCTTTCAAAGTCTTATTTTATCTGTTGGCTTTAAACTCACAACCATGCTTATGGGGAATTGGGTGTGCCAATCCCATTAACAATAATGGGAGCAGAGGGCTTAATTCTCCACAGACTATGCTGAAAATGTGCCCCCTAAAGAATACTCTGTGTGTAATTGATTTGGGCTATTTGTTTGAACTTGCCAAATGGATTTCTTGAATATTTGTAGCTAGTTTTGAAAGCACTCCCATCCTCAACCAGACACACAGGTTATTAAAGGATTTGATTTGACATTTAACAATTTTGTATATTAATATTCCCCACTTTTTCCTAGATCGACATAATCCTCCTAAATCCCAGCACCAACAGTCATTGCACCAAAAGAACAAGATGTTGCTGCTGTCGCTGTGTTACAGTATTGAATTTTGTAGGAGCTTGGCTAATTTGGACAGATTTATATTCTGCCATTTCCTGAACTGCAAGCAGGACCTTGCAGGTTCAGCTCTTTGAAAACATTCACATAAACAATCACTTCATTACTTTGAAGGAAATAGATTCAGTGGCATCTGCTAAAGTGGTGATATTCTGTGACATAGAAGGATGTCTTTTTGCTCTCAATCCTGGCTAAATAAGACTAAACCCTAGGTACCAAGAGACTGTTACCTGATGGAGATATGATCTCAGATCTAGTGAGGATTCCTGTCATTTTGAGCTACTCTGGATTTCAGCTGTTTCAGGAGAGAATGACAGCAAGAAGCTTATTTTCAATTGATGTAATGATTGATAGCTCTTTCTATAGCCAAAGTGAGCTGCAAACCAAAGGATTCAATGTTTTTTGTACCCAACTTTTCCTAGGACTATTTCTATGATAGGCTTTCATTCTATCTGGCAACACTAAAATGCTTTTTCTGTCATCTCATTCCATGATCTCAAGCTATAAACTGTATTTTGCCATCCTGCCTCAGACTGGGTATTGCATCACTCAACAGATAATTCCATTGCAGTGAATTGGGCTACTCAGAAAATTTACCCTTCAGCTTCAGATCTGGGTGTGATGGGATGAAGAGGATTCACTCATCAAGTGACTTCCTTATTCCAGTAGGTAGAGCAAGGAAGGAATGTTAGCTCTGTTTTAAGAGTCAGTAGCCAAAACAGCAAGGTCAGCATAGCAGGAAGATGTTGTAATTTGCTGCTGGTGTAAACCAGCAGTAACTTTCTACCCCCAAGAGAAAGTAATGAGAGTAGTGACTCCGAGGTGTGTCTGTGAGTCACCAACACCCTGGGGTTTATCTTCAAGACAGAGGGATTAACACTCAACCCCCTGTTGGAGGCTGTGCCTGAAGGTGCAATATTCCCTACATGATGAACACGGATCTGAGCTGGGACTGGTGCTGGATTGAGTAACGTGAATGCTGATCCCAGAGTCTGTATGGTGAATGTGAGCAGTACAAGCCAGCCTTCAGCAGAGGACGCTTTTGAGAAATAAGGATACCTGAAACTTTCAGTGGAAGATGCTTAATTCTTTTTTTTTCTAAAACTCTTGCCAGGCTTGCTTCAAACCCAGGTCAAGAAGCTTGGCTAAGTTAATTTAGGTACAGCTGAGTGTTAGTTACAGCAGAAACCCCCAATGAGTGAAGGAAGAGCTATGTTTAGTGCCATCCATTTATCAGCAGAGGTTTGTTCCCCTGTATCAGCCCTATGTGGTGTTTTCCAGGCCTGACTGCATCTCTCCAGGCTGTATCTGTGGCAAATGGGAGAGAACATCCCTCAGTTCAGAAAAAGGCCTGACAACCCCTTCCCTTGTTCCTGCTGCTCCATACACCACACCTCAGGAAATCTTTTCTCTTTTGCCTATAAGTGTTCGTTCTGGATTGAGACTTTGGGACCTTCTAAAGTTTATTCATCATATAAACCAGCAGTAACTAAAAATATACCTCTTTTTTTGGGGTTTTGTTTGTTTGTTTGTTTTTAATATGCTATCCCACTCTTCACATTTCTGTTGTGATTCATGGAAAGACCTTGAGTCTATGATTCATGTATTTTAAAAATCAGCAGTGTTATGACCTTTACTTCCTAATGTGCTGACAGAAGTTGTGGTCTTGGTTGTATTTTGTAGTTTCCCTCTGGTAAAACGTCTTGAGAGAAGTTGTGCTGGATGTTGTCATGCAAAAGAAGACTCACAATTAGGATGATGAGGTGTAGCTTATTTGCTGGGCTCAGCAGGACTGGAGGGCTGCATTAGCAGCACAGGCGTTGGCTTTTCTAAGCCTGCTTAGGACATGCAGTCCAAGTCTCAGTAGCATCTCCTTAACCTTTTCTGCTTTCAAAGCAAATTAATTAAGTAGCAGAGAGAAATGGGGTGAGAGCTTAAAGTATTCTCTAGCTGTTCAACAACGTGTTATACTTCGGTCAACAACACGTTGTACTTTCAACAAGAGAGGGTTTTTTTAGTAAAAATACTGAGCTCTTGCTCATAGTGTTGGCTGCTTGCTGTTAGTGTTGGAACCTCATGTATCCCTAAAAGAATGGGGGTGGCAATCTGGCCATTGACTGTGAGCCCTGTGGGCATTGCCTTGCCCATGGTGGAGGGGCTGAAATGGTGCAGTGCCTCCAGCCTTCATCTTCATGGCACAGTTACCTAATCCATTTTCTGCCCTCAGCAGCTACAGCTCAGTATAAAAGTCACATTACCAGCTTCAGGAGGAATCCAGATAATGGCTCCAGTGTTGTGCTTAGGTAGGTCCCTGCTCGTTTCTGTCAGCTGCTGCTGGCTCAGTCACTGCTGTGGAGAAAAAGGATTTCCCCTGAAAGCTGCTTCTCCCAAGGCCAAAGCACTTTTGTGACACTGCTGGACTGTGAAAGACTGATACAAATAGTATTTGTGCATTACTGAGAAGACCATTTGGGGCTTCCTGTACTGTAAATGTTGAAGGGACAGAACTTCTGGGGAGGTGACATTCCATATCTTGCCATATTCCACTCCACCCTCTCCAGGTTAAGATGCAGAATTGCAGTCTGGAAGGAAATTATTCCCCCTCCACTCTTTAACGCTCTTTAACTTTTCATCTGGGCTTGCATGTCTGACGTACAAAGATCTTGAATTAGGCAAGGAAAGAGAAACCTCTGAAACAAGGGAGCCCATAGCTCATCTTTATTTGAGCTGACCTTATTTACTGTGTTAACAACCAGTCTTTGGTAGCAGCACTAAAGAGCTGTCCCAGCTCCTGGGAGAACAGGGATTCACCCACTCACCCAAACCCACCTCATCTTGAGCACTTGCTGCTCTGTCCCACAGCAACACCTCCATCCTGGACTCACCTCGTGGAGCAGGAGCTGTGCACAGGGAGGGGGTCCAGCCCTCACACCTCTGCCTCCTGTCCCTGCAGGGCTGCTCCTGCTGCCCCAACACCCAGCACAATCCCACCCCATGCAGGAGAGACATTTTGCTCAGGGAGCAGGAAGAGAAGCTGCAAGGGTCAGGCAGACTGTGTGAAAAGGAGTGAGTAGAGCAGCAACATTGATGTTTGTGCTTTTGATCAGTGGGGTTATTTTAAGATTTTCATGTCCCTAAAACCAGTATATTGTCCTTTATAATAGGATAATAAATGGTCAACATCCCACAGCTTAGGTCTGTCAGCTCCACTGAGTTTCAGGCACATTCCATAAATATGAATCATATAGTGAACTAAAAAAAAAAAAGGAGGGGGAGCTGATTTATGCTTATTTACTTTGTACAGCTACAAACATCTGTGTAGAAAACAAATATGGACACTGAAGGAAAAAAATACTTCACCCTTTTCCTCCCCCCCCCCGCCCTTATTTTGAAGCCTTACAAAGACAACCCATGTGGTCAACATCTGGAATGTATGTGGGAATTATTCAAATGAGCCTTAGTGGTAGTTGCCTTGTGCCAGGCTCCTGAAGTGGCAAAAAGGAGTGACAGTCACCACTGTGTACATGCCACAGTCGTGTGCACCACATCCACATTCCAGTCATCTCCTGGCTGGGTTTGCCAGTGGTGGCCAGCAAGCCTGGTGGAACATGACTCCACCTATTTCATGTCAAGTATATTTAGCATGTGTCTGGCCACGTCTGTTCCAGGATCCCAGTGTTTCATAGTGCCCTATCCTGGGGAGGGAGGGAATGGATGTTGTTTCTGGCTTTAGTTTGGTGGGATAATGTTGGGCCACCTGAGCAGGCAGAGGAAGGTCAGCCACGTGCTCTGTGCTGGAGCATACAAATCTGTGCTGCTCGTGAATTGAATTTGGTGGATCAGCACCTGGAAAGAACATGGGCCACAGCAGAGACACAGTCCAGTCACTGCTACAGCTCCCAGTGCCTGGGAGACTCTGGCACTGGAATGGCCACCCAGTAAAGTCTGTAGCCCTTGTGTTTGGGCTCAGGCTCTGCTCACCTGAAGTGCACAGCCCAGGCTCCAGTTTACCCTTTACCTGTGCAGCCAAGTTTGTAACAGCCCACCATGCTCTGATTGCCTTTGCTGAACTTGAATATGTACTGTGAATATATGGATCCAAAATACTGCATTTGGTATCAGGTAGTTTGGGGTTTATTTTTCTTTTCCCTTGACTATCAGCTAACAGTCACTGTCCATACTTAGGGAAGACTTTGGCAAAATCTTTCTGTCTTCTTTGCTACTCTGTGAAGAATAGCAGCAAACACCCTGGAGCTAAGCAGACTTTCTCTTATGACCAGACAAATCTTGTTCCTTTTTTTCCCAAGTAGCCAAACATCTTATAAATCGACGCTGGATCGTGAATGCCTTATTCACATCAGCGGCTCATTACATCAGTCCTGCCGGCACTTACCCTGGTGCCGGGCTAATTCTCTCGCTGTTAACTTCGATGAGGATAGGCGTTGCGTGAGCAGCCAGGAGCCAGCCTTAGCGCTGCGATTCCCTCCGTGAGATCAGCAGTGACCGAAGCACTGACTGCGCTTTCATCAGCGGAGCCCGCGGGGTGCCCAAGAGGCGTCCGGCCCGCATCGCCACCGCCAGAGCAGCGGGAGCGGCGCCGGGAGCGCTCGGGACGCGCTCGCACCGCATCCCCGGCTCCCGGGCGAGGAACGCGCGGTGTCCCCGCGGCAGCGGAGTACTCTGACAGCGCCAAGGCGGTGCAGCTGCCCGGGACCCCGCCGGCNCCCCGCTCGGCCGCTGCCCCGGCCCGGGCTCCCCGCTGTCCGCGCAGCGGCCCCGCCGCGCAGACCCCGTGTGCCCGGGGCTTCCTCTCGAGGGCTGTCCATGAGCATCGCTGGGCACGGCCGAGCGCAGCGCCTTAGGAAGCCAATATGTCTCACTATGGGTAGGGTTGGCCACCAATATTTTGCCAAAACTGATTTTCAGTGGAAAATTGAATTTTTAAAAAACCCCAACAAAAACAACAACACACATTTTTCACAATGGAGATCTGCTTTTGCAGAATAAATGTGTTTCCCTCGAGAACAACTCAGCCAAAATTTTAAACTTTTGTCTGCTCTTATTTGCTGCTGAAATTACTCATATTTAATTTTTTTCTAACACAAAGTTTGCGTTTCTGCAGCAGAGAAGGAGTCATTTTCCATACAGGTCTGTGAATTAACTCTCATAAAACCCCAGCCAGCAGCATGAGCATAGTTTTCTTTTTATGGATGAGAAGCCGAGAAGCAAAGAGGTTAAGTGATTTGGCTCCAATTCCTACAGGCACCATTAAAAGCTCCTGGCTCCCAGTTCTGTGCTCAGAATGTTAGATCGCATGACATATCTTTGTGAGGCAGTTAAATGCTTTCAGACTCCCTTGGATTTCAGCGGGAGGATCAGCCAATCTACGGAGAACAAAAAGAGGGATGGTGCAGCCTGGGCTCACACAGCGCGTCCTCCGCGGGGCTGGAGCGAGGCCTGGGGACTCTCAGTCCTTTGCAGGACACTCCACATGCTGTGGCTGATCAGACAGAGACCTGGCACTTTCTTTTTGCCTGCCCAGGCAAATCTTCTGTCTTAAGATGGAACAGTGGTGGCTGTTCCATGGACAGTGGTGTTTGTCCTGGGTTTGAAGTCAAGTTGAGAGCCAGAATTGAAAACTGGAACCACTGAATCTTGCTGAGTGGTGATAGCACGGCATTACACCATCAGCCCTAAAAGGGGATAGTCAGAAATAAAAGATGAAGTAGCTGACAAGGGGACTGAGGGGGTCATCTCAGTCTTTCTTTGGGTAGAGTCCATGAGCTGAAGTGCCTAAGCTGTATCTCCAGTTTGGGTACTTTCATAATGTCTAAAAATGGTTACATCCATAGCACTCCAACTCAAGCCATTCTATGACTGACTCTATGTTTTCCTCATATCTCTGTTTTCATGTATGCTTATAAAGTGTTTCCAGGCCTTGTGAGGGAGCAAGGCCTTACTAAAAGGAATGTTGTTTAGCTGGGAGGAAGCTTAGGTCAGCCATGCCGGGGGTTTTGTGTATTCTCCATAGCTGCAAGAGGCAAGATAACCTCCCACCTGTGCTCTGAGTGTGCCTGTGTAACCCCAGGGGCCACAGCTAAAGTGAGAGTCCCACTGTGCTGAGCATCATCAGAGTCTGGAGTGACCTGCTTGTAGTGATTTCCACTAACGTGTCTCTTCTCAGATGTTTGGGAAATTGAATCACTTTGTATATTGACTGAGGATCTCACTGGGAGCAGCCAAGATGGAAAATGTTACTCGGATTCTTTTGCACACTGGAAAACACAACATTTGTTCCGGAGTGGTTCAGATCTTCTCACTCAGGCTGCTCTCTGTGTGTTGATGTTTTTACATTGAAGCTTTATTGTCTTCATTCACAATTTCTCTCTTTTAGGACTTGTTACTCCTTCCCTTGATGTTCTTCTCTTATTCTGAACTAGCTTTTTGATGAACCAAAGCATGTCTTTTATCACAGGAGCCAGTACAATTCTTCTCCTTTCCCACTTCAAAAAGAGTTTCTTTTTAATATGCAGTTTCAGGGATGTTAGCGATTTATTTTTAATTCAGAATGATTGGTTATGGAGTCCTTACAACTTTAGTACCAGGAGTTTTTTTATGAGCAACTTGAGATATTTTTGTTGTTCCTTAGCCACTGGCGGAGTTGATAAGTGTCACTGAATATTTTAAATTTTAAGGGGGAAAAAACCCCATACTTTTTTTCCCAACACAAAACTTCTAATCTTGTTTTTCTTTGATCTCTAATTTCTGTTTCTTCCCCCAGCAAAAAAAAAAATTACAGATGTTCCTTGGTTTAGGGCCCTGTGGGCACTAAAGGCTTTAACTGCCCTTCACCTGTGACCTCCCCACACTCTGCCCATGGATCCAGGAGCTCTTTTTAAGCTCAGCTCTGGGCTCTTGGCTCTTGTTTGGTCAAGGCTGTTGAGGTGCCTCTTTGCAGCTCCGTTGTGGCTCTCTTTGGCTGTGGCTCCCCCTTGCAGGCTGTGGCCTTGCCTTGCAGACTGTTTGGACTTATTGCCATGGACAGGACAGCACCTGGCCCTGGTTACTGTCACCAGAGCTGATCCTGATGTGACTTCTCAACTCGACCTTGTCACCAGGGACTTCCCTGGTGTGGATGTTTGGCAGAAGCTGGTGCTGCCTGGGGCCTGCCCTGCTCTCCTTGCTGAGGCAGGACAAGGGCAGTGCCTGTGAGGTCACAGCCCCATATTCCTTGTGGAGCAGCCAGCCCAGTTGTTTCAGACACATGGAAGCTGGGCAAGCATTCACCTGGCTCTTTTACTGCACAATTCTTTTTCCTTCATAGTGGGGAGATAGGAGTGATCAACAAATGCTAATCTTGTTCTTTTCCTCTTCTGTCTGAAACATAGGCAGTTTGAATGTTCAGAATTAAATCTATATCAGTCGGAGATTTGGAGACAGTAGCCTGATAGGAAACCTAAAAATTAAACTCACTTCTTGAAACAGTGATCTGCTACCCAGTGAACCAACTTTTAAACTTTTTAATGCATATTCTTTTCATGTGGAAAATGGAGCTTTTAGTATCAGGAGTAGCCAGATAAATTGACTCCTCCTAGTCCCTGGTGCTTATGCTGTTTGGAATCACAGAGTTCATGCTGGTGCCACCTACTTTGCCCCTCATGTGAGAGGTTTTCAAGATTTTATTGTACTGAAATCACTTTTATTATCAAGTCAGTTCAAATTCAGTAATTTCCAGGTTGAATTTTTCTATTTTGCAACTCAGACAGCAGCTCTTGGTCTCGATACCCCTGCAGATGAACCTAGGACTGGTATCTAACCATCCACTTTAATGATGTTTTGGCAGTTTAATATGTATCCTATACATTATGTAACAATTCCTGGAAAAGCGCATCTCACTTCTTTCATTAATTGTTAAAAATTAACATCATCAGCCAGGAAACACAGGGTTTTTGCCTGAAACTGAGGAAACACTGGCACCCGGAGTCCCAGCAGTGTGAAGTGCTGAGTTGGTGGCTGTTATGGAAAGTCACACATCATGTACTGGTGTCCATCACTGAAATACTCCACGAACATTAGTCCTCATAATCCCTCTTTCAAAGGCACACAGAGACAGAGCTGGTTTAAAATAGCCTGTGCTGTGCCTTGTCCAAGAGCCTGTATTAAGTCCCTGGCAGATGCAACATGAGGCCAGGCTCTTCAGTTCTGTTACTGTGCACCCAGTTCCCCCTCTGGCATGGTGACCCTGTCCTGTGCTCCTTGTCCTGGGCAGGTGCTGCCAGCTTCAGTTGGAAACCTCCATACTGGGAGGAACTGGGAAAAAAATCCTAAATTGGGAATTGGCGACCTGGATTGTTCCCATTCTTTGACATATGATTTCTTCAATCCCTGATAAAATGAGTCTTGCCATCTCACACCAACACAAACGTGAGGAAAATTATGTTCAGTGTATTTGAGGGAGAGGGCAACAAGGAGCACTGCCCCAAAATATTGCCTCAGAAGTTTTGTGGGGGTTCAAGCTCTGGAGTGAGGAAAATTCATCTTCATCTTTCAATTTATCTTTTTTTTTTTTCCAGTGTGCTTTATCATTATTTATTATTACTGAGGTCTAAAAAGAAGTTGTGTAAGTGTCCAGGGCCTTTTCTGGTGAAAACTGCTAAAATTCCCTGTAATTTGAGCAGTGCCACATCGATTGGCATGGCCTGGGCATGGTCTCTCTGGAATTCAGCGGACTTCCACTTGTATCCAAAGTAATTTTGGTTGGAGATGCACTCTGATTTGTGTATGAGGTGCCTGGCAACGTGGTAATGAGCAGTTTTATAAATAACTCTGTATTATTATCTTTATGTCTTAGTACTAGTATTGTTATTTTTATGGTACTGTAATGTTTATTATGGCTATTTTATGGTGTAATTTGATTAGTGTGTTACTGTAATATCACATAGAAAAAGGGAGGGCATTCCTGTCATACTTCTGAACACTACCCCTTCTGTTTCCATCTGAGGAACCCAGAGCCCTTTGGTGATCATTAATTGTCCCACACCATATAAGTGAACTCAAGCACAGAGAACTTAAATAATTCCCCCAAGCCCACACAACAAGTCCATGGCAAAGCTGAGAGTTAGACCTCAAGAATCCTGACTCCCTGATGTCTGTGTTAACCACTAGAAAGCATTCCCATCACAGGAGCAGCAGGTAGAATAGAAATGAAGATTGCCACGATGCAGGTTTTTTTTAGGCCAGTTGTAATTAGAATACTCAGTGTTTTACAAACCCTTTAGGTTTCCTGTTTAGGACTTGATCAAACCATAAACTGCTCGTTTAAGTAAGCTCCAAAAACAAAATGTACTAGGAAGCTGAGGAGCAAGGAGACAACATTTAACAGAAAACTTATGTTTATTGCTCATTTGCTTTCCTTGCTGGGATGATGCCCTGTACTCAGATTGAATATGCAGAGCCAAATTTATCCCTAGGGTGTAGTTTTTTTTCACTCTGAATGACACCAGGGTGAATTTGGCACATTTACACTTAAAATTATTATGGGTTTTACGAATATTTGGAATGGTGTCAAAATGTTGTGGGTTAAATTCTGTTCTCAGTTCCACCACTGCTAACACAGGTTAACACCGTTCTGATCTGGCACTGGATTTACAGCAATGTAATTCCACTGGCCCAGCCTTCAGCTGGTGTGAATTAGTTTATCTGCACTGGAATGCAGGCAGCTCAGCTGCTTTACACCAGCTAAGAATCTGACCCACATTTAAATAGAATTACTCCTAAAATACACAATAGCAAATGCAATGTGAATTAGGTCCCTGTGCCCCTGATTTGCTGTGGGGAAGCACAGCTGAAGCTGGTTCTGCAGCTCTGGTGTGCAGCAAGTCAAGCTGGTGTCACAAACCTGAACCTGACCCCCACTCGCTCTTGTGATGCTTTGTAAGTTTTAAAATAACACGGCAGTGTTACCCATGCTGTGTGTGTGTGTAAATCATCCCAAACTGCTGCAAATCATCATCCGTTCTCCTGTTTCAAAGCAGAGATTGGGAAGTGCTTGGTGATATTTGGGCTCAGTTCAGATATTCCAAAGCTTGGATGGATGGATTGTTTTGATTCTTTCTTTGAACTCCTTTCCCACCCCTGCTAAAAGAAACAGATCCACTCAGTTCAGCGACAGACAAGTTGGAGACAACGCGCCACTGCCCTCCCCAGTACCACCCCCCACATGCTAAATATGCAGCCATCTGCGAGCTGCAGCAAAGGAGTGCTGGTATTCCTGGGATGTACTGCCTGTAGCAGGCACAAATGACTGGAATTAACCTCTCTTCTATGGGCCTTCACTCGCTTTATGACTGGGGGTCTTTGGTTTTATACCACACTACAGAAGTGCCTTTGCCATGCTAAAGATTTAACTAAATTTTAATGAATGATCCTCACCAGCACTGTGCCCCTAATTAGAACAAGTCGCACAGACATATTGTCTCCTTGATTTCCTCTGTTACATTTCTCTCACTCTCTTTCTCTGCCTGAGACACATGGGTCCCATTAAACATTTAGCATTTAATGTGGTTCCCTTAAATGACTTCTCAAGTTTTCAAGTTCCATTTAGAATTGTATGTTACTCTCCTGACTGTGGTTTTGATTTTGTTATGTTTCATGCATTTAGCCAAAGCAATTGCTCTTCTCTCCCCTCTAGTGGGGAGCAGCTTGGGTCAGTGGAAGCTGGTGTTTAAGTAGTACATTTCATAGTCATCCATACATATCTTTACATTTATTTATAAAATAAGGAGATTGGGGAAAATAGCTCCTCATGATTGGTAAACACAAGTGTGGTGACTGTGTGATGTTCTTTCAGTGCAGTGCAGTTGATTTGTCAATGAAAACAAAGCATCTTTTAGTTTACTGTCATATTTCTATCAAGCTCTCTTTGTAAGTGGTTCTGTAATACACAGAGTTTCTTATTAATTTTTATATATTCCGCAGCTAAATAGAAACTATTGACAAAAAGCTTTTATAACACATGGTGAGATGTAGAAAATGTATTATCCCCACTGAGTATCCCTGTTGTACATCTGGAGTGCTGAAGGACAGAGATTTTGTTGTTGACTGCGTTGTCTCTAATATACTTCCTCAGTAGCTGCTACAATGAGAATTCCAAATTGTCCTTTCCAAGAATGTTGAGTCAAGTTCAAGGTCTGGACCTTAATCCTCAAGGTATTTTGTGGCCTGTGCCCAAGGTGTTTCATAAATCTTGTCTGTGCTTGTCTTAAAGCTTGTCTGTACCACTGCAGTTATCCCATTTCAGATCTATGCCTGGATAATTATTTTGGAATGAGAATGCCTTGTTTCCCCCACTCTTCCCCCATTTAGCTTATGCTCCTCTGAAAATGGTACATACTTACTTGAAGGAAAAGGGCATTCTTAATCCAAGATAAGCATCTCTTTCCAAATAGTGTCATTAACAGTAAAGAATACTATAATAGCATAACTTTGCAATGGATTTCTGTGCTTCTGGTTACATAAGTGGCACTGGATGAAGGACCCATGTCTGTAAAGCTGTTGACTTTCTCAGCACCAGATTAACCCTGGTTGCTGTGTTAGGATTGTGGATCCAGAGGCATATTCCTTCATGTTAAAGGCATGGATACCCTAGTCCTGATCCCATTGTTGCAGTATTTTAATGGTGGATTGTGACAAGCAGCAACAAAAACACAAGATATAATTTCAATGACAATGTCTTGCTGCTTAGAGCCCTCCGATGTGAAATCAGCTAAGATTTAATTATGGTGACTTACCAACACTGCTTGTTCTTTAGATAATTCTTAAAAGTTTCTGTGATGTATTGGCTTCCAGGGTTAAGCCACAAGAAGCTTGAAATTTATCTCTGGCACTGAGATTTAGGTTTCATTAACAGTTAAGCCTTGTCTGGAGTGCTGATGTGTTCTGCAATGGGGGACTTGGCTTGTTAGTAACATTAGCAGATTTGTGAGTCCTCCAACATGCCCATGAATAATTGTGTTTCAGCCTTGTGTTCTTTACCATAATCTGCTGTCTGATAATGGGTGACAGGGGAGATAAGAGGAGGAAACGTGCCAGGAAGATTTCATTCAGCCTTGTACATTCTACCTGCAGCTGCTGTTTCCTCTGAGGTGGTGGCTGGCCTGGCATCTTCTGCTTTAAAGCAGAGAAAGCCAGGATTGATGACAGGCTCTTTAATGCCTTTCTTACCAGCCCCTTGTGGAGACTTTGCTGGAAAGAGATATCACAGGTCTAGGAGCTGTTTCTGGAATCATTCTTCCTGCCACAATGCAGATGGGCATCTTTTGTTTCTGTCGCAGCAATGATCACTGTTTATATTAAAGAGAGCTCTTTGAAATTCTTTTTGACAGAGCAGTTTTCTATTGGTAAATGCAGTTTCACTGAGATTGAAATGTTTCTCCAGGGAGGACATCAGTTTTGAACATTTTTCCATGGGAAAGTTAAAAAGAAGCATCTTGGCTTTTTTGAGAGGAATCTTATGAAGTTAAAGTATTTTGGTTTGACTCCATAATTTTAATTGATGTCTAGATTTTCATTTTTCATACTAAGGTTACGAAGATAGGAATTTAATACCATAAAGTAGTATTGGTAGATTTCATTGTTTCTACATGATTGTAATAACAAGGTTTAGCTAATTCTGAAACTTAGAAAGTCTTAGAAATTCTGGGCTGTGAGAGAAAACTGAAATTTCAGTTGAGAGTGAAAACAAATTCTAAATGCTGAAATTTCCTATTAGAAGAAATGCTGGTTTCTGAAAGTTCATGTAGTAAATGCAGACATTAATTTCTCTAGCTGATCTTTTAATTCTTCATAGCTCTGCAGCCCCTGAAAAAACTTGTATTGCATGAGAGCAGTTCTTCAGAAAATATTATGATAAACATTTGCCTTTCTAAACTATAGAGTTGCATTTCTTCATCTTCCCAGGAAGGTAGCCCTGTTTCCTACAGGTCTTTGCTCACAATACTGATCATTTAATTTATATAAATACCTCATGACTGCTGCTACTGTCTTTGCAATATATTATAATCACAGCTGTGATTATAAGCACTGGTGTTGGGGTCGAGATCAGTTTTCTTCTATGAATTAAAAAAGGTGAGAAGCCAGTATCCATACTCTCAAAGATTCTTACACTGTTTTGGCTCTGACTTGCTCCATCATGGTTCTCCTGTATGATCTCTGGTGAGGAATTAACAGTCCTAATTTCCCTGAGCTCTTTGTGGTGACTTTCTGGCAGAAACTCTGTGCTTCTCACTGACAACAGCCTGTGCTGAAAAATCCTGACACATGTAATTTAAAGGGTTAAAAATCAAGGAGGCAAAGCACAACCAACAAAATGCCATGCCTTTGATTTAATAAAGAGATAATCCTCTTTCTATTAGCTACGATAATAATGACTCACCAGTAGTAAATGAAGGAATATACACAGAATGACATCATGTGAACAGCACAGTGTCTGTGGGACTTAAAACGAAGAGGATTATTCCAATATATCAGTTCTGAGCCTAAAACTGGCAAGGATGGATCTGGAGTAAAATTTAACATAAGAAATGTTTATTGAAGCACTAACATGAGAAAGGAGTTATATAACTGAAGTTATTAAAAACAATAAGCTCCTATTTCAAAAGCTTTAATTTCAGTAGAATAATATACACCCAGCTCGACATAAGGCTGTAATTCTATTGAGTCATTCCAATGACATCAGGAACCACAAGAGGGGATGTGCTGTGGCTTATTGATGTCTGCAAACCACACCCTGTCCCCCGGATGGAATTACAGCCTCCATCTTTCCATCTGATGCTGGAGACTGGAGTCTCATTTGGCTCTTCATGCAGAAGGAATTGCCCTGAAGGCCGTGGAGTTGTTCTGCACTGACACTGGTGGAAGGAAGAGGAGTTACAGCATTGGTGGCTCATAGTTCTCAATTTCCAGCCCTCCTGCCTCTAGGCAACCCATCAATGTGCTTTATCACACAAGAATCCTTCACACGGATCACAGATTATTCGAAACAAATTACAAACTGGAGCAAATTAATAATTTGCTTATAAGGCCTTCATCTGATTTTTACAGACAAATGTCTTGCTTAAGTTGATCTTGTTGATCTGGATTGTCCTTGATCACCCCAAAGACTGCTCTGCTTGCATGGAGAGGGAGCTGGGGAGTGGCTGGAAGGAACCACTTTGTCTCACTTAGGAATAAAATGGTTGTTTTACAGTACTCTGAGCAGAGAGAGGTTCCTAAAGAGAATGATACAGAGCAGAAGTTGATTAAAATGCAGATGAGATGTTCAAGCCATGAGTTGCATACCAGGAACAGGCAACACAATTGGCTGCTGTGCCCCTGGTGCAGCCTTGGAGAGGTTTCTCCGTAGCTCTGGTGGCCCCAGTTGGGGGGGTACAACTGTGTAGGATGTGCACCTGAACCTGGACCCACAAAATGCTTCTGAAGACTCTTGCAGCCTGTTTTTCTATCAGAAAGTGCAGATGGTATCACTTGTGTGTTCCTTAGATAACTGCACTAGATACCAGTTAAGGTTCACTCATACCAGGCTTAGATTTAATCTTTTATTATAACAAGTAAGGAAACACCATTTAGATCTAACAGGCCAAAGCTCCTTCTATTTACTATTCTTGTATTTGGATACTAAATCCTGAATATCTATTTCTGGTAAACTGAATTCCAGTGGGGAGCAGAAGAATAACTGGGAGGTCAATGAGATTCACAGCGGTGCCACTGAGGACGTGTCCAGTGAGCCCTGCTGGTGTCACAGCAGTGCTGGGGGGAGGACCCACCCTGCTCCATGACTCAGAGGGTGCTGACAGGGTATCTTTTATGAGGCGTTGGAAATATTCTGGAATCTGCTTCCCACCCCAGTCCAAAGGAGCCCAGATTTGGTGACTCTCCAGGCACGTTGCAAAAGACATCCATTGTCAGCTACCCAGAGAGGGCAAGGACAAAACTCTGTTCCTCTGCCCTGGGAGCAGGGTTGAAATGCTGGGGAGCTGATTTCTGGTTATTTAGTCTGTGCTGAGACTCCTGGGCAGACAGCTTCATTACCTGAAAACCAAACAGCAAATATATACAGACCAATTAGGGAAACTGTAATGGGGACTTCTACCTATGGTTGGGATAGGAACAATTTTTATAATCAGGACAGAAGGAATTGTTTATAAAATACATCAGAGTCTCCATTTTCCCTGTGTTTCTCTTGTCTTCCCCACCCACCTCTTCTCATTGAATACAGAAATATTTTGTTAGCATTCTAAGAATTGATTTCTTAGTTTAGAGGTTGGTCTTTGATAACAAGTTTAAAAATGCCTACTGAAATTTACTCTGCTGCAGATTACAGGAGAAAGGCAGTTGCTAGATGAAGCCACATCAGTAAAAAGGTGGATAAATAAATGGACAGGGAAGATGATGTTTTGGAGCAGAGCTGTAAAACTTCTAAGTAGGGTCATTTTTCTAATTATAGGATGGTGAGGCTGAAGACTCCAGTGCCCAGGCAAAGGATGAAAAAAACTATCCAACTGAATAAATAAATCTCTTAAAGAAAAAGACAGTTGTCTGCCAAGAAACCTAATATGAAATGTTGAGAGTGCAGTTCTGAAAAAGATTTAATTGGAGATATACTCCTAAGAATATGTAAATAGTCTTTCCATTTCTTAACTAAAAGGAGAAACAGATGCCAGTTCTAAGATCTGAGATCAAATATGAAAAGTACTGAGGCCTCTAAATGTCACTTTAAAAGTATATAATTAGATTCTTATTTCGCTAAGAGGTTGGCCAGTAGTTTTTCAGTGAAAGGTATAAACTCTTTGGATATATTTTACAATAAATGGTTCAGTCATCTACTCTAAGTGCAGTAAAATTCAAACATCTAGATTTTAAAATGTAATTTAAAAATTTAAGTGGCCTTACGACAATACAGTGATGTGTCAGTTTTGACTAACCAGTGTTCTGGTGCTCTTTAGCTGGGACCTGCTGATTGGGCATCCAGTGTCTTTTTAGTGTTTGGGTGCCCCAACAGTAAAAATTTCAGTGATGGTTTGTGGACTTGATTATGAAGTCAGTTGCAGATAGATCAGTGAATTTGGGCAAAGTAAGTAAATCCATTTTTATTCATTCAAGGGCCTGCCACTCAACAGAATGTCAGCCTTACAAATGGTGGACAACAGTTCCACAGGACTGGGGGTCAGTCATTAAATTCCATCTGGTTTTCCCCTCCCTGACTTTGGTAGCGACCATCCATGAAAACAATGAACCATAGAGTAGGAATTAATGTAGACAGAGGGGATGGCTCAGTCAATTGCCTTACATTGCAATTTTTCATTTGCATGAGGATTTTATATAGTGGAAAAAAATTAGTGTAGTCCACTATGCCTTCATTGGCCACCAACAGACTGAGATACAGGGGTTTATTTTGTTTGTCTGGGGCAACCACTCTGACTGCAATTCTACTGAAAGCCAAGACATAAAATGATTGTGACATTTCTGATCCAGTAGGAATTTGTAAGTACCAGAAAATTCAAGCAACTTTCATTCCACAAGTCACAGGTTCAGGTAGGAGGCTTGGTCCTGGGCTGATTTTGTTCAGTTTTGATTACTGCAATAAATCTGAAATTAAACTGAGCTTTCCAACACTGAGTTTCCAGTGATGCCAGGCTAGATTTATGGTTCTGGGAACAAACCATACAGTTTTGCAGAGATTGTGGTGTTGCCATAGAATCATAGACCTAAAGAGTCTGGTTCAGTCCCTCTGCCTGCTCTAAACAAAATGAACTCCACCTAAATCCCTTCTAATCAGATGCTTGTCTGGCCTGCTTTAGAGACTAGTAATGGTGATTCTCTCTCAGTGTTCATAGAAAAACACCTAGAAAATGGAAACTACTCTGACCAGCTCCTTTGGTATACCCAGATGTACCTCATGTTATGTGTCTGTGGCCTATGCACAATGAAACCAGATCTTTCTTGGATTAAATGTTTCCATTTTGCTGTTCAAAAAAAACCTTAAATGAAACAGTTTATACAAAATTATGGGGGTAAAAAATGGTTTCAATAAGTTCATTTCCCTTATCTTGGGGAAAATCTTGGTTTAAAGCTTAGAAAAATCAGTACTTTCTAGTTTTTCCAAAGAAATGTCCTACTGTTATGAAATTGTGACAAAATGCAGAATTCCTCAAAACTGACATTTTCCAAGCATTCCTAGCAGGAGGTCAGCACAGTGCTAGAAGGGGAATTTTTTACAGTTTCCTCTGCCCATCCCTGTTCTGCTGGATGTGCTTCTCTTTCATACTTCAAAGCTGCTTCAGAAGGACAAGGAAAGAAATGGTGAGTGAATGTCCCTGTCAATAAAGCCAACAGGAAACCTTCCCACTGCCTTCTGTTCACTCTGCAGCAGACATGAACAGAAAAGCTGAGGAGGATTAGGGGTGCCTCATTCTCCTGGGTTCTCCTTTGTGGCTTTGTTACCCCCAAAGCCAGACTGAAGCCTTGCCCAGGGGCACTCCTGCCTCCACTCACCCTCCTCTGTGCTGAACATCTGTAAATCCACACCATTATCCCAGCGTGGTCCTCCACTACTGACTGTCCTCTTTGGAATTAGCAACAAATGTTTGGGCTGGCCAGGAGAATATCTGGGAGGGGTTTTTATTTCTGTGGGGACAGTAGCCCTGGCCCTGGTCCTGCGGCGCCAGGGCCAGCACAGATGGGTTGGCATCCCTGCAAAAGCATCACCTTTGCCTTTGCTGTCTGCCTCCACACTCAGATCTCTCACACGGTCCTGGAATGTGCCTCTTGTCTGCTACCCGGCTGGCTTGGGAGGTTTTGAAAAGGTTTAATTTAGCTCTCATTTGAGTCCCTTTGCTCTGCCAAAAAATCTGAACTTTGGTTCCAAGCAGAGTTTAGGAATCCTGATTCCCAGGAGAAAAGGGGGAGGGGAGGATGGGGAGAAGTTGAGCATTTTAAAGGAGAGAGAAAAAGATGATACCAGATAAATTTTTTTTTCCCTGTTTAAAGAGACAGGTTTTTTGTGCTCTCATCCACAGCGCGCTGTGACGGATGGTGCGTGAGCGGCTCCAAAGTTTGGGTAACAGCGACACGCGGTGGTCACGGGAGCCGCCCGCCTGTCCCGGCCCCTGTGGCTTCTGTACCTTGGGGGGGACAAGTCTCTGCCTTGTCCCTCTCTGACCCGCCGAGATGTGCGCTCTGAGGAGCACGATACTTTGTGTTTCCATGTCACTCTTCATTTGAAGTTCTTGTGTGTTCACAAATAGTAATTAAGCTTCAGAATAGCTACTTTACAGATTAGCAGAATAAGGTGTAAAGAGATTAAACAATCTCTGCTTCGTGGCATCCCCAGGAGCTCCGGCTGTGGCCGGGGATGGAGGATTCCCAAGCTGTCCCCAGGTACTGGAGTGTCTCTGTTCTGCTGCAGCCTTGCCCCTGGGAAAACAGGGTGTGACATGTGGGAGCACAGAGCTGGCACAGGTGGGATGCCCGAGGCTCAGAGCTGGCACAGGTGGGATGCCCGAGGCTCAGGTGGGCAGAGAGGGCCTATGGACATGAGGAGTGTGAGTCTCACTCCACTGTGCCACAACATCTGTGAGCACCTTTATCCAGAGCAGCTGTGAGCAGTGTCTGGCCTGCAGAACTGCAGAGCAGAATCCAATTTACAGCTTCATGGACAAAGCAGGGACCACTGTCTGGCCTGGTGTAAATCACCATCACTCAGCTGAAATCAATACAGTGTTGGGATATCTTGTGCTGTTATTGGAAGTCTGGCAATATTTGGTGCATTGCTTAGAGCCCCAAGTCCTGTCTCACGTGGATGCATAAAAATCTCAGCTTTCATTTCCAAAAAGTCTTGTACTTATAGGGAAAAGCTTGATAATGTGACCCAAGCACTCTGTGAGGACTTAAATATCTAGAGGCAGATGGAAGGAAAAAAAGAATATAAAAAGGGGAAGAAATCCACATGAGTTCTCTGCTGCACTTTCAAACTTTTAAAATAGCCTCATTATTCTGGAGGCCCTGGTGGCTTCTCTATTAGCTGGGTTGAAATGAAATTTAACCATCTTCAGTGTCTTAGGATTTGACCTAAATTTCCTTAATACAATAGCATGGGTATGGCAATAAATTCTTCTTTCTGCATATCCCATTTCCTATTAATCATCCCTTTCTAGACCCCTTTTGCCCCTTTTCAGTGATTTTAGTGTATTTCCAACTAAAACACAGCAGCTTTGATCTCACAAGCTCAGAAAGATTTGAGGGTTGTCGATTTGTAGCTATTGGTAGTTTTTCATGCCATCCAAATAATTAGACAAACAAGGCACTTCATGTGCATGTGTAAGGAGCAGTTACACAAAGCAGCAGCCACAGGGACCACATTTGCAGGAAGATATTTCTTTCCTGTCTGGTTATGGCATCTGCAGCAGGCCCTTCAGCAGCTGCCAGAGGCAGCTCTGAGGATCCTCAGAAGATCAGCAATGGGGCATTTCCAATGATCTTGTTCACCTCAGATGTCAAACACAATCAGGCTAACACACAGAGCAGTGAACTGCATGGAGCTGTCAGCTTGTTCCAGCCTGACAGGCACAGGGTGAGTTCTGCAGCCTGCTCAGCAGCCAGTGGGGCTCCTGAGACAGGAGTGGCTGCCAGGGAGGATGCACAGGAGGATTTCTCCAAAGAGTTCTGTATTGCTGCTCATGAGTCTGCTCATAGCTGCAGGCCAAGTTGTGATGGAAAGAGCAAGAATAAAGGCATTTGTGTCTAGAGAGAAGCAGTTTCACAGTGAAAGTTCTTCATGCACTGTGGCAAGGGGCACCAGTGGCCAAGCACTGTCAGGTTTTCAAGCTGACTGCAGTGAAGGATGTGGAGATGCCACTCATGCTTACATTGGAGATGTCAAAAGATCTTGGGCAGCTGGGGACCCAAATGTCAGGCACATCTGAATGGTGGTTGAGTAGAAAATATAAAAATCTCAACTTGCTCCAGAGAGGTGTTAATCGTCATGAAGATCTCTCCCACCGTGGAATGCAGATTGCAAGGAACCAATTTACAGATAAATATTGGAACTGTACTTCAAACTTTTAGACTATCTGATATAAACCATACTAGGCAAAATTTAAGTTTATACTTTGCTGAGAATTGTATCTCTGTTAATGACCACTTCCAGATGTGAGAAATGTTACTGATCTTTTGAAAGTGGTATAAATGTCAGACTATGTGACATATACTGTAGGAAGGTGAAATGCTGCAACCATCTGATGCTGGATGAAAAAGGGAGCAGAGCAAATATCTGGGGAGGAAGAGAAAAGGGGTGGGTGTGTGGAATAACCAGCCAAGCAAACACCCTGTGTGTTTGAGCTAAAATTGAGCTGTCCTCAAAGACCTTTACTTGGTTCTGAAATGAGGCTATCTCATCCTGGATCTGTTCTATTACAACAATGTAAATAATTACTTTGGAGACTTGTAGTGATATAAGGTGGCAGTAATTAAAAGGAGAATTGGACCTTCTTGATGGATAATGAAGAGCCCCAAAGTTTCAAAGGAGCAGGCAACAATACTTTGTGTTTCCATGTCACTCTTCATTTGAAGTTCTTGTGTGTTCACAAATAGTAATTAAGCTTCAGAATAGCTACTTTACAGATTACCAGAATAAAGTGTAAGGAGATTAAACAATTTGTCTAGATTGACAGAGTGAGTGAAAGCAGAAGGAAAAGCAGGAAAACATCCTGCTTCCCTTTGCAGGAATGCAGTGACCAAAGTGCTGCCCAACACTGAAAATCTATTGCTTGTTGAAGCAGCATCCCAAGAGATTGACAGGCTGGTGCTATTTCTATGCATATCTTATGCATTAAATTAGTTATAAATTTCATCTTCCAGGATTATATTAAGATTGGCAAATAGGCCATGAGAGGTCTGAAATGCTGGTATTGGTACACTCAGCTGTTGCACATCCCCAGCAATTCTCAACAGTGCTCAGTGCCTCCAGCTGGGTGATCTCAACTCATGTTTTATGAAGAGGAAAGTAGGAAAAGAGTATTCTGAGAAGGGGGCCAAGCTGTCACAGTTTTAGCTCCATAACCCAGATGCTGCATAAATACCACTCACATCTCATGCTTCATTAACTTTTGTAGATTAATCCATGTTTGTATGGAATGCTTTAAACCTGCCTGCACCGATCCCATGTACTCCCCGCACGCCGTGCAGCTGAGGGCTGGCTGATCCCAGCCCATCAGCAGTTCTGGGAGCTGAAGGGTGGGAGCAGGTACCTGCACATGGGTGTGGAAAAGGCACAGACATGTGACTTCCCTGTTGCGTTATTCATGAGAGACCTATTTCTGCAAAGTCATTGTAAATCACCATCGTTCTGCTCTGGTTTGTTTCCCACCTCATTCCCCCTGCCCTGTACACCCTGACTTGGAGTGCTGTCACACCTAATTAAAGCTAGGTGGGTAAAAAAAGATTGGGCTTCAAGTGTAGCTAAACATCTTAAATTCATGCCGGGGCCACATCTTGAGCTGCTGTATTTCAGCAAGGATGTTATTCTATATCTGCTGAAGACATAGCTTCTGATTTTTGATTAGCCAGAAAATAGCTTCCAAAAAAGCCTGGGAATATAATATGCTGGGAATTCTTCACAGACTGTTTATCCATTAGAACTAGCTGCCAGCCTGCTTAGGAGGCTGTCTGACATCAGGTATATCTTTCCTAGGAAGTCTCTATTATCTGATACTGGTATTATTTTTGTGCCAATGATTGAATTAAACTATTCTGTTCTTATTTCAAAATGAAACCATTCTAATGTAAAAGCCATGGATGGATAATATCCTTTAATTCAGCTGGCCAAAGACTTTTCTTTTGTTTTAAACAAATTAACCTAAAATTGAAACAAAAGTTTTAACAGTCAAGGAAGTGTAGTCCAAACTAGCTCACAAGTTACAGAGAGCTAATCAGGCAAATGTCCGAGAGAGAGGAAGTAAATACTGATCTCATTCACACTGCTCTGAACTGAGAGCTGCATGATGAAAGTCCTAGGAACCCCCTCGATCAGCTCCAGGCTGAGCTCATAATCACCAGCTATGGAACAGCAGCACTTGGCTGCAAATTAAATCTCACATCTCTGTAAGAAAGCACCCTGTCCAACTGCAGCAGGGACTTCAGCAGCAAGGAGTATCTGGGGATTGTTTTTTGTCACTGACCAAAGCTGAGGGGAGACTGATGAGGTGTTAGGCTGAGACACCTCAAAGGAACTGATTTTTCGAAATCCTCAAGCTATCAGGCTGTTCTCAGGGCTGGCTCAAGTTAGGCACCCCAGAACAGGCATGCAAAATCACTAGTCCCTTTTAAAAACCATCAGTCTTCATTTGCCTAGCAGGCAGATTGGAAAATCAGGCTAATGTAGAAATATTAACTGAGAAAAGTCTTGAAAGTTCTACAAATCTAAAAAAGGTACCTATTAGTGCCTGTAAAATCTGTGTGTATAGTGCAGGATTTCTTCTTCCCCCAAGCAGTAGAACATGCTGTCCTGAGCTCCCATGCCCATGAAACTGTTAATATGCTGCATTTATGAATAGCCATTAGAAAAAGCCAACTGTCTTTGCAGTTTTGGTGCTCAGCCAGTCTGCCCACTTGCCCTTATTCTCCTAGAACTGCTGCTGACTGTGCTGTGTTGCTCTTGAGGATGAATTAAGGCAGAGAAGGAAATATTTCTGATAATGATGCAGACTGAAAAGGGCTTGGTTTGCTTTAGAACTCTGCTCTAGGTTGTTTGGGAAGCAGCCCAAATGGGTTTGAGCCACTCACACAGATCAGTTTACACACATTGCTCTCAGTGGCACCTCCTAACAGGACTAATTAACATCAGAGAGATAATTTATTAGATATTTGACTTCACTTTGCAGTTCCAGACCATGTAAATAAGAGTTACCCTGGAAACGTGTTAAGAATGACTGTAGCACGTTAATACAACCCCACTGTACTTTCAGATGGATTCTAGGAATATGTAAAAAGGTGTTGGAAAATCCACTGCTGGAACTGAGTACACTGTGATACATTTATTCTGGAGCTGGATTTTGTTCATTTCGGTCTCTTTTACCTCCTCCCACTCGTTCTACCTGTGACTCTCATCCTGGCATTCTGATGAGCACTGTAAAAACTCACGTGTTGGCCTTGAAAAGCAAAATTATTCTACCCATCTGTGATGATATTAACATCTACTAAAAACTAATGAAATGGGTGGCATTATGATGTCAGGAGGAGCAGATCCAAAGGTGGTTTTCTGAACGGAGACTCTGCATGAATCTCCCCAGACTGCCCAGCAGTCAAGGAGATTATATTCTCAACTGTTAAAGCTGTTTACACATACCAACCAGCACTGACTGCCTCTTTGTGGCAAGTTGTTTACATGAATTTATTTTGGGAAAATTCCATTAGACGGGACCAAGATTTCTTCATAAATCATTGAATTTAGTTTGTGTACTGATAAAATCTGGTTAGTCATTTATTCTTCTGAGCAGCGTTTAGTTATGAGTGTTCATTATTTGTAAGGAGCAGCTTACATGGGTAATATAAAAATAATGGATTGCCTATGGCTGTTTTCACTGGTGGATATTTTACTCTGCTGGGAAAGACGTATTAGAAAATGACCCTCCTTACCAATTCAGCAAATAAAACAAAGGACTCATTAACTGGAGTCACAGACCTAATGTATGCTCTGAATTTTGCTAATTTAGCCAGCAAAAATCTCCCAGTGAGACACTGAAACTGCTTTGAAAGTGGTCCTGCAGATCTGTTTGCTGTAGTCTGTGGCTGTGTCCTCTGGAGCAGTGGGGATCTGGCTGGGATATTATTGCTGCTGCTGCTGCTGCTGCTGCAGTGCTTTGAGTCAGAGCACTCGATGCTGTTGGATGGGGCTGCAGCACCCTAATTTCATGCACCAGCACAGAATTCTCACAAAGAGCCATTTACCCCATCACAGGCATATACAGAGCTGGGGAGGACACAAAATTCATTCCTTACTTTTGAACAGAAACTTACTCTTGCTCTGCAATTTCAGGTGAATCCAACAACAACTCTCTCAAAATTTTGTCATTTATAAAGCGTCTTTCTGCTGATTTAAAACTTCTTTTCTAGCATTTGCTGCTTATATAGCAATAGGTCATCACTATGCATTTTAAAAAGGCCCAAAAAACAAAGCCAGGATCTAGACATCAGTTTTAATACAAACTTCTGGCAGGACCAGGATTCTGATTTCTTCATTTCAAGCAAATGGACCAAGGTCAGATTCTTTGTCAGTACAACTGGAATAACTTCTTTATAACTGTCTGCATCAGTTTACACTAACATGGAATTTGACACATTGCCATCAAATGGAAGGTGACTTTTCATCCTCTAAATTCACACAGACACATTAATCCAACACTGAGGTTTGGCAAAATCTTTTATTTTATATAGCACATTTCTTCTCCAAGTGCCTCACAAATATCACCCAAACACAACCATGTCTGGTAGGGAAGTTAGAAACATTCCTCACTGCTCACCAAAGAAGGTAACTTTACGCCTCCTTTTATTAAAAATAACATTAATTCAGAGAACCACAGTTTCAATTGTGTTGGAAATATTCAGTCAGTCAGACTGAACGGCATAAAGCTCAGTTAATGAGGTGTTTAGCTGCTCCTTCCAGAGCAGCTCCTTCTGTACCTCTGCTTCAGGCAGTCCCTCTGTCTCCTGGATGATTCTAGATCTTTTAATAATTTGCTGGTCATCTTCAGAAGTTTGCTTATTGTAATGTTCAGTTTCCATAAGGACAAATGGATTACAACTCCTGCAAATAAGGCTGCTGCCACTAAATGATAGTAAACAGCTGGCAGTAATGCTCAAGGGCAAGCAATATTTTGTTATGGAAGAAATATTTCTGGTGAATATTAGATATTTTCTATCTAATCTGGTGAATTTCTTCTTCCACAAGGTTGTATCTTCACCTTCACCAGGAAACCTAACAGGCAAGTTAGTGTGTCTGTTTGTATGTCTGAGTCCTAAAGCAGGACCTCTGAGATCTTTCTGTGTGCAAATAACTCAGATGGAGATCCAATTCATCCTCCTGAGACAGAGGAACACAAAATCCTGCTTTCTAGACAACAGGAAAAGGTTAGGACAACACAGGTGGTTTATAAGTTAGTCTCTGGGTTAATTCAGTAGAATAAAAGGATTTAAGACAGACTAGCAGAACTGGAGTCTGGATGTTTGTTGCCTGTGCAGGTGAGGGGAAAATGCACGAACAACTCTCAAGTTCCCATAAGCTCCTTCCTCACACGTCAGGCTGTGGATGCTGATTTTAGGGCTGCTCTTTACCTTTGCAGAGACAGTGGCATCAGTGGATATTAGGGAGTGGAAAATGAGTTCCACATCTCCATGTCCAAGTGGAGACATCCCCTTGCTGGACTGCAAGCTGCCACACACTGCTGATGTTCAGAAGGACTTCCCTTTGTGAGCAACAGCTTTATTTCCGAGCTTGGACTCCTAAAGGACTCTCTTTGTAACCTTTCCCTGAGAAATGCACAGGATCAGCGTTATCTCCCAGCCAGCTCAGCCCTAAACTCTGCTTGTTTGGCCCACCCTTGGAGCTCACCAGCCACACATAAGCATTGGAGCATCCCTGGAAAAGCAGAGATGACTGAGGCTGAGCTTGGGTGCAAATTGGACTCCAAAAGAGAAATTCCTCACTTAGCACAGTGTGGGAAGTCCTTGAGCAGCAAGAAGCTTCAGGCCAAGCAGTTACTTAATTTTTTTTTACTCCCTCATTGATTCTTTATTTTTAAAAAAAAGATTCTCAGACCCAGTCCTCCTGAAATCACTGGATGGATCCAGGCACAGTGTGGGCAGGATTTACATGAGTGCCTCCACAGAGCTTTGCCAATGCACTTTTGTCCTGGCCAATGCCTTCTCTTCCAACCCTTGGCCTCTCCAAGGCAGTCACTACCAAGTCAGGAGGAACTGAGACGTGTTATTAGGTGGTTTGGAGCTGTGGATCCTTGCCTGCAGAAAATGCTGTGCTTGCCTTCTCCCTGACCCGAGGCAGCGCTTCCCGCTGGGCATCCAGAGGCAGAGCAGGGCTGAGTGTGGCCAACAGGGAAAGGAAATGGGGAAGGGCCGTGTTCACACTAGTCACCAAAGTACACCCTGTACAAGGATCCTGCCTGGGACTTCCAAGGGAAGTTCTGCTTTCTAGAGTGTTAGGAAATGATGTGGCTCCAGCCTGTCTTGGGGATAAGGATTTCCCTTGCTCGCTGAACCTGGGGACCTGTGTCTTTATTTCAGTTGCTGTGCTGTGCTCCATGGTGTCCAAAGCCATCCCAAAGGACAAGGTGGCCTTCCCTAGGGCTGGGAGGTCAAGGAGCTCCTGGCTGTCCTTCCCCTGGCAATGCCCATGTGCTGGGCTCTGCTCTCTCCAGGTGCTGGGTGGGGGCTCAGAGGAAGCGTGACCAGTGACCCCAAATACTGAGAACTTTGAGTTCTGCCCAATTTTCTGTATCACTTTGGGAAAACTCCTTGCCATGTCCACTTCTCTTCACCTTTTTTGCCTTTTACACAATCCTTAGGGATATAATTGTACTTGAGGGGGCTACAGTGGTAGGAATGCTGAGGGATTAAAGGTCATGTTCTTCAAGCTGGAAAATCTCACACTGAACTGAGTAAATCCAGAAACTGTGACAGTTTGATGTTTCACCTACTAGATAACTTTTAACTGATTAAAATTACAAGATTAGGGAAAACATCAGCTTCCTATAAAACAACCAGAGTAAAGATAAGTAATTAGAGGAAGGCTATCTATCAAAAAAAAAAAAAAAA
>VZTZ01035211.1:577450-616884 GCA_013400955.1 Drymodes brunneopygia
AAACAAACCAGAACTCACAGAAAACAGTTTCCCCTATGGCTAAAGGCACCAGCTATAAAATAGATTTTTTTCCCCCCTTCACAAAACATTTAAACATAAGTAAGAAATCAGTAGTTCCCTCTTCAGAGGCACCCTAAGGAATAAAAATGCAGTGAATCATGGGTATTTTATTACCAGTCTGTGTGTCTATCTGATGGCAAGCATCAATGGCTTCCCTTACACAGGGTGCCCAGGGGGATAGAAGAATGCAGGGAATAGCTTACTAGTTTCTGTGTCTGTCTGGTGGCAGAAATCCATGTTTTCTTATAGAAGACACTGTGGTAATGCACGGGCAGCCTTTCAGAGTGTGTGTGTGTGTGTGTGTGTGTGCCTGGCTTTATGGTGGCCAGGCACAAAGTGGGATTGAAATGTTGCCACTCAGCCATGGCTGCTGTGCCAGCAAGGCACGATTTTGGGCTCAGCCCCTCGCAGCAGAGGCAGAAATGTTTGCCAGGCAGGTCTGTAAGGGGAGCCAAGGACAAGCACTGGGAGACTGAGAATGCTGGGGGGAATATCCGGAGTTTAATAATAGAAAGAGATACTGATACAGGAGTTTGATCTGCCATGTGGGATGGGAATATGGGTAGAAAGAATGTTCTCAGGCAGTGGTTGATGCTCTGTTTTGAGTGGCAGTGCAATAAAGCATCAAACACTGGTGTTAGTGCAGCTCACTGGTTCCCAAGGTGCCTCTGGGTGAATGACAGCATTGCAAACCAGCAGGTCCCAATATTTGACTCCCCATGTAGCCTGAACCTCACAAACAACAACAGGGGGTCAGAGAGGGGCAGAGCCAGCCAGTCCCAGATGAAGAAATTTTTTTATCCATAATGCTGAGTGATCTGTTAAAGGGCTTATCTCTGAAAATGGGTCTATTTTGCCTGCGTATGCTTTCAAGAGGGGCTGTCTGGCAGGCCATGAGCATCATCCAGGGATCTCTCCATAAATTCCATCTGAGCTTTAATACTTCTTAGAGAAAGTTAACCATGTTCTATCTACACTGAGGTGTGGATACACACACCTGAGTGTCTACACAGGCTAGAGTAAAGATATACAGGGTAATTTTAAATAGTTGGTGGGGACAGAGATCAGTCCAGCTGCACTCAGCACAGGATCATTTGCCGTATCAACACCACTCTGCCTTTCTCCTGCTGGACTCCTGCTGCTCTGTGAGCTCAGTGGTTTCCAAAAGGGGCTCCTGTCTCTGCTTTACATCTCAGTGCGACACCCAGACAAGCACCAAGTCTTGATTTAAAGACTGTAAGGAACAGGAATCTTGTTCATCCCCAGATAAGATACCACAGTGATGGACGCCCTCATTGTTAAATTTGTGCATGTTATTTCTTGGTACAGACACAGTCCCTAATGTTGACATTCTGATCTTAAAGGGAAGGGGCTTCTAAAGACTGTGGCTGGTGCTCTTAAACCTCTTGACTGTTCTTCTGAAGACTGATGATTTTTTTCTGATAATAGCAGTGCTCCAAGGGCTAGGCAAGAAGAGATTTTTTTTTTCTCCTTACTTTGGTGCATGCTTCTATTCATTGTTTCCTTATAGAAAAACATAATTGAAAAAACAAGCCACATAAAATTTTGTTCCTCTAGTGATTTATTTTATTTTCATGGTGTCTGGAGACATGATGTACTCCCATCCTCTCAGAGTGGTTATTAGCATCTGGCCTGGCCATTTCTTGTGGAAAATTCTAAAAATGTTTGGTGAGCAAGGAGAGATGCTGAGTGCTTTGGTGGTCTGATCAGGGAGGCTGTTTAGGAAAACTGCAGGTTTGGTTTTGAATGAAGTGACTGAGCTGTAGCCTTTTCTGCTGGCAGAGACACACAAACTGCAGCAGAGTTTTGTATTTTTCTTATCATTCTTTTCACTTTTAATGTCTGAATGTTTTGCATGAAACTTCTCACTGGAATGCTTTCAGTTTTAAACAACTTGTGGTGTTTTGGTGAAAGGTAAATAAGCATCCTGACAAGGCAACCATTGGAGCAGCTCAGCCAAGGGCAGCTGAGATTTCCTAAGGAGGGTGAATAATTTCCAGTATCGCAGAAGATCAGGAGACATGGACTGTGGGTCTGAGTCAAAGGACTGGAAATCAACCTCAGCAGGCTCTGGATCAGGCAAGTAAGAGAAGAACTGGCCAGCTAGGAGAGGACAGCTTTCCAGAGGACATTGTAATGCTTCACATGTAATTGCTTGGGCAAAACACAGCTGTAATCAAACCCTATTCGTACCAGAAATGTCTTTTTTTCCCAGCATAATAATAAACATTGAGCTTATAGGGAATTAGAGGTACCACTTCAGTGAAAACATGCTTCATTATTCAGTTTTAACAAGAAAACCAAATTTTTCTAGTTTCTTCAGTGGTTTTGGTCTATGCAATTTTGGAAAGAAAAACAGCTCAGAATTTTCATGAATGCACTGAAATCACTAAATGTGAAAAAACAAACCCAAGAAGTTACCACTGAAATTATGCCAATGTAACACAACTTAACCCTAAAGTATTCAGTTGCTCAATATCAAATTAACACCTACAAAATTAAACCCAGGAATTATAATATATTATTAGAAAAGCTAAATCATTTCACTGAACCTGCAGATAAACTATAAAAATGCTAATAAAATATTTAAGAAAATGGCAAAAATAAAAAAGTATAAACACTCTGGGACATGGTTACTTCCATAGTGGTGTATGGAGAGGAGGTTTATAAATAGCCATAAATTGCTTTGTGGACCAGACATGAAATTACTATCACCAGCACTGGAATTGGTGATGTTATTGCAGTGACCTAAAATAATATCATGCTGCTCTTGGACACCCTGGAGGAGGGTTTGGATCTCAACATATCCTGATTTATTCTGCTTCTATGATTTCTGCAACGATATTGGGTGAAGAGCTCAATTCTTTCTCTGGGCCTTGAACTGCAGGCACCCACAATTTTGTTACTCTTTCCATAGCTCTGTGCAGGGAATTGCTAAGGGAAGATGAAATTCCAAGTTGGAAGCTCAGACCTTCCTGTATGTGCCAGTTGTAACCCAGAGAGAAGATACCTATGAGAAAGTACAAACCTTGTGACACACAGTCAATATTTTCTCCATATTCTGTATCAGGCAATATTTTGTCCATGTTCTGTATCAAGCAATATTTTGTCCATATTCTGTATCAGGCAATATTCCACACCAGCCTGTTTCCACTGCAGTTCCCATTTTCTATCTGTAACTAATGTATATGTATATGCATACACATGCGTGTTTTGATTTGCCACTTCATTTAACTCCTCTGTGCTAAGAGAAACACTAATATTTATTTCAGAGCACTGTAAAGCTTTTTTTTCCTGCAGTGTCTGCTCTCTGATTCCAGGAGAACACTGACATGTGAAAGAACCTATTCAAAATCCATTGCATTCCCGTCCTTTTAATTTATGCAGTCAGATTTATACTCTGACTTCACATATCAGTTCTTGTCTGCTCTTGAGTTCATTTGCTTTCACAGCAGACAGAGCTGCTAAAGTAGCTGCACACATACCAGCCTTCTCACACTGGAATGATATTGTCCCTAGGTGGGTTTCCCTATAATTGCCACAGATCCTCCCAGAAATTCTGGCAGAGCACATCACAAGCTCAGCAAATGAGAGACGATTGGAAGATAAAAGCCTGTTTGTGCTGCTCCTAACTCAGCAGGAGTAAAAGCTGATTCTTCACGTGCCCAAAATGAAATTAAGGGGGCTATTCAAAGAGGTTGTGGTTGCACGGTTACTTTAATCTGGCATAAATCTGGCTGGTGCTGAAAGGGGCTGCTCCAGCCCTGTCCCCCCTTGCTCTGCACCCAGGCACTTCTTTCACCCACTCCTGTCTGGCACCAGCGTCTACCTGGCTGTGCAATGTGTTGGACCACAGGATCCAGCTGAGTTTCAACTCAATTACTTGAATGCTTTTTTTTAAAAACAGTTTCTTGGGATAGTGGAGGCACATGGATGCTTGTGCTGGGGTATGAGTGTGCAGGGATGGGTGTCTGGGGGAACAGGGAATAGAAGAGCCTCTTCTCCAGCAGTAGCCCAAAGGGCCATTGAGTGATGGCCTGATCAGACCAGTTGCATCCAACCCACAAAAATGAAACTATCCAGGCAAGGCTGTGAACTTCTCACATTTCTTGGCAACTCCTCTTCTCCCTTCTCATAAGCACCTTCTCATTTCTCAGTAGCCACTGGGCACTGAGGTTTGCAAGCACTTTTTGTCCTAGGAATCTCTTTAGCAGTAAACGCAGTTATCTGTGTTGCCTTCTTTTTCCATTTATAATGTCTACTATCCCCCAGCAGCACTACTCCCAGCATGTCAAATTAATTCAAATTTCTTGTTGTTCTCTTTTAAATTTTCCTTTTACCACAATGTGCATGCCATCCTAAACTTTTCCAGAGACCAGTCAACCAAAGAAAAACAAGGTATTTTTTCCAAATTATCCAAACAATGAGCATTTCATTTCTGAGACACATCCCAAAGACCATTTCCCAGTTCAGTGAAATATTGTCCTAGTTCTGTTGGGCTCAGGGGCAGCACACAGTTGAGTTGTCCCAAGAGCAAAGCAGTGCTTCAGTTGTGGCTCCTGGGTTTCCTCCTTTCCAAAAGCAGCAACCCGTGCTCGCATTGTGCTTGGCTCCGGCTGTTTTCTCCTCCTGGCTGCCTCGCTGTGCGAGGGGTGCCAAACCAGAATTCCTCAGCTCCCCTTCCCAGCCCACCCCTTCCCCACCCGTCTGTGTGGGAACAGGGAGGCCACTGCTGGGACCTGCCACACCAGCAGCCAAGGTAAGAGGAGAAAGGGATAACTCCCGCTGCCAGACTCTGCCACAGGAGAGAAATTCCCGTATCCGCTGCTGGGGCTGGGCGGGTTCAAACCCATGGCAGTGGCAACTTTTGTAGCGTCTGTGGCTTTTTGGTTACTGTGATAGAAAAAGCCCCTGTGCGTGGCACATTTGCACAAGACTTGACACCAGAATGTGCTGGAAAAGGGAAGCATGAAACCCATAAACAAGAAAAAAAATGTAGGGTCATCCTGGAAGGACAGAAATCTTCCAGGTCAGTGTTTTGCATTTATCCATCCTCATTTCAGTTTTATCACAAAGCTGGTGATAATTAGTGCTGGTTGCACCTTCTGAATCCACTTTGTCTGGTGCAAAACAACCTAAACTCCGTAAGCTTCATCCTGTGCCACTGTTTCGATTGCACTGGGGAGAGTCTGGGACTTGTGTCCCCCAAAATCTCCCCATTCCAAAGAAGAGCAGAATTTGGGTGTGAATTGTTACACTGGTGTGTCACAGTTTTCCCCTGCCACAGTGGAGAGTGATATGTGGAGATGTCCATGGAGGCAGTGATCTGTGCAGCTAACAACAAATGAGGGTCTGGCCATTAAAATCCCTTGTTGGAAGAAAAAAACGGTGCTGAAACAAGGTTTACTTTTTAGGTGGAACCTCCAAAGTCAGCTTGGTAGGACCTGCCATGAGGAGTTCTGCCATTCTGCTGCTGGTCTGAAATACTTGCACTATGAGGATAAAACTGAAAATGACAGTGAAGCTTGAAGCTTTATGTAACTATGCTCTGAGATAAATTATACACATAATTTAACAAGAGGTTCTATGAAACAAACTGGAGTTCTCTGCAGAGAATTGTCTTTGTGGTTTTAGTCAAAACACAAGGGAAACGTACTTAGCGTCTTTTTTATTTTACAAATTTTTAGAAGAAATATGCCTTTCTTGCTTTTTTTCTTTGTTTTCTTTTTTTTTTTTTTTTTTNTTGCTTGAAATTATTTCATATTTTTTTTTAATTGCTCTGGTCTGCTCTTTTACCTCCCTGCTCTTGGAGCTAATTTCTCTTTCTTTGTCTCAAAAACTGATTGCATTTGTATCATCTCCAGACAGGTCACAGGAGGTACACTGAATGCATACTGGATATGTTGCACATCTGGTTTATATCCTCCTCCCCTGAGCCACTTCCCATCCCACAATGCAGCATTTCTGTATCATTGCCATATATCAAAGCACAAAGAAGGACACACAGACAGTGGAGCTAAATGGACACAGTACCTGAAACACAACTAAAATCTCAATTAGTTTAAAATAGCCACTTCTCTTTTCAGCACAGTTCCCAGTTTGGGCAGTTGAGCAGTACCAAACTGAAGAACTGCAACACAGTGTAAAGCTTTCCACAAGGCAAAAAAAGGCCAACAAACTCAGTGTTCTGAGTTTTCTTTGCAACAGCCTTCTGACATTTGTATGTTTTAGGGACAGAAAAAATAGATTTCTTTTTAGACAGAATTTGCATTGGTCTCTCATTTTTCATGACATGGACTAAACCAGGGGTTTCTATATTACCTGTTATTTGTAGGTAATTTCTCAGGGACCCTTGAACCTGGGACTTCAGCAGAGGGGTCACATGTCCTGTAGGTGACAAAGGCAGTGGAGATGCCTCCAGATTGGCATCCACTGCCCCTTCTCTATCAGTTCATCTGCTCTCCTCTTGGGAGGTGGCAGAATCTTTCTTGGTCAGCACAGGACAACAGCTCTGGATCAGTGTGAAAGGACTGAGCCAACAATAATCCCTGAGGCACCACCACTACAGGCCAGGAGATCCTCAGAGGACAGGAGGAGAAAGCTGCCTTGCGCTTTGTGCTGCCTTGGGCTTCCCTGGCTCTGGCACAGTCTCACTGTGCAAAGTGTTTGTCCCATAAGCAGGTTTGGTTTGGCTGGCAGCAGCAGCAGCAGCATCTTTCTAGGGGCTCATCTGTAAGTTTGAACAGATCTTTGCTCAGACCTGCTCAGTGTTCCAGACTTCTGCAGTGGCACGAGCCAGGCAGGGCTGCAGCCATGGCTGGGTGAGAGGAGCTGACATATTTCTGGGGCAAGCAGGCAATGCTGGGAGACTGTCAGACTGACTGACAGACTGACTGACAGCCTGAGGGATGGGCTGCCTGGCTGACAGCCCAGCAGACAAGGGTGCTGGGCAGCCCCAGAGCAAGCAGCTCCATGAGGGAGTGGAGTGTGCAGCCCCTCGTAAACACCTTGTGAGTCTGCAGCGTCAAAGGCAATCTGGCAGCCCAAAGAGCAGCTCTCATAACTGAAATCTCTGCTTCTATAAACTCCTGGGTTTATGGAAAAAAAAAAAAAAAGGCTCTCTGAGTGTCAGACCTGGGCCCTGGAAAGGTGTGACAGGGATGGGAGCTCGTGCAGGCACTGCAGGGATGGTATGACCTGGGAAGGGCAGCACTAATTGCCCATTGTCCCCATCCTTCCATCCCCCCAAACCTACGTGCACACCTGCACCTCCACACACCCAGTCCCGCTCTGATTTGCTCCTGGATTGAATTAAGCTGAAGGATCAAAGAGCAAAGCTGGGACAGTTTCCACACAGAGCATAGACCCAGGCTCTCTGCTCTGGGAAACCAGTCCTGTGTTTGTCCTTGCTGGCCTCACCTGATTCAATCAAAACACAGCCCAAGGTCTGCTCTTCCAGCCCCAGCACCCTCCCATCACACCCACGTCAGCTTTCTTCCCACTTGGACTTCTTCCAAATTTGCCCAATATGCTACAAAATGCCAAGAATTTCAATTCCTTTTTTTTTTTTTCCTCCGGAGCTGGCATTAAAGCTGGAAGGAAAGACATTTCTGTCTGGTCAGAGAGAGGGAATATCTGTTCCAAATAGGCACATCAAACTTTATGATACTCCCCCTAAAACAGTGGATTCTATTTTCCTTCCATAAAATTTGGAGCAATTTTCCATGCCCACATCCATGCAGGCTGTCTCATTCCTGGGTTTGGGGAGGCTGGGTCTCCATTAACTGAGCAATGTACAGTTCCTTAAGGTAAACTTCCAAGCATTAAATCTTCAATTTTAGAGTGAGCTTCTATTGAAAGTGTGGCTCTTAATAAATAATAATACACAGTTACAGAGTTAAATGCAAACTCTTAAGCAGAATTCAGGTACTTTATTTACAGATTTCCTCAGAGCATGCAGTCCATTATTACACCCTAAAAGTTTTAAGAAGGTCAAGGTGATGTATTTATTGTTCCTAAGTACCCCACCCTAATACCAATCAATTTGGGCAATGGCTGCATTGTCCATGTGATAGAGACCAGGAGGTTGAGGGTTGTGGGCAGTAAACTCTGCTCATGAGGCAGATGAAGTGAACAATGTCTGAGTGATAGCATTATGCTAAACGCTGATCTCCCTGATTTTCTGTAACCACAACAACTCTTTTCAACACTCAATCAGCTCTGTCAGCACAGGGTGGACACAGCCACTGCAGCCCAACTTCGGTGAGTTTGTCTGCATAATGTACAGCAACACTGTATGGGGAGGTGTTTGCACTCTGTATGCCTTGGGAGTTGAGTTTTGAGAGGGAACATTGGGCACTTCTGTAACTGAATTCCACAAATAAAAGGAAGCTACCAAAAAGTGCACAGACTGATGAAAACTTTAGCATCTTTTGTAGTCCTTCTCCACTGATAATGCTGTGGATATATCCATCTCCTGCAGGATAGAGATAGCAGATGAGCACAGCTGAAAATAAATAAGACACATGTGTGGGAAAAATTGGAGCAACAGTTAAGGAAAAAGTGACCTTGCTGTCATTTCATATATTTTCTTGTCTTGTTTAATTTAAGGAGCTATGTTCTAAAAAAGCACGTTTTGGTGTTTCTGTTGTCCCTGAGCCTCTCTCTGTGTGCTGGAGATTTACTGTGTGCAGTCCAGAGCTGGAATCCATTTCTCCCTCTGCTCAGGCAAATCCTTCTGGGCACACGTGTGTCCATCAGACCTGCTCGTGTGGGAGTGTGGCTTGTGGATTCAGCAGCAAAGATGTTGATGCACATGGAGCAAAATTAAAAGTTTGGGAATAAATTAGCTCTGTGGCTTGAACATTTGTCATCCCTGGTAAATAGGAAATAGATGGGCAATAGATGAATTGATGGAAGTAGCATCCTCCAAGCCCCTGGCAGCCATGAATTTCAGACTGTGGAGGATGAGTCCTGTCCTAAGCAGAACTGAAGATGCTTCAGCAGTCTCAGGGTGTAAATAATGCTGCAGCCCTTAGTTAGCCCAGTCACTTCATCATCCATGCTCCTTGGGATGGATCCCAGCCACACTGAGAGCAGTGCCCTCTGTTCAGGGCACTCTGAAATTCACTGTCAGATCAGTTGGTTTGAAGGAAATTCCCCTTTGTTTCCTGGGTTCCTTTGGGGTGAGTCAGCCCCAGGTGGTGCTGGAATGACGAATTCAGGGGCTGGTCAGGGACAGAGCTCAATGAGATAACCACAACATTGACCCTCAGACACAGCAGTAACAATGGGTAAGAACTTAACCTCCCCGGGCAGTTTGGGCACAGCTGCTGAGGAGGCTGTGCAGCTGACAAAAGCAGCCTGAACTGCACAGAATTATTCTCAGTTCACTAAAGCTGGTGTGGAGAAGACCTGAGCAGGTCCAATTCACACTGAAAGCTTGGGGTGAGAAAAGGAAGACTTGTCTGACTCCAGAGATCATGATCTCTCACACCCATGAGCAATTCTTCACTGAGTCGGGGCTGGAAAGCTGGAACTGGTGCAACCACACAGAATGAGTTCTGTAGGCACACACCAATAAATAAATAAATTGGCTTCTTATCAGCTGGAGGGATTTTGGTCTTTGACTCTATTTTTATGATTGTTCACTTGGCTGAAACTCATTGCATCGAAGTGTCTCTTAAGAAATGCTTTTAGCCCCAAAGCCATATTAATATTTAAACTGTTGTTCTCGAGCAGTGCAACAGCTGTGTGATGTGAAATAAAGACATTTTTCTCTCTTTCCCTGAGCAGCTCTAAAGCATCAAATGGTAAATGGAGAAGAAAGGGATATATTTTTTTTCTGCTATGACTCTTGTATAAAATACCAAATACTAACAACTCATCCCCCAACCTTCCTCTAGTGCCATAGATTTGATCTTAGCAAAACTTTGTGTATCACTGAAATGCACTCAGATATTGAGGACTTAAAAATAAATTACTCAGGGCAGAAAACATTCCTGAAAACCTTAATTTCTGCAGCTGGAATGCTGAAATGCAATTCAGATCCATCCACTCTTGAAACCTAGCTAAATTTCTATAATTTAGAGCACATTAAAATATTCATAAATATATACACATGTAAAAATAAATATAGACACAAATCCACTTCATTTATTTGTTTTGCTTTTGCGCACAAATGAGCCTAAAATCATGGTTTTCACAACTGGGAAATGAATAAATGTATTTGCATGGTTGGCAGGGCTGAGGGAAGGCAGAGCTATGGCCCTGCCATGATGCCCCTGCTCATACCTGAGCCTTGCCCACCTCAGAATGGCCAGTAAATGTCAGAATGGGGAAGAACAAGATGTGTCTCATGCCTTGGAACTGCTCCCTCCCTAAAGGCATAGAATCTGCTGTGCACAATTAGTATTTCAAGCTTTTCTTTGTACCCAGCAGAGCTAGAACCATGTTTTCTAAGTGAAAAATGAAATTCTCATTCCTTCATGGGACTCTAGGAGGTGACCAGTGGCAGTTCAGCCTCCATCCATCCATCCCTGTCAGTTGCTTCCAGGAAGAATTTGCTTTGTGAACATAACATTTGAAAAAGGTGTAATTTTTATCACTTTAAGTCATTGTAGTTTCATTTTTAGCAAGGTGAGGAATCAACACAAGCAATCAACACACCCTACTCTGAGTAGGACTCTGATGGATTGGGATGGTCCATAAATGCTAACTGCATCTGCAGCCTCAGAGCAGATATTCAGTGGCAGGCAACTAAGAAATTAAGGAGTAAATTTTATACAGGTTGGCCTCAGATGCCTTGTCATTTCCCAGTAAATTAAAGAGTCTTCCATTGGGCCTTTAAATTTATTGTACCAGTATTATTCCATGATTGCAGAAACAGCCTGACCCTGTTTTGCTGGAGTGTTCCATTCCCTACAGATGAGAGCCCAGTGCTGCTCCTCTGTGGACCATGGCACCAATAAATTGAGCACAAAACCAGTTTTATGGCTTTTCCTGGGGCTGCCACTCAGTATTGCTTTTTCTTTTTCACTGTTTTTTGGGGTTTTTTTCCCAGAACCTTAATCAAAGTATTTGCCAGGGGGAAAAAAAGTGCTCTACTAATTACTTCTGTGCTTATAAACCATATTTTGGTAATAAAAGCATAGGAGTTTATTACTGATGCTGGAACTAACCCTATACAGAGTATGGGAAGTAGATAGAAGTACGTCCTGCACTGATGGAATACTGAGCTCTGTTGCTGTCTGGACAGGAGAAGTGCTGTGGATCTGATAATCCAGGCATTCTGAGGACTGGTCTCAGTTTTATGGACACCACAGGCACATATTCAGAGTCACACCAAAGGTTCTTAGCAAATCTCTAAGCCAGGTACATTCTGAGCATCTGTGGGATTTTACTGAATTCACTTCTTGAGATTGTTCAATAGTTGCTGTTTATTCTGACAAATACAAAATGAAGCAACGTTCTGCCTCAATTTGGTGTAAGATATCCTTTATTTAAGGTTGGATCACTTAATTTAAGAAATGTAAGTGCATTATGCTTGTGTTACATAGAGAGAAGCCCAAATGGATCTTTAGATCCAAATGTGCAAAAAAGAAATGCACTTCAACTGATCATCTCTTACTGAAAAAAACAAAATATGAAGATGAGCTTGAGATTTGAAATAACACCAGTGCTCTAAACTTGGTTTCATGTTGAGCTGACAGCGGGCTGGCCATGCTGCTTTGATAGAATAAGGACAATTTTATTAACTCAGAGTTCATTGAACCTTTTCTACTTTTTACTGTTTTTCATTTTAGTGCACATCTCTACCCCCAGACCTGAAAAAGGATTAAAATGCCAGATAGGAGACAGATCACTCAGCATTTCTAATCACACACCAGAAATCTCAAGATACATAGTTCTCACAAGATTTTCTACTCATTGTAGACCATAAAAGGCTCAGATAACCTTCTAAAATCCACTCTGATCTCTTTAATCATTAAAAAATAAATTCTCACTGAGAATCTAAACTGGGCTCCTACTGCAGTGATCACATTCAATCAATCCAATTTCACTCCACTGCTTCAGAAATTATTTATGCATTCATTCACTGAGAGTAACAGAAGTCTTCATTCAAAACAATATTCTGACAATTGAAACAGGGCTGGAACTATTGGAAAAGATATACCAAAAAATAAAAAAGCCCTGGAGTACTGCAGGGAAACATTTCCATACATATTATATCATAATTTCAGATGGTTATAGACAGTTTCTTTGTGACTCTTTTTCATATTCATGTTTCAGAAATGCTGCAGAGCAGCTGTCCTGTCATTGTGAGTGGAAGAATGTGCTTACCTGCTCAGCCTCCCTGAGAAGCAGACAAATACTGAATCATCTCAGCTACAAACTGGTAAGTTTAGTGCTGCATTTTCCATTACCTTCATCACTGTGAAAGTGAATTTCAAATAAAGCAAGTGACTGACTTGCTTTCAGGGAGCTTTCTGGAAATTCCAGTCTTGGTAAATAAGAACTTCTGGTGCATGTTTTCCTGCAAGGTAAGTCTGGTAGAAAGAGCCAATTAGTTGAACTGCCAAATTGCTTAGTGGCATTAGTGGAACTGCCTCATGTCATATTTATCTGTCTGGGATAAAATCTTTTGGCCTTGCTGCTTGAAGAAGTTGATGCTTTCAAAAATTCCAGCCTTTGCCATTTTTCAATGAATTGTTGTGTATTTAAATTAGAGCAGATATCATTTATTTGCTCTTTATAGAGACACTACATTTGTGGCCCTGGGCACAGTCTGCCTTTTCAATACAGTTTGTACAGCCCCTAACACGTGGTTCCCTATGCTGCTAAAGATAATAAAGAATAATAAATGTGGGAAGATAGTGTCATGCCTTGAAGAGTGATGCCTTTACCAATTGATCAGTATGCAGCTTAATTTGGGGTAACTGAACATGGATCAAATGACCTACTCAGAGAGGCAACAGCTTCTGCAAACACACAAAATCTTCTATGAGCATCTGTGTGAGGGTGGCAGGCAGGAAAAAGTCACAGACCACTACAAAGTGCTTGTAGAAACTTTCAACTGTTTCTTTCTGCAGCACAACCACAGCTACACCCACACTCTGAGCAGTCTGCAGCCCAGAGGGGGAAAATCAGCCATTTGCTGAAGGTCTCTTTTTTAATGGGTTAGAGGTGACTTTTTATTCTGATCAATTGAGCTGAACGTTTTAAGAAAAGGGGTAAAAACCAAGCAGGAGGAAGAGGGATGTGGTGCTTTCAGTGCTCGTGGGCTGTGAACCTGGTTGTGCGCAGAAACAGTGGCATCTAGTGGGCAGCTCCTCAGCTCGGGAAAGGCACTGCATGTAAAACAGGTCAATGATTGCAGCTTATGATTATGTTTATCATGGATGAAAGGTTTTCCCAGGTCTGTTTTAATCCTTCTCTTTAACAGCATTCACAAAATAACTGTTTCGCCAGCTTTCCCACGTCCAGTATACAGCTTCCAGAATGCTTGTTCTTCTGGTTTGCAGACATGAAGGAAAGTCCAGCATTTTCCCCAAGATTTTAGACATGGACAAAAACAAACCTGCAACTAATCCTTGAACACACTCGATCTAGTTCAGCTATAGAGGAATTCAAGCACAGCACAGCTTTGAAGGAAATATCTGTGTAGAGGAAGAAAATAAAAACAAACTGAAGGACTCTGAAAAAAAGCTTAATTACATCATTCTGTAGCTATAAGTAAATATATTTATGCAGTGTTTACTTTTTATGCTAATTATCTATGAATTTTTTCACTGTTGAGTCACAATAAATGCTTGAGCCGATTTGTTTATACCTGATCCTAATATCCTGTTCTCTTGTTAGTTTACTGGATTCTGTGTAAAACACTATGTATATTTTATGGACATACAGAAATACACAATAAGCAGGATGAGGGGTTGCTGCATCCATGGCAATGGTCTAAAGCAGTCACACACCTTCACTCTCTCTTTGGCTTTCAGTATTTGCCAATGATGAGCAAACTTACGAAACTCTGCTGTGCTGTGCTGGCCTCCTCTTCTCTGGCTGCCTCTCCCATAGGCTGGAGGGTGTTTCTGTGTTTACTTGCAGGGCCCAAATTAATTTATATGAAGGGATGACTTGGCTTCTTAAATCTGGCAGAAGAGCTGGATGTCTTAGAAAGCAATAACTTGGCTATGTTCTTCATGATCACAGGATTCCAGAGGCAATCATATGCTTTAGTCTGGGTTTCTTTTATTATTTTAAACTTCAACATTTTTAGTTCATTCTCCTTGTCTTCACACTTTTTTTTCCTCCCTTTTTTCCCTATGTTTCAAACTTTCCTATATGATGTCTGCCACTTTTCTTGCCTTGAGGGACCAGGAGGTTCTTCAATGGTTGGTTCTAGCCCAGAACAGAAGTGTAAATACTTACAAGAGAGATGGGTTTGGTTTGAGTGGAAATATGAGTTGGCTCCTTTGCCCAATATCCTGACACCAACATGGGCTGAAGCCTATTAACACTACACCATAATTCCCTCCCTTATGAAGTGGGAGAGAACATGGATCAGTGATCTGGAAGTACTTCACCTTTCTATGTTTCTAGTTTTCTCCTTGTTAATTAGACTTAATAATACTTAACTTTTTGTTGGAGATAGCTACATGAGATCCTTCAGCCTTCATGTGGAAGAGCAAATTTCAAAGCAATCTCTATTCCATGTTTGCCTTAGAGTCAGCTCAGTGTTACTAAGGTAGGCCTAGAACCTTCTACTTAACCTTCCCAGTTACCTTACAAATGACTGAGTACAACCAGGTGGGAGTTCTTTTATTTCAAAGAAGTACTTGAAGATCGACTTTCACAGGGTGAAAGTTGACATAATTGTCATCAAATGAATTTTTCACTGTGCAAATAAAAACAGAGCCAGGATTTCACCTAATGACTTTAACTCAAAGAGATATGCAAATTTAGATCTCTGTATTGAGAGAGTTATGAATGAAGCACACAATAGCAGTCTGATTATACTTTTTACACTCCCAGATTTAATCTGTGATTTATCTTGGCAGTAGGAGAAAGCAAGCCTTTGATGCTTTGAGATTTAAATTATTTCCTTGGAGTCATCTAGGAGAGCTGTTTTACTGGAAGGAAAGTATACCAGAAAAACTGTTGATCTAGTCCAGCCTATCAAAAGCTCTGTAGCAGTAATTATCTCATATTTATTCATAAAATTGTGTTTTATTTTGCTCCCAGCCCTCAGGCTTCAAGTGTGACAGCAGTGAGGAGCTCTGAAAGTTACTTTGCTCCATTCATAACTAATTCTGTTGCCATTACAGACCACAGCAGTCATTTAAGAGCCATCAAGCAGTTTTTTAATGCTGTTTTGCAAGTACCATGTGTTTCCCATCTGACTGTATACAATATTCTTTTCCAAGGCATGTTACAAAGGCACACAGGCAGGAAAGGGTTGGCTGGATTCATCTGCCCCTCCTGGCAGAATTACAAGGGAAAGGGATAGCTGTGCAGAGAAACTACACAATTATTAGTCTGCACCACAGTGCTTCCCAGCTGCTGGTCCTAGAAAATCCTATGATGTTGCTTTAATACTTCACAAAACTGAGCCTCACTTCCACTGAGTTTTGTCAGAATATAGTATGGGAGACTAAGGGAACAAAATCATCTGCAAATTGAATTGAGTCAAGCTTTTATTATGAAGCAATACATGAAATACTCATCAGGCAGTAAGACATAATGTTACATAAATGTTATGTCTTCATGCAATATTGTTATTTAACCTAGAAGACTGTAATTAAGGATTCCTCTAAAGCCCAGAAAGCTGGCCTTCTCTTCATGCTGGTATTCTGCAATTTTCTATTGACCTCTCCCCCCAAGTTCCTTTTGCTTCAGACAGCCAAAAGCTGTGCCCTTAAAAGGATACTCTAAGACTAATCAGTTGCCCATACCTCAGAAACTGTGGAAACCCTCAATTCAGTTATTCATGCATGCAATCACTGCTGGTAGAAAATACATGGAGGTCTGTAACATATCAAGGCACTTAGAGCTGGAAGTTCTGCTGTATCATGAGGATTGCACTGCACAGCAAAGATGTTCTGCTCTGCAATGAGCACGTGGCCAATGCAGGAATAATCTTGTCCTCCTTAACACAATCATATATAAATCCATGTACACATGTGGAGATCTGCAGAAAAAAACCCAAATATAAAAATCCATGCTGCCATTGGCCATACTAATAACATCTTAAGGGCTTGAAATCATTTAAACACTTTTCTAACATTAATTCTTCAAAGTGGCATGGAAGCAGCTGCTGGGAAGAATTCCTGTAGCTAAGTGAGCCAACTTTCAACTGTGTCTCAGCTGGAAGATTTTTTTGAAAACTGCCAACTTACCTCCTAAGGCTGAAGTTTGGGAATGTTATGTTTTTGTTTTTAAATGAGTTTCAGACCTTTGGCTTATTGTGGATTAATAGAGCCCCACTGAAGTCTACTACAATGTCCCAATTTTCAAAGGTATGTACAAATAGATTAAAGAATTTTAAGCAAATGAACTTTCTATGTTTTGAAACTGATCAGCCCTGACAGATATCATCTCTGTATTCTGCTGCTTTAAAGCTTTGAAAATATGGAGCTAAATCTGTTACTTCTATGTTAAAAAGTTAACTGGGAGTGATAGAGCTTTGCTATTATGGTGATGATTCAAACTAATCTCAGTTGATAAATTTCATATCTGTTTAAAAAACCTCCTTGCAGGTCAGACTGCATCCTGAATATCTCCAGGATGATAACTGAGTTTAATCCCACCCCAGTCCCACTGAGAGCTAAGTGAACAAGTACAAGACTTAAACAGAAGGGTTGGAAAGAGAGCACAAGCCGACAGGAGAGAAACAGGAGCAATCAGAAGGCACATTAATAAGAATGCTCTGCAGTCCCCAGCTTACACCCACATAGCAGAGAAATGCATAACCAGAGTTTATTAATGTGAACAGAACAGAGTGACAGAGTTGATGCCTGGGACGCTTCTGTTCCTGCCCCTGCTCAGCTGCCCAACACTTCTCAGCTCAAGGAGCTTCCCCCAGCCTTTGGTTTTTCCCTTCTCTCCCAGTGTGTGGCTCTGCCTTTTATTATGGAGAAAAAAATATGCAGTGTAGAAGAAATATATATACATATATATATACCAGTTGCAGGGTAGGCAAAGCCATTAGACTGGATGCACTAGATCCCTGTTGCAGTGTGGGAGGCAATGAGGATTCAACCAGTGTTCAAGGAATTGTTCTTCTGATCTCTGCTCCAAGCGCTGGAGGTAAAGCATGTACTCCTATTCAAAGAAAAGAAAAAGTAATTTAATTGTGTAATCACTCAATTCTAACGTCAGGCCAGGGACCCAGGATAATTTTACAGCTGATGTAAGGGCCATTAATTTATCCTTTAAAATAATCAAATATAGTGAAATGGTGTTGCTAGTCAGTTTGCCCCAGCCTAGCAATATTTAATGAATGACATCCTCTCCAGATCAGTAAATGTGTTCTGCAAGAATTATACAACAATATTCATAAACTAGGAATTCTTTGTAAACAATTCTTATTTGCATATCGACACAGAAGCCTTTGTTGGCCCTGAGGGTACAAAGGATTCTCACAAATAGGTCTGTTATAGTCCCTTTTGAAAATTGGTTCCTGCTGCTTAAAGAAGATTAACCCCTTGCAGGATTATGTGGCAGGACTCTGAAGGGTTCCAGTAGGTAGCACACATCAGTGCTGACTGGTGATAAATAAAATCATACAAATTTCCCATACCAATTTATAGAGAGGTTTTGGTCTCAGCAACAAATTACCAAAGTAAAGTGGGCTGTGTACCAAAAACTTGACCTCCATCAGGGACAAAATTTACTTTTAAAAAGTCCCAGTCTTCATGGACTCATAAGCTTTGTGAACACCAGATACATTTACCCAAAATAATCCCCCATTGCTTTGCACAGTGGGCACTGTTGGAATGGAAGCTGTAGCCTAAACCCTTTGCACTGGCCAAATATTGCTGCTGTCACCCAGCTCCCTGCTCTTTGTGCCAGCCAGAGGGTGGGGACACTGGGTGCCAGCAGATCCTGCCTTTTACTGGGCTTTCTCTCCTCACAGCACCGGGAGACTTGGCTCAGATCTCTGGGGGAGACTGTGTTAGGAGCTGGCAGGGAACAGAATGATGTGGCTGCGAAGATGCCACATTATCAAAAGCAGGATCTCAGTCAAACTGAGATTAAAACATGTTGATAACATAATTTACATTTTTTTAATAATCAAAGGGGGCTGATCTTGCTGTCTGTAACTGAACAGGTTTTTGACTCAAACAGCACTGTGGAAGTCAAAGAGTGTAACAAAGAATTGCAAATTACATTCCCCAGCTCAGCATGATCTGGCCCAGTACAAACAGCTTTTGCTTAAAACAGTTGAACAGAGGTAGGTTCATCCCAGCATTCATTTCCTTCTGCTACAAAGCATCCATACAAAATCAGTTTTTCTCCTTGAGTCCATGTGCACAAGCTGTGCACAGGGATGCAGCAGCCATGCACCTCCATTCACATGGAAAATCTCCATATTCCACATGGCAACAAGGGTTCATTTTCTTTTTTTTTGAAAGCAAAAAAAGAAAACCTTTTTTGAAAAACCTTGACATTTAGGGAGCAAAACAAATACTCTTATGTCTGGGGTTTCTTACAGAGGGTCAGCTTTGCTGTCTAGATAAAAAAATAAAAGAAAATAAAAAAAAGAAAGTTGGAATTTCTCAACAAGTGTTTACTCCTAATCTTGGTAGTGCAAGTACAGAGCAGCAGAGTCAGAAATCCAACATTTCTTTAGCCCTGAATCCCTCCTCTCCCCACAGAGAGTGATAGAATTCAAAAGGATCACCAGGTCCAACTCCCTGCTCCTCACAGGACCACCTAAAACTAAGCCATAGACTAAATACTGCATGCATGCATGTAACTTCTTGCCATACAGGAATTACCTCAATCCAACTGTTCTGCTGCTTCATTTACTCTGTATTCAATATTTGTTATATTTACCATATAACCTTAAACGTGCTGGTATATTAAGCATAAGCACAGGTAGGAGGTCTATTCCTGCTAATTTGCAAAAACTACAAGGCTCATTTAACAACTCAGAAACCAACCCAGTCCTGAATGTTGTGTGCAGCAGTGCAGCCTTCTGGTTTTTGGCTGTGTTGTGCAATTTTCAGTGTACAAGGCTGTAAACAAGTGCAGAGCAATATCCTTGTGACAGCTTTGCTCTGTCTTGTGTCCCCTTTGACAAACAGTTTGTTCACCCCCCGTTGGGCAGTGTTGGGCAGGTAGATTCCTTTTGGCTGGAGTACCTTACCCACTGGAAAGGGAAAACCAGGAGCTGTTTCTACAATCCTGCAAGGCACACAGTGCTCTTCATGTCCTGTGGAGCCCAGAAGTGTTCAGCACCTTGCTAAACTCAGCCCCCTGTGCTCGTCACACACAGTCCCCGGTGTTATCCTGGCTTCTGTGGGCTTTGCCTCTTCTGGACCATGTAATTTTAGCTCAGTATATTTACTTTGGAAAGAAATAGGCAGTAGTTTTAAAATACCTTAAGTACCCTTGAGAAGTGCAGGATTATGTGTTAGGTCTTGTCAAAGCAAGGAAAACAGAAGGCTCTTTTATTCTTTCACTTTTTCTTTTGTTGTAATAGGGTTTAGAAAGAAATAAATGTAGATATTGTATGTAAACCCAAAGCTGTTGCATTAAGGCAGCAACTAAAAACTCTAACAATATCATAAAAAACCATCCTATCTGTAGCATCCATAAATAAGTCAATGAAAGTAGGTGATTTTTAAAGCTAGTTGGGAACTACCTCAGTCTCCACACTGACCACTGACACCTCCATCTCCTCTCTGCCTGCAGTGCAGAATGGACTGTAGGCAGAAGACATTTCCTGTTTCTGGGTTTTTCAGGAACAAGCTGATGAAATCCACATCTCTATAAATGAAAAGCCACTTTCTTCTCAATAATTTGATCAGTATTTTTGAACCATGATAAATAATCTCTTCATTCTGCAAGTGAACATTTCCTGAGCAAAACTCAGTACTTACAGAATCCTCTTAACTGTAATTGAAAGAATTCAAAGGGGTTTTTTAATATTTCATGGAAGAACTCAGCTGCTTTAAAGGGTGATACTCATAACATATTGCCTGGAAGCAACAGAAATTTAATACTAAGCACCAATGTTCTGAGGGATTTGGTGTTGGGTTTTTTCAGTTAATGTAATTTAATAGTAAACGTCATAAATCACCCTCATTGGCTCATCAGGGAAACCAGCTTTTCTTGGTCTGTCTTCACGACGAGTCCTCAGAATCTGTTTGGCATCATTTTCAGACAAAATTGGTGAAGTGTCTAAAGAGAGAACAGCTGAAATTAGTTCTGAAATTGTCAAAAAGTTACTATTTTATCTATCAGTTGTGAAATGAAATGCTTCCAAAACATTTTTTTTTCGATACACAAAGTGTTCTTTCATTACAGCCCCTTCCCAGGGGATATTGCATTCCAAGAGATAGGAGCAGAATTTTAAACCATTTTTATACTTGGGTTTTCTCTTGTACGGAGCAAAGTCCATTCATTTTACTATAAAATAAGCAAATACAATAGCACCATCAAACCACTGGCATTAGTTGCTCTTCCAACTCTCTAGTCTTTTCTGTGTTGCTTTATAGAATTTTTTGCAAAGTAATGAGTTAGATACATAGAAGAGATTGCATTGAACATTCCACTTGCAGGACCTTGGTAAACTAATATTAAAATAGTAAGCAAGTAAAACTAAACTTTTGGGGTTTACAACAAATGACTACAGTGTGGTAATGGAGAGTTAAATATCAAATACAACATCATGATTGTTAAAAATCAAATCCTGGAAAGCCTGCAATATAAAAATAGTTGAGTGTTACAAATTAAATGCATGAAAATATATGAATAATGAATACTAAAATAGAAGGTTGACAAACTATTACTACTAATATGCTCTGCAGTTCTACACACATATGCAGGTTTGTGGATATAAAGTCCTACCTGTAACAGTGGTCATCAGGACCAAAAAGGAGACAAACACAAGAAACTTCTTCATTTTGATTCTGCTTTCTCTCAGTCTGTTCCAAAATGAGCAACCCTGACCAAGGCATTCGCCTATCTGAAGGAGCTACGTCAGTCACAAATGTTTGTTTATCCTTAATTTGAGTGATAGTATGATTCTGAAGACATCTGGTCTGAAGGTCTGAATTAGTCTATTATCTGCTCACACATTCTCTGCATAACTCTTTTCCTGAGGGAAAGAAAATGGAAGGGCTTTTTTTCCACCTCAGGCTGCAGAGCTACACTGGGTATTTTAAACTTGTGAAAATAAAGCCTATCCTCTTATATTTTGCATGGCAAGCAACGGTTTTTGGTGCCCAAGGTAAACTATTGTTTTTTAAAGGAAACAATTGCCCAGTACTGTTAATCTCAGAGGCAGCTGTGAAGGGGCCCCTTTTTCAAAGATTGTCTCTAACTGCTCCAGCAGAGAAATACTTACTAATGGGGTTTAACTCTAGCAAAGCCAAATTATGACTGCTGAGAAACACAGCAGAGTTTTCTATCAAATTAACAGAACCACACAAATGAAAACCCACATAATTCTTCTCCTTTCAGGACAAGTTAGAAAACAGGATTATGGTCTTACTAGTAAGCATAGTGTTAAGTAAGGATGTAGGTTTGCAGATGTCACTGCAAACAGGTAGTTTTGGCCTTGAGAAATGCCCAGAGCTCTTCTGGGCAGTGCCATGCTGGACACATGGTACCAGCATCACCAATTTGTACAGTGTGAAATGCATCCCTTCAACTGTAACATATAAAATAGGTAGTCAGAGTTCATCATTGGCTCTGACATGAGAGAAGGGAGGAATTTCCTTGGAAACCTCAGTGTTGCCCAAATGTGGAGTATGTGCATTTTTCGGTGGTTTTTTTAAGATACCAAGACTCCAGAATCCAATCAATTTTGTATATGCTGTATGGATTTACATTATTTTTCCAAATACTGTTTCCAAAGTGCAAAAACCTCTAGGTTCTAATGGCAGCCACTATTTTTAGAACTGCTCCAAGGGAACGAAATGATGAGGGGAAAGCATTTATGGTTGGGCAATAAAGCACAACCATGGGGAGAACAAGTACAGGCACAAAGACACAACTCACTGGGAGCTTCGTTGCTCTCTACAACCAGATGAAATGTTGTGGTGAGGTGGGGATCAGGCTCTTCTGCTGGGCCTACAGGGGACATGGGGAAATGGTCTCAAACTGATACATGGGAGATTCAAATGAAAGATTGTCACTGTTGGTGTGGTCGGGCTTTGGAAAGCGCTGCCCCGGGAGGTGCTGGAGTCACCACTCCAGGAGCTGCTCAAGAGGCGTCCGGGTGCTGTGGTTCAGTGGTTACAGGGGCAGTGCTGGGTGATCTAAAAGGCCTCTTCCAACTTTGATGACTCCATTATTCTAGGGCAGAACGAAATTATGGGGGAAAGCATTTATGGTAGGGCAATAAAGGCACGAACACGGCGGTCACTCGGCTCCAAGCCAGCGCGGCCTTCGCCTCGGGTCCGGGTCCGGGCCCGGCGGAGCTGAAGCCGGAGCCGGAGTCGGAGCCGGAGTGGGAGCCGAAGCCACTCCGCCAGGCACTGCCACGGCTGCCGAGCGCCGCTGGCGACATCGACGCTGTCGCGACAGACGGGGGCGGACGGCGCCCGTCTCCTGGCAACGGCCCTGGGCCGCTTCCGCTTCCGCCGCCCCGCGCATCCCGCGGTGCCGCTCCGAGCCCGCCGTGCGCCCCGACTCCGCCGGCAGCTCCCGGGGGCCGAGGGCCGGAGCTCGGTGTCCGCTGCGCTGTCCCGGGGCAGCGGTGAGGGACAGCCGGGATCGTGCGGTCGCGCCCTCCCGGCGCCGACGGCAGCGGGCGGGACGAGCCCGGGGGCTGCGCAAGGCCCNAGGTCGGTGCCGAGCCGTGAGGAGGGGTTAGAAGATGGTGCGGGAAGCTGCGCATTGGCTCCCTGAGCGAAGGGGCCGTTCCGTGGCTCGCCCCGCCGCCTGCCCCAGAGGTGCGAGGGGTTAGGCCGGGGAGGCGCGGGGATGGAGGGCTCGGGTGATGCCTCCCCGGCCGTGGCCAACTGGCGCCTGGTCGTGTGGACCTTGTGCTCCGTGCTCCTGCCCGTGCTCATCACGGCGTGGTGCAGCTTCCAGCGATCCCGGCGGGAGCTGCTGATCCGGAGCATCTTCCGCAAGAGCAAACACGACTGGCGCTACACGGACCTCTTCGGGCAGCCCTCGTACTGCTGCGTGTGCGCCCAGCACATCCTCCGCGGCGCCTTCTGCCGCTGCTGCGGGCTGCGCGTCAGCGAGCGCTGCCTCAAGAAGGCGGACCAGCGCTTCCTCTGCAAGGAGATCTTCATAAGGGGCACCGCGGGAGCCCTCTACTCCATGCCGCACCACTGGGTCAGGGGCAATGTCCCTCTCTGCAGCTGCTGCATGGTCTGCAAACAACAGTGTGGCACGCAGCCCAAGCTCTGCGACTACAGGTACTGCGGGGCAGTCTGACTGTGTCGGAGAACGTTCTGTGCCATGGCAATGTGTTTTCCACAGGGTTGTTGGGAGACCACACCCCAAAGGAGATCGTGCAGTAGTCAGATAAGATACAGTTAAAAAAAAAACAACTTCAAAGAGCCTAAAATTAAAATGGATGCTTGTGAGTCATAGATTAAGAGTGTGGCGATGCATCTCACATCCATTTGTTCTCTTAATTGCATTGCTCCAGCATGATGTGCAGGCTGCTGTATAATTACATACAAGAGACTCTCAGTCCAAGGGAGTTTGTATTTTAGGGGATGACATTAAGAAGTTTCTAATACATTTGTTGGTTGTACAGTGGATAGCCTGAGCAGTTTGAGTGGCACAGCTCACAGTTCAGAGAACCAAACTGTGCGTCTCAAAATTGGCATCTGCTCAGTGTAAATAGAACAAGCAATGTTCTGTAGAGGTTTCAAGTTCATTTTTAAGGATGCTCCAGAAAGCTAAAGAGAAGTTTTATAAGCTGCTGCAATGTATTGTTAAAGCTTGTGATAAGAGTGTTGTAAAAATATGATGAGCCATTAAATGGACTTGCACTGTCATTAGTAAGGTTGCTTGCAAAGTTGTCAGTGTCAGGATGCAGTGATAGGTGACCCGGTGTGTTACTTCAGCCTACTAAAGGATGTCATCTTTTCAGCCTGGATTCTGCCAGCTTTTGCTTTGCTCCTGTCTGATAGTGTCAAACTGTGTGGTGAGTAAGCAGAATTCCAGAGTAGAAGAGCACATTATTAGAAACAGAACCTTGAGAGTGTGTGTAGGAGAGGAGGGAAGGGCAGGAATTTGGAGGCAAAGTGGACAGGAAGGAAGAAGAGGAAAAGAGAGTCACAGGATAGGGCAAGTGTCATTGCTACTCTGCTTGTGTGTTGGATTAGTCAGGAGGACTCCAAAAATAGCTTTCCCAGCTGTTTAAATCAAGGCTTTGGATGTAGCAAATGAGGATTAACATTCTGCAGAGGCTGGAAGTGGATATTGCAGTATTTCCTCTTGTTCTAGTCTGTTTTCCAGGACAGCTTTTGGAATAGGTCATAAAGCAAAGCAGTTTTGCATAATTAAATCCTGTCAGCCTTGTACAGCTCTGTGTAACCTTTTAGGTTTCAGGCTTAAAGGGATATTATCAATCTTAAGGAATGCATTAATTCTTTACTAGTAACATTTCTTGAATTGAGCTCCAGTGTTTTATCTGTGCTCTTTAAGAATGGACAGGAGTTCAGGTTATTTTACAGGCTTTCAGTGTAACTGTTAATATTGCAAACAGGACCATATTTAGAGCACCTATTTTTTTAGTTAAAAAGAACCAAATTAATTTAAAACAGTTGGATTTGTTTCCCAGCAGAATTCAAATGCTTTCCTAGACCTGCAAGCACATGACCAATTTATGTAATTTTCTCTATCTAGTACATAGGCTTCCAGGGAATGCACGGTTTTCCCCATAATATATTTAAAATATTACTTATAATGGTGTGTATAAACATAAATATTTTGACAAAAGTCTAAAATAAATGAGCAAAATCAATTTACCCATTTAAAGATCATTTTCATGGTTTTTGGTCTGTTTTCCAGGTGTGTGTGGTGTCAGTACACTGTGCATGATGAATGCATGATGGATTGTTTGAGGACTGAGGATTGTACATTTGGAGAATTCAAACAGTTAATTATCCCACCCTACTTTTTGTCTGCACTCAACCAGACCCATAAAGAGAAAAGAACCAGTTTTGAACAGGTAATGGCCTGCTGCTGCTTGGGTTTAAAATGTACCAAAAAACAACCAAATAAACCCACAGACAGACCTTGAAATTTGAACTCAATACATTGTCACATTAGCTGTCAGGTAGATGTTTCAGGTATATTAAGTATATTAAGTACTTGCTGTGTTAATTCAGAGGCGTTTGTCATTTTACTAACATGGTTGTTGAAGCGTAAACAGACGTGGATTTTTTATTTCAAAATACTGAGATTTGTCTACCTTACTTCCTTGAATGTTCTGTGAGTTTTTTACTACTGTATTCATAACACTGTAGTATTTATTTATTTATTTGGACATTGCAGAATCTTCAGCCTTCGTGTGTCAGAAGTATTTGTTTGTGTTTTGGCTACTTCAAACTAACTGGTAGCTTTCTCATCTCAGCACTTGCAGGGGATGGGGTTTGGAGCAATGCTGTAACCATTTTCAGATGTGCAGTTTTTGTGTGACTGACTGGTTTTTACCTTTTGCAGATGGTCCCTTACTGCAAGAAACCCTGGATGCCAGTAATGGTGCTGGCTAATACTCGCAGTGGAAACAACATGGGTGAAACTTTACTAGGAGAATTTAAAATGCTGCTGAACCCCATTCAGGTATTTACAGAGAAAAGCCACTGTAATAAAACCAAGGTTTAGGATAGAATAGATATCACTTTGCTTATACTGTGGCAATAGGATCTTGTGAAAAATCAGTAAAGGAAACAAATTCATGCAGTTTGTTCTTTTAGAAAGGTGCAGAGGCTTCTCCCAGCCCCAAGTTTGTTAGGATTCTAATACCAGTCCAGTTTTTTTGCTTACAGTAATACATGCAGTAATTCAGTTAATGAGAAGTATCTGACTTTTGAAACAGTGTGCTCTTTTTAGAAAATGAACCATTTAAATCTTCTTTATAGGAAACTTCTGTTTGTTTAAATCCTCACTTTATTTGTGGAAATGTCAGCCTTGATAGTTTCGCTTTGTGTCATTGCTTTCCCTTTAAAATCCACTGGGATGGCTCAGGATGTTGACGTAAGGCAGGCAGTTGTTCCTTGGATTTCCTGGCTGCACCTTAATACTCCTCCTTTGAAGTTCAAAACCCAGCTGTAAAATACAGCCTAAGAGAAATCACTGTGTGTTTGTTTTAAATGCATCCCAATAAGGCTTTAGAGAATAAACCTCTTTGTGTGCTGAGCATTTTAAAATTACTTTCATCTGAAGTCTTTCATCTCTACAGAATTCATCATCATGCTTCTAGATACAGACTTTTCCGAGGGCTCTGCCAGCTCGGTTCATCAATACCATTTAATCCTAGGGAGGCAGCCGGAGCTTTGTCATGAATTTGGGAAACAAATCCTGCTCATAAAAGTCAAGACAGCTCATTTGCTGATGTAATACTGCAAATGGAGAATCTTTGTTTTGCATTAGAGTTAACTTCTTGGAGTTGTTTATCTGTGAGGCAAATCCTGAGTCACATTCTGTGAACTTACAGAATACCTCATTTTCCTTTTTTCTAGGTTTTTGATCTCCGCAAAATTTCACCTGCTAAAGCACTCGAGCTCTGCACTATGCTGCCTTGCAATGCTGTCAGAGTTCTGGTCTGTGGTGGGGATGGCACTGTGGGCTGGGTCTTGGATGCAATTGATGAAATGAAGATAAAGGTATTGTGTTTTAAATTAAAAGGTGAAATGAGTTTTGAAGCTGCCAAAGTTCTACCCCTCATCTCTTACTTGCATTTATTGCCTTCATCTTCCTGAATAGGCCTACAGAGGGATATTTGCATAATTGTTTATTCATATTGGGGAGGGGTGTGGGAAGTGCGTCTTATGACTGCTTGTAGTTCAGGAAAATTAGGAACGCTTTAGATTTTAAATTATACTGATTGTAGTTCTTTTCTGCCAAACAAGAAGAGAACAAGCTGCAGGATATTTTCTGCATTATTATTTCCTCTTCGTCTGAGCAGATTTATTTTGTCATAAATGACATTGCTAATATTGGCTAGTGTGCTCTGACTGCTCACTTCTCCCAGCATGCTCAGTCTTTTACAATAGCCTCATAATTTTGCCAGCTATACTGGTTATGTTGCCAGTGCATGAGTGAGTGCAGTCATTTGCTTCTGCTCCTTGTCATGTGTTCTGAAGAGTCTGTCTGTCTGCAGCCTGGCCTATTAACTGCAAGTAGAGGAGAAAAAAATACGCTGTGTTTACTGTTGATTTGATATGGTAGATATTCTCATTTATGGGGTGCTCCTAAGAACTCCTGAGAAAATTAAGAACGGAGAATAATTACAAGGCTTTAGTGGTTTACCTAATAAATTTTTTTCTGTAGTGCTGAAACAAAGAAAGTTTTTATATCAAAGTTTTTTTGGTTTTTTTACTGCAACTTTCTTGTTAATACATAAAATGTTGTGGCTGAAGGCCATTATTACAACTTCATGCATGGTCAAACAGCCTCTTTGAGAATTATTGTGTGCTGATAAAGTAGAAATAAAGTAACTATAAAGGTTCATGAATATGAGTATATGGTTGTGTGGTCCTGGGCACCTGATATATTGTCCATCAGAGATGATATAGTTGATGAAATCTAGGTTTTTCTTTGTTCTATTCAAATTGAGTCATTGGTATTAGGTAAAATACCGTAGAGATTATCAGCAAAACCTTTTTCTTATCAGCAGTAGGTTATTTGCTCCCTTCATTTATCTTGACTCTCAAAAACAGGTTACCTGGCTGATAACCTTTCTGGAAAAAATAGTAACCAAAGTGCCAGTTTACTGCAAGTGTTTTTCACAGCTGAATTGCAAAGGCCATAATACAGCTGAAATAACTGTTCACCCTTCTGTGGTGAGGGGAGCCAAGCCCTTTGCTAAGGTGGCTGTTCTGAACAGCTGCTGTCACTCTGTGCTCTGTGCAGAGCTGGTTATCACCTGCTCCATCTGTGGCTGACACTCTGAAACTGAGACACTGACTTTGCTCCTTGGAGTGTTTGTATGTGGTTGAGCGCTCTGGTACTCTGTGCATCTATTGTTTAGACCTAACCTCACCTGTCTTGTAGGAGCATTTTGGTGTCTTGTTGCAGTTCACAGCCTTGTGTGTTACATCTCTCAGTGTTCCTGTCACTTCCCAGATCCAAAGCATCATTCCTGGGAAGGAATAATCTGTTCAGTATTCATAATACATTGTCCCCATACTGTGTTTGTATTCTCTTTCCTTCTCATGATGCTTTAACATTTCCTTCCTTTACATTATGCCTGGATAAGTAGCTCAATGTGCCACCAGCTCTGCCAGCCCCAGAGCTCTGCTCTGTCTAACAGGCTGCTGGGAAGGTGAATTTATCTAATCTGCACATTTGGGGATGGAAGGGAGACAATGAGTGCTGAAGCAAGAGCTAATATGCAGTGGTTTTGTATCCTAGGGGCAAGAACGATATATTCCACAAGTTGCAATTTTACCTCTGGGAACAGGGAATGACCTGTCTAATACACTGGGCTGGGGTGCAGGTTATGCTGGAGAAGTCCCTGTAGAGCAGATCTTACGAAATGTCATGGAGGCAGATGGAGTCACACTAGACAGGTAAGGAACAGTGAAAAGATAAAATGTACAGAGCCAAACACTGCTGGAGCTCTACTGATAGTCCATTGCTGCAATTTCTTTACATAAACACAAGTATTGCTGGAAGGAGCTACAACGCAGTAACTGAGGCCTGATTTTAGTCCTTTAGTTGTTCTACAGGGTTTAACTCTTCCATAATTTAACTAAAATTGAATATTATGCCTTAATCCCAGTATAGATATGGGATTCCTAACTACAGCTTTGATACTGAGGACTGTCTGTCACAAGTCTAAACCAACTGTTGTTTTTCAGATGGAAGGTTCAAGTAACAAACAAAGGATACTACAACTTAAGGAAACCAAAGGTATAGTTTGCAAGTATAAATATGAATTCTATGGAATACTTGTTCATAATTTTTTTTGGTTTGTTATCAACTTCCCATTAAACACTCTGAATTTTAAACCCTAATAATGATATTTAATAAGGCATAACTGGAAGTTCTGTCTCTACAGGTATTCACAATGAACAACTACTTCTCTGTAGGACCTGATGCTCTCATGGCTTTAAATTTCCATGCCCATCGTGAGAAAACTCCCTCTCTGTTTTCCAGCAGAATTATCAATAAGGTGTGTTTGGTAAAGTGACATTTCCTCCTTGGAGTTGTTGATTTGACTTCAGGCTATTTTTAGGTTCACATTCCTTTACCACTACTTCCTTTCCTGCCATTTTAAGAGTTTTAATTCATTTTTCTTAGCGAGGGGATTCCATGGGTAGAACATGTTTGCAGCCCACTCACAAATGTTCTGCCTTGCCTCTGCTTGCTTACAGAATTTACTGTTTGCTCATTTTTGCTCAGAATTTCTCATTTGCTTTGAAACTTCAGGAGTTAAGGCCATTTATTTCCTTTTCAAGTGGAAATCTAGTTTCTTGTGCAAGTTGTAGCTCATCTCATGAGGAAGGTTTAGTTTCAGGCTGTGCAAATACATTATGTATGAGTTTGAGATAAGGTTTGCACAGCCATAACTATACATAAATATCTCGAGTATCTTCCTATGTGTTGTCTTTTTCTAACAATTTTTTCTTTTCTCCCTCTTTTGTTTGGGTTTGTTGTTGGTTTTTTTTTTGGTCGTTTTTGTTGTTTTGGTTTCGTTTTTTGTAGGCTGTTTATTTTTTTTATGGAACCAAAGACTGCTTAGTACAAGAATGTAAAGATCTTAACAAAAAGGTTGAGGTAAGTTTTTTAACTTGCTTATTCTCTGGACAGTCAGTGGAGTGTCTAAACTTAACTTGTGAAAGAGAAGGAGAGAAGCTTTGCTCTTTACAGTGTTTCCACTTAATGATATTTGTGTGAGGGTATCGATGACCTTGGAGTGTTTTTGTGTTCCTTTTGCTGTCTGCAGCTTACTTCATGGAGTTCATGTCTTTGGGCTTGCTGAAAATTCCTGATGTTTTTTCTGGCCTTGACTCAGTTCTCTGAGTGCAAGCACTGATACTCAGCTATAACTTGCCATAGCACCAGAGGCTTACATAAGTCAGAGTTCCTTTTTTCTTTTCTCTACTAATAGAAATTTACTACAACCCAGGATTTCTTGTGAAATCAGAAGGAATTTTTTTTAAAATATGGAAAGAGAACACATTCTCTTTGTACAGGGCAAATTTTTCTTTAAGTGGAAGCCTATTAAATGCATAAAGTGAGTAAGTTCTATTGAAGTACTGAATTTGATCCACAGTAATGAACTTCTGCTTGTCTTTTAAAGCTAGAGTTGGATGGTGAGAGGATCGAGTTGCCCAATTTGGAAGGCATCATTGTGCTGAATATTGGATACTGGGGAGGTGGCTGCAGGCTCTGGGAAGGAATGGGGGATGAACCTTATCCCTTGGCGAGGTACAGAGGGCATTTTTTGCTTTGTTTTTTCCTTTAACAGTTCTTTCAGGAACAATTATTATTAACAATTCTTGTAAGGAATCCCCTCAATAGACTGTGCTCAGCTAGCCAGGCTTATCTACAGGTCAAGGGGGTTCCTTGGGACAGCCTGGCTCACATTTGTTTATTTTCCTTGAACTGGAGACATGGAGTAAAGGCATCCCACACATCAAGGGGGTTTTAAGATTTTCTCAAAATGCCTGGCATGACAGACAGCAGTAGCATTGGAGAGGCTATTGACAATAAAGGGAGCCTTCAAAAAGCAGAAGATAGATCCATTTCAGAATCCACATCTCATTAGAGGTTAAAATGGAAAGTAAAAACAAAATGTCAAAAATTTTGACTCTTGTGTTGGGAGCAATACCAAAGAAAAAAATAATTGGGAACATTAATTATTCCCTCTTCAGAAACCATCTATATAAATATACTCATAGTTCTGTTACAAGGCTTGTGATCCTGAATTTCTAAAAAATACTTGGGCAAGGTCCTTTACCCAAATCTTAAAAATTAAGCCATTGAAAGATTTTCCTTTAGATGAATATCTGAGTAAAAAGACAGAAAAATGTACAAGTTTATGGAAGAGAAATCTGCTGTGGGCCTTAAATGTACAGAATGAACCTTGGAAAGTCATACATCCATAATTTCCAGAAGCCAGCTAGGATGTGCTGGCTGGTGCCAGCAGCCTACTCCATGGCTGTGGGGTTTGATGGCTTTCTTTGCTGTTCAGTGTGATTTGTTCTCCAGCACTAAAACAAAATCATATTGGTAGAACAACATTTGTCTTCTCTCTGGGAATGGCAGTAAAAGGACTGTAATATTTGCGCAGATACGCTGGAGCTCATCATTTTTTTATTTCATAGACATGATGATGGACTCCTGGAAGTTGTTGGTGTTCATGGTTCTTTCCACTGTGCCCAGATCCAGGTGAAACTGGCAAATCCTGTTCGCCTGGGGCAGGCACACACAGTCAGGGTAAGTGCTGCTTAGGGACCTGTTCTCCTAAATTTTTTTTAATACACAATACAGAATCTCAAGCATTCAGCTGCTTGAGTCAGATCTGAAGTTGCAGTTTGCATCTGAGCTGGATGTTTCTCTTGCTTAGTAAAAATTATTTATGTCATAATACACAGAGCTGGGTTGCTGTGGTTGGTGGCCTTTGAGTGCCACTCACAGTTTCTCCCTGGCCAGGCTGGCAATGTGTATTGCAGCTGTAAAAGGTGATTTCAGAGCCCCTGTTAAGTGCTGTGATTGTGTTGTTGTGTTTGGTGCCAGCTGATCCTGAAGAGCTCCAAGATGCCGATGCAGGTGGATGGGGAGCCCTGGGCACAGGGGCCCTGCACTGTCACCATCACTCACAAGACCCATGCCCTGATGTTGTACCACTCAGGGGAGCAGACAGATGATGATGCCTCCAGCCTGTCAGACTGACACCCCAGGAGGGAGCAGCTGGATACAGACCTGGAGATCTTGCGGAGTTTCATGTGTGACAGCGAGAACTTCAGCTCGTTAGAACACCGATGTCTGATCTAGGTTGAGGTTCCTGCACTAAGGTTCATACTTGTCAATGAACTAGAGCTGAGAAAGAAGCCATGCTTTTGCACTCACGGGAGCTTTGACAGCTGAATTACTACAACTGGTTTGCTCTTAGGTTGGTGGGGATGCCCTCCAGCCTTTCCAGCTGGAGTGCATTCCTCCAGTGGCTGAAAATGGACAGATGCTGCAGCCCTTCCTTGCTGTGGAATTACATCTTGTGCACATACACAGTACAGTGTTTCAGAGAGGTGTTTCAGAGAGATGTTTCATACCCTTAGAAAGGGGAGAAGCTGGGAGTCTGACCTGGTTCCACCTGCCCCAGAACAGAAACCAGAGCAAGCAGAATATGGGTTGATGTTGTGGCAGCAGCCTACTCCTGGCTGCCATCTCTGCTTGGGAGCAGGAGCAGGAACTCTGCACCTGCTTGTGCAGTGCATTTCTGATAAGCTTCACTGGGAGAATGGAGGATCTGGGAGCTCTGGGGAAGGTGCTCAGGAAGAATATTGCTTTTGGACCAAAGGTTTCTGGAAATGTTCTTTAGGAAATGACCTTTTTCAGTGGCTTTGTGAGCCACAGAGTAACCTGAGGTCTTGAGTCCCCAACATACAACTCAAAATAATTGTACCATGACTTGCACTGAATGATCCTGTGACTTGACTTTGCTTCAGTTCAGTGAGAGACTAATTCTAGTTTTTGTAAATAGCAACATCATAGTTCTTGGGGAGGCTTTTTGGAGGAAAACTTGCACAAAGGAGCATCATTTTTAGCTGTTTAGAGGAAAGAGTTTTAAAGAAATATTGATGGCTGGCAAATGTAAGGTATTTTGTAAATACTTGTTAAAGATCTTGGCTCATAATTACCTGAGAATGATCAGTAGTAGGTCAGTCTGTTAACTTTCAATTTTAAGTGGGGAGGTTGAGAGCTAAGTTTGCAGAGATGGCATTCATGTGTATAATTGGATTGTGGAAACAAAGCTTGGAAGCATTTGTTTTCTGACTGGCTCTTAGGGGGTCAAAGATTCGTTGTTGGTACCCTCATTTCCCTTATGAATATAAAGTGGGGAAAAAGATTTAGTGATTGATCCTGATAGTAAAGGTTCAGAACACCTACAACAGTACACAGGGACTGTCAGCTTGGCATATCTGAAGTTTCTCAGGTTAAAAGCTTCTCAGGTGAAAACATCTTCATGGGTAACAAAAGTAAAAGATCTTATTCCCGTTCTTTTTGTTGTAATAATTTTAAGCCTGCGGCAGGCGGGAGCTGAGTAAATTCATTCTAGTTACTGAAGGTACTCTTCTAAGTAGGAAGAGAATTTTTCCTGTGTAAGCCAAGATCATAAGAAGTTGAGAGCTTTGGTCTGAGCTTTGAATGTTGCTGCTTTTGTCGTGATTCCCCCAATTTTTAATTTTTTTTTCTTTATGCTGACTGAAAGTGAGACCACTGGGTAAAGTAGGCTGTGTTTCTAGGTTTTTTTAAATTAAACCATTTTTCAAAAACCTGTAAAATGATGTTTGCATTAACGGTGAACAATCTATTTATATTTTAAAATAATTTATTGAAGTTTGGCAAAGTCAGTATTTTTAAAACGTTCAATTGTAGTCCTCTTTGGAAAGCATTTTTAACTTGATGGTATTCCTTGTAGAAAGTGTATGTACTAGAACTTCAATACTACTGATTCTCAGTGAATTTATAGCAGTCTGAAAATGTGATTAGAGTGTAATGAACTGTAAAGCAGAAGCCATTTGTAAATTCCATATTCATTAGCCTTATACACCTCATTTTAATTATTTTATTGTATGTAAATATAGATAAAAATAATAGTAAAATATATTTTAAAAGTGTTTAAAATACCCTAAGTATACTATGTTAGATGAATCCATTACCTTTTTTTTCAGTTATGAGCTTCAATTTGTATTAGCTTCAAAAAACTTACCAGTTAAGTTATTATTTTTTTAAATGACTTGTAACCATCAGCATCCTAAAAATATTTAAGTTCTATGCTGCAGTTCTTACGTACCTGTTGTTTACAAACAAATGAGGAATCTCTGGAAAAGCAGTATGTGAAATGACACCACTGGCTACTTTGAACTATTCCTAATGCTTGTTTGGGAAAATCCCTGATAAATGGCCTTGTTTTTGGAGGTGAAGAAGTTTGTGTCTCACCAATGGACTGTGAGTGATGGCAGCAAATGTGGCTGTGGTGGCCATGGGGAAGCCTCTTGTGAAATTCTGTTTATGGCTTAGAGAACGTTCTGTAAGGTTGAAGTGCCCATTGTGACTGTAGCTGTCACACGTGTGACAAAGGTCCTGTAAAAGAGACATAGTTAGGAATCTGTTGGCAGGCCTTGCTGTTTCCGGCTGTTCTTTGATTTCAGTGTATCCTCCTTTCTGCTGTGTTGCAAATTCGGTTAAAGCCTGTTTTGAATGACTTTGATGGAGCTGTTTGCAGTTTTAGCCCAAGTTTGGTGTCAGCAATGGGTTCCCAGGTTGTCTGGCAGCAGGAATGAACTTGGCTGATTTGTAACAGAGTTGTAGCTGCCCAGTGCTGTGGTGTGCATTGTGAATGCAGACTGCTCCTTGATTTTCAAATGTTGCAGGTGCATAGAGCACAATTTCAAACAGCTGCTCTGTCCAAGGAGTAGTTACTCTCTGTAGGTTGGAACCCTGGAAGCCCCCACAGAATATTCTCTGTTGGAAGAGGGGACTCTGCAGCTGGAGCTCCTGTCCTGCACTCAAGAGTTTTCCCTTATGCTGTTAATCATAAACATTGGAAAAATAGAACAATATTTCAAAAAGTCAGATAACAAATTGTTTCTTCTGTCAGTCTTCATACATTACAGCTTTGTGTAAAATGTACAGGGTAAACAATAACATGGATTGTCAAGCACTTACAAGTGAGTTCATTATATTTTCAAGTTGCGTTGCTGCATCCAGTAGCTGAACTGAAGTTTGGTCAGATTCTGATAACTTCCTTTACTGTAGATTCTCTGTCCTGTTACAGGCAATACAAAAAGCATAAATCTGCATGGAGAGCCTTTCTGTGGGTCAGCTCTTTGCCTGGCCACACTGCATTTGTTTACTCACATTGAGAGGATGTACTGGGTATTTTTATGTGCACAGAACCTCCTGTCAAAGGCTTTGTCAGAAGAGAAAATTGGAATGGCTTCACAGAGCTGTTCTTGGCCCAGTGACCCCCCTGTTTGGCTTTTCCAGTCACCATCAGCATGAGGACTCCAAAGGTTCCCCAACACCCCTGGCCTGTACTGAAAGTACAATCTTTGTTCTCGTTGCTGCTGGGGAGGAACATCCCTTTTGTCCACAGATTCTGAGAACTGATCCTTAAAGGGTTTGGTTTCAGTCTTACCAACTCCTTCTGGTTCTGTGTTCCATTGCACTGAAGCTTTTACAGTGTATGTTACTGTGTTTCAGTGGTTCAGTTAAAAAGCACTGCACCTTTAGCTGTGATCAGCACAGTGTTAGAGTAGTCACTGTTTTTTACTTGGCAACAAATGCTTTTGGTAGAGCAGCACTGGAACCCAGTTAGTCTGTGGGGAAGAGCAGGACACTTAAAAATCTGCATGTGTTCTAACTGAACATCCTTTCTTAGGCCTGTATTTCGTACTGACTACTAGAAGATTTCATCCTTTTGGAAAATAAAAAATCTTCAGTTAGAATTAAATTAGGCTGTCTTCACATTCAAAAATACCAGGACATAGCTGAGTCTGTTGAATGTGAACCACAACTAAAAATTCTGGTTTCTTCTGAGAAATGAGAGGTGCTTCTTGAACACAGGGATGAGGCAGCAGAGACCACTTCTTCCTGTAGTAATTAAGTATATGGAGAGAATTTACACATTCTTGTTTTCAGCAATGTTGAGGCCACAGTTCTAAAGCACGACATGATCAAGATTTTGTTATCTAAGAGTGCTGAATACCCAGTTCAGGCTTTGGGCATCTCAGGGAGATACTTCAAGCTGGAATAAAACCACATGCCTTGACTAAACCTAGTTATGTTGTGCAGACTTACCTTAACTGAGGATCTGGCCCTTAACTGTTCAAAAGTATGAATGTATTCAAAATTGTACTTTTTAATACTGCCCTGTGTCCTGTGCTGTGTCCCCCTACTGCTGTATGTAATTAATTCTTTGCATTGTTTAATTTGCAACTTGTTTGTAGATTTCAGCGTAGAAATAATTTTCTTTTTAAGACTGTGTAAGAAATTCTGTTGTATGTGAGTTTATTGCATTCTGTACCTTCAAGGTTTACATCCCTCAAAAGCCATTTTGTCTGCTACAAACTGCTGTAATCCTTTGAGTACCTCCAGCCATCTTCTCTTTCTGGGATTTTTGTAGTTCAACAGAATGGATTTTTATTTTTGTAGCTTTAATTTCAGTATGTACAGTAGTTGTTTAGTAAGTAGTGGTCAGAATACTGTAAAAATGTTGCTTTTAAGAGCTGTAACTTTAAATTAGTAATAACTACTTACAAGAAAATGTCAGCATGTTAAGTTTACCAAAAAAAGTTATTATTTAGCTTCACATGCTGCCACTTAGGATTTCTATTGAATGTGTTTGTGTGTTCTAAAGTGGCACTAAACAAGGAAAATATAAGCTTAAAGTGCAAGAAAAATAGGTTAAAAAGTAGAATTTATAACATTTTAGGCAGTTTTCAGTTGAGAAAGATGACATTTGGGATTCAGTATTTTTTTATTTCCCACCAAGCAGTAAGAAAGGAGTGATCAGTGGACTCTTGAGAGATCAGTTGTTTCCTTATGGTGTAGTTTGTGATCTGTATTTAGTGCTCAAATGTAAGCAGGCACTGTCTGAACCATTCCTGCCCCTCAGAGAACAGAACACCAGAGCAAAACCACAGCTCACAGCTGTACAGTCTGTGAGATCTTACTTACCATGAAAGAACCAGTTAGCATGATCCTGAACCTCCAAAAGAAATGTTTAAATCAAAATTGGCTCATTTTTCCTTGACATCAAGCAATGTTTTCAAACCCCAAACGGGTTTTCCTTTGGTTTTGAAAAGAATGCAGGCTGAAATGGGAGAGTGAGGAGGTAATCCTGTAAAAGTCTTTGTTATAAAAGCTGAGAAGTCTTTTTATTTGCTTCAGAGGCACAGTGAGTGTGATTTTGTCTCATAAAAATTCGTGCTGGTTGGTGCAGTCATTACATGGGTCTGATGTGTGATTTGGGTCGGGTTCTGCCTGAGGAGCTGCAGCCTCACTGGAGCCACAGAACTGCCCCTGAACTGTTCTGTGCTTGCTCCACATGCACACGGGGAAACTGAGAACTTCAGCCTCTGTCTGTGACTTACACTCCCAGAAGGCTCTGTTGAGAAACATCTGCTCCATATTCTTCATAAAAATACGTAAATACCAATTTTTTTCACGGCACTGACTCTGTTACTGAATTTCCTAACGCATCTGTCTTGTTATTTGTACTGTATTTCTCTGTAGGTTTAAGGGCGTGGATTAAAGTGTTTAAACTCAGTTTTTCCTTCTCGTCACTATGCATAAAAACAAATGTGAGTCTTCAACTGTGCAACAGCCTCGGGAAGAGGATGAGTGCCTGGCTCTGGGAGGGCTGCAGCTGGATCAGCTTAGGCATTTTGAGAACAAAGTTGTATTTTGTTAAACTCTATGGCTGTTCTTCTGCCCAAGGTTCCTGCTGCAAAATTTCAGCATCTCAAATCTCAATACACAGGAAAAATTCTAGACAGCATGGTAATGTCATTTGGAGGTAAAACTAACACTGGTAACCCGCAAAGATCTCTCAGCAGCTGCTTGACTGCTCCTGGTTCATCCTTCTCCACGTCGGGGAGGAGCTGAGTTGGTGTGGCTTTTCAATAGATGTGGTTAAAATGGTTTGGACTCTCAGGCTTCCACAGTAATGTGAAATGTCTGTATTGTTCCTTCTCACCTCAGTTGCCACTGATTTGGAATTTTAAACCACCTTCTGATGCTGCACATTATTTACTCGAAGAGGGGTGGGAGCCCTGCAAATGCCTTACCTGTGACGAGCAGTTTCACGTGAGAGATTTAGCAGGAGATGTTTTGGTGTCAGTAGAAACCGGAGATGGGGCGGGAGGTGCTGCTGAGAGCAAGTCAGCAAAACTCACCCGGGGCTTTCCCCAGCGACGGAAACGGTGCTGCTGGGAGACGTTCAGGGATCAAGTGGCTCAATGCTTTCTCCTGATGGCAGCAGATGGGTTCGTTTGGGCCTTTGGAAGTGAATAAATTCTCCTGTGGGGCCACTTTATCATAGTGTCAGTTCCCTCCCCAAGTCCTCTCCTCTGTTCCCCAAGCTCATTTGCACAAAAGAGAGAAGGGCTCTGGCCTCTCAGTTCCTGTATTATGCCACAATCAGACCTTTTAAAAACTATTTGTGTGTTGCTTTCCATTCAGAATGGGGTCAGAGCATAGATATTCAGCAGGTTTTTTCTTAGATGGGTAAGACAGTAGTTTCACAGAGCTTTCGGGATCACTGGCACTGATGTTGATAACCATCAAGGCTTAATGCATCTTTAAATGTTTTTAGAATTGCTGGAGTGAGCCGTGCACAGCACGAGCTTGAGCCAGACTTTAGCGTAAAGTTGTGCAAGGAGTCACAGCTCAGGTGTGTGTGGGGAAGAAAGAGCACGGGACATTAGCAAAGTGCAAGTCAAGGCTGAAATTCTGTTTCTTTTTTTGATAATAACAATAAAAATACAAAGTTTTTGTGAATGAACGGTAAAATGGGTCGAAATAGGATTCAAGGAGTCCGGTGTCGCACGCTGGAGGATTAAAGCTCTGGTTTCAGGGTATCTCCTTTAACAAATTTATCTTCCTCTTCAGGAAAATGCTCCTTGCAGAAGGGCTGCGGGCAGACTCTGCCTCTTTGCCTGTGCATCTGTGGGCAATGTGAGAACACGCTGGTAACCGCAAGGTAACAGATGGCCGGAGGGTCTTGGTGACCGCGGGCGCTGCGGCGC
>VZTZ01035211.1:617388-641960 GCA_013400955.1 Drymodes brunneopygia
TGCCGCGTCCCGCAGCGCTGGGTGAGGTGCCGCCGTGCTGTGGGTTTACTTCAGTCACTGGCAGGGAAATAGGCCACTAATGTTAGCAATATTCTCAAGTATTACGGCCTTTCCCGCTATGTTTTGTTGCCTTTTTACTTTTCTTTTAACTAATTATGCTGGCACGGATTTGAATTTTGTAAGTGACCTCAGCAAAAGGAACTGTTCTGAAAGAAGTGGAGTTGCACAGGCTTGAGCGAGAGCTCGGGAGCAGGGCCAGCACCACCCTTTTTATCAAACATTTTCTAGATGAGTTTGTATTGGAAATACTAAAAGTCATTTTTTTCTAAAAGTAGATCTTTAAACCGAATTTTTCAGGCATAACATCGCTGTGCAGCTCCTGCTGCGAGTCAGCAGCTCTCACCCCCATCCAGCCACTCCCTGGTGGGAATTTCTGGACAGCTGAGCAGTGGCCAGTCCTACCACAAGGAGAAGTTTTGAGCTATTTAGCAGTGAGGACTTGCCCTCTACCATTTCTCTGGGTGCTGCTGGCATCTAAGCTTGGATTTGGTGAATGGCGCTGAGGCTCCTTCCCCTGCACCCAGGTGTGAGCGCTCGCTGTTCCTCCGTGCCTCCTGCTGCAGCTCAGATCCGAGGGGACGGAGGGAAAGGACACAGTCCAGTTGGAGGAAGCCAATTGAAGGGTGGTCATTAGGAGAGTTGGGAATAAGATCTGTGTGTCCGGGTGGTGAGTGCTGCAGTGGCTTCCCTTCTCTTGGTGGGCCACTGCTGACAGCTCGGTGGTGTTGTCGCGGCAGTGGTTTGAGCCGGGAGCCCCGTTCCCGTGCCGTGGAGCAGGTGCACCTGCGCTGCACCGAGGGCTCCCTGGAGTGGATGTACCCGGCACGAGCCCTGCGAGTGGTTCTGGAGCCCAACCTGGCCAGTGCCCGGCACACCACGCTCTGCATCAAACCCGCCAGCGACTTCCAGGGCGCCAGCATCTACGTGGAGCGCGCTGGGCAGCTGCACCTGGTGCTGAGCGAGGCCGAGGGGGCTCGGCCCCAGCTCGTATCCTGCTTCAGTGCCCACAGCCCGCAGCGAGTGGCGCTGTTCCTGCAGGCCAGCCCGCACAGGGACATCAGCCGCCGCACCGCCAGCTTCCAGTACGAGCTGCTCAGCAACCAGAGCGTGGCTGGCTCTGACTCCAAAAAGATGGCCCTGGCTGAAGGTAAGAGCACGGGCTCCGCTTTTGGGGCAGATCTAAGGTGATCCCCATTGAGCAGGTGCATCCCTGGTGACAGAGGCTATTTTGGGATGAGGGGTTTGGCGTTGCAAAGGAGGCCCTTCTGCCTGGGAGTGCCCTCACTGAGAACATCCTCTGTGCTAATTTCTTTGCTGAGGTTGTATTTGCATAAAAAGACTTTTGGTTTGCATCTGATCACAATGCTCTTCAAGCTGGTAGTTCTGCCCCATTTCCTCTCTGAATTCACCAGTCCTTGTGCAATGGGATGTACTATAGTGTTATAAGGAACTGCTCTGTTTTTTCTAGCTATGTGCCGTCCTTGTGACAACATGGAACTCCTTATGGCCATTTGCAGCAGTGATTTTGGTAAGCTGACTAAAGGGGAGTCATTCTGCCTTTAATTTATATTGATTATTTGGATTTATTTGCTATTTCTCTTAAAATAATAGCATGACTGTTTTTTTCTGATCTGGGAAAGAAACTGTGAAAAAGAATCTGAATGGGGGGGCAAAGTGAAACCTAGAAGGGAGAAGCTTTGCTGCCAAGGTCCTCATTTCCTGCAGGCAGAAAGGTTATGACCTAGAACTGAACTGTGAGTAATCCTCCCAGGTGTGCTGCTGGCTCACAGGTGGAACCCAGTCACGTGTGTGTAGATGTACACTCAGCTTCAACGTGCTTGGTGTGGTCATTTTTATTCCCTTTGTCTGGATGTCTTTTTATCCCAATTATCAATGTGCCTTCTCTCTCCCCTCACAGTTTGCACACTCCCTAGTTCTTTTTCTGTAGAGGCAGTGAGTTGTTTGCAACTTAGCTAAAGACTTCATGTGATTTAAATTTCCTTCAGTGACATCCTGGTTAGATTTCATTCCTTATGAGGAAACAGAAAAGTTAATAGCTCATAAGAAAAGAAATAATAAGAAATAGTTATCTGATAATATGTTAAAATATTTTTCCATTTTTCTTAATAATGCAATAAATTTTTTCTTTCAATCATGATTTGTTAATTTTATTCCCACATTTTTCCACTTGCACATTTGTACCTCTTTGATTTCCTTAAATAGCTAAAGCTGTAGAGCTGCCTCTCCACATAGCCACAATTCCATTGCTGTAAATGTACATACATAAAGAAATAAAGCTACGAACTTCCATATTCAATATTTAAAAATCCCACCAAATCACTGCTTTCCTACCAGGACTCACCATGCTTTAAGGCTGATAAATCAGACACCAGCATCACAGTGCAAATACAAAACCAGTGCAGAGTGTGCTTCCCTTAAGAGTGCTCCACAGCTGGTAATTTTGATTCTTCTCCTAAATTAATTGGTGCCATCCAGCCCGTTGTGTGTCCTGGAGGAAGGTGCTGGTTCCCAAGTGGGCGCTCTCCCCGCAGGAGAGTGACAGATGTGGGGGCCCAGGGACACAAAGGGGACACTCACACTCACAGCAGCAACAGACCAGAAGAAATAGCCCTTTGAGCTGACTCTATTTATGGCCTGACTTCCTCGCCCTTCGCTCACAAATCGCTATCATCAGCTTTTTTTGATTAGAGAAAATAGCTGCTAATGAAAGTGTAAATGACACTGGGAGTGAAGGGGGGCTTTATGGTGATCCTTAGCACGGGGGGCTGCAGCCACTGTGCTCTGAGCAGTGCAGGAGCAACTTGGAGCACCAGGAACAAGTGCATTATAGCTTGTCAATAGACTTGACAGCCTCTGATTAAAAATGATCACACAAAGAGGGAGACAGAGAGCAGAGACATCTGTTACAGAAAATTCCCTTGGAAATCTGAATAAATTAGGAAGTTCTTGGAAACTTCAGAGATAAAGTTTTTCTGCATCTTGGGTTGTGGAGTTTTCTGCACAAGAGTGAAGGAGTTTTGTGGCAGGAGGATGGTGATGTAAACTCTCACTTGCTGAAGAGCTCTTTCTCAAATGATGAATGTTTCTGAGCCTTCTATGGATGTGGGATTGAAATTAATTTAATTAGCAGAAGAATAATTGATTGCTATGTGCAATCAGTGACAATGATAAAGGTGGCTTCAGGACAACAAACACCTGTCAGAGGGGATGCTTCATTCTCCTTATGATAGATGCAAAGAATGCTCTCAAACAGAGGTGATGGCTCCCTATGCTTTCCTTCCAGCTAGGATCCTTCTGGGAGAAGCAGGTACATGTATGCAAAGTGATTTTTAAATAAGGCTTCAAATAAAGTCACTTTAAGAGTTCTGAGTGTTTTTCATCATCTCCCAAAGTGTCTTTTGGTGGATGGATGACATTGTGTTTTGAGAGGGGAAAAAAAGCCACTAAGCATTTAAATGAAAAACATTTAACAAGAGCTCCTTTTTTTTCCTTCCAAATCATATTCTGATTCTTCTTGGATCAACCTCTGTTAGTGCTGTGAAAGGAGAAGCTCCAGAGTCCCCTGGAGTCAGGAAAGAGGTGTCTGTGATAGTCATTGCCTTGGAACACAAACAAAAAAAATGAGTCCCTGAGCTGACCTCTTGCCACGTGCTTTTTCATCCTCCACTACTTTGCATTATCAAGCAAGGTAGATGCTTTTTCCTCTGGTGTAGCTGGTTTGAGTAGTCATGAAGCACAATTCCAAGGATGTAGCACAGCTTGTGTGGGAATCCCCTGTGCAAAGGATGCAGTGTAAGCTCAGAAATGAGTTCATGTGCAGGTGTAAAAACTGCACAAGAAAGCTGCTCTCCAGTTATTTCATTCAGTGAGTTTGTAGTACTTGAGCTGTTCTGCTGCTGCTCCATAACCACCTCCTGTCTTCCTCACATTCAGTGGTGAAAGGATCCATCCGAAATGTCTCCCACGACCCAGAGAACCACATGTCCCAGGTCGATGTCAGCATCCAGAAAGTCTACAGGCAGAAAAACCAGATTTTCCAGCAGGAGAAAGGGAGTGGGGAGTGGAGAGGCCCCATCTGGACCCTCCTGCAGTGCAAGGTGAAGAAGGGAGGGGGAGATTTCCTCTTCACTGGGAATGAACACTTTGGGGAAGCCTGGCTGGGCTGTGCCCCTCGGTTTAAGGATTTCATGTTGGTTTACCAGGCTGCCAGAGAAAGGGGAGCCAACCCTTGTGAGTTTGAGCTCAACTGACATGAGAGACACTGCTGCTGAGAGTTGAAAAATTTCAGCCCAGTCTTTGGATATTGAATCTGGAGCAGAGTTAAAACCAAGGACTAAAGTTAACAATTCCACCCAAACTGGGACCTGGAGGATTTCCTGAAGAAAATGGCTCTGTGAGCCCTGTGAAGTCTGTTAACTCACGTTGATTTCTCTTTCTCCACATCTTCTTTGCCTCACAAAATAACTCTGATTTTTGGAAAGACAGTCTTTTGGGGAAGCTTAGAAAGCAGCCTGTGCTCAGGACTACAAAAGTCTCTCTAACATCTTCTGCTCTGTGTAAATGTTATGTGCTTTCTCTCTAGATGTTTTTCTCGTCTCCCCAAGCTCTGCTTGCTTTCTCTTCCTTTACAGGCAAATGTGAAAAATCTCTCTCTAACCTGGGGAGAAAAAACTACCTCTAAAGCAAAAAAACCCCTTTCTTCCTTCACCAAGAACTACTTGATTTTTAAAATGGAACATCAATGCTGTAAAAAGTACATGCTCTTTTCTGACTTTGTGAAACATTAACGAGTTTAATACAAGCACAGACAAAATGCAACTAACTCACCTCCTTAAAGTTCTGTTGAACTAATTTAGGATCAAGAATTGCTCATGATGGTATTTTCACCTAAATTATCTGCCTCTTTACAATTAGCTTTTATTATTTGAATGGTGGCTCCTCCCACCCTCCCTTTGTGCTTTAGCCAGACTCACATAATTGCCTGTATTTTATGTAAATGGAATTGCTACACCGTAAAATGATATACAAATGTGTCTACCACACAGAGCCCAATAAATGGTGTGAATAAACCCATTATTCCCCACGTAATGGCATCTGATTGCAGCCTGGGCAACACCGGGCTGACAGATGTGAGCCCATGACAGGGCCTGGAGAAAACTGAATGAGGAGAACTCTGACAGGCCACAAATAATTGACTTTTGGAATGACTCCTCTTTTCCACACTTCTACTTGGCTGAGCAAGATTCACAAATTGCTGTCTTGAACTTTTTTATGGGACAAAATAGCTGCCAATGAAAGTCTAAATGACATGAACTTTGAATAGGAGTCATACAATGACCACACTGTGACACGATTTTAACTGACATATTGATTATTTGAGAAGTAGCAGCCACTTAATTGGGAGGGAATTAGGAAGGGGGAAAGAAATGGGAGGGAGTCAGAGGACTGGGTACAGAAATACAGTCAGTTAAACACTACCCAAATAAAGTTTTATTTAAAAAGGGAATGTCCTGATCTCTTCACAGAGAGTACAATTTGGAGTCTAAGTCAGTTGTTCTTTTTGCTGTGAAAAAGTAATCACAAAGCTAAATCAAGAGGAAATGCCCTTAGCAAGGAAGAAAACCGAGCTTGTATGAATATGACCATGCTGACTTCCCCGGGGCCTCAGTACCTGCTCAGGCTCAGGACCCTAGCTGCAGTCACAGTCAAGTTTACACAGGCTTAAAATATCTCTTTGTCTGTCTTTGGAAACTGAGGCCAAGCTCTGGCAGACCTAACTGAACTCCTAATCCCAGGGACATCATGGGAGAAATAGTGAAGATGAGGATTTTTCCTCCCCTTAGTTTTTGTAGTACCTGTCACACTGCTCAAGCAATAGTGTGTGAGTCTGTGAACTCTTTGGAGAGTTTCTTCCCCAAAACCTTCCTCAGCCCAACTCACTTGGAGAACTTTAGGTGGAAATGCTTAATTTGTTTCATGGATGCTTCTTTGGGCTGATTTTTAAATCTATGGAGCCACCAAAGCAGCTCCCTGCTGAGTTGTTTTCCACTGGCCACATGAGGAGGCAGCAGCTTGCAATTCACACCCCCTTGGTTTGATTTCTCTGGGTGGTATCAGGAATCATCACCCATTGCTGCTTCCAGGAGTGACTTAGGCTGGCAGATGCTGGATCTCACCTAAGCCTTTTTTAAGCAATCCCACACTGTCTTTATTTGTCCATCTTCCTCCAGCTGATGACCATGGTTTTACTTACCCAAAAAGGTCTCCAGTTATGTTTAATGGATCTCCTCATCCCCAGTGAGGATGCAGCATTACTGATAATGGGAGTGTGGCTCAGGGGAAGGAGGCAGAGCTCAGCACCAGTCCAGAGAACACCACAGCCTCTGCAGCTCTGCTTGCCCCTTCCCCAGCTCTCCCCTAACCCAGTGAGTGACTGACAGACCTGCACTTTGGACTCTGTTGTGTCTTCACTTCTGCCTCCCACCCTGCTTCGACCCTGAACAGAGAACAAAACATTCAGAGTCAGGGTTTACTGTGAGTATTTATTGAATCCAAAGCATCACCATTCACCAAGCAGCTCCTGGAGGGGTCACAGGCACAGGAACCAAAATCCAGGCACAAAATCCATGGTGAGGCTGGCACAGCTACAAACAGTAACACACCTTACACAGACTGCAGTACAGGGCTCATGTATCAGTACCATCAACAGGTTTACAACTACATAAGCATTTCTTTTTCTAAATATACTGTTTTACTGATTTCTTTAATTGAAGAAAAGATAAAACATTAGTTTTATTTTCATTCAGCAACTTATTCTTTATTTACTCTCACTTGTATATTAAAATGCATATCAATGCACATCTTCATGGTATTAACACCAGAATTAGTTCTTTTTCTAGATTAATTTGCTTTCTTAATAATACTAAAAGGAGAATTACAATTAAAATATATGCTTCTGTATATGTCTTGTTTAAAACCAATACAGCTGCAACAGGTAATACCCAAGAAAAAGCACTTCAGTTGTGTTGAAAAGGTTTTTAAATGATCATTTATCAGGTTGTAACTAGTATTTTTCCTAAACATAGTAATATTTATTATGAGTTATAATAGTTATATGACACTAATGTTCCAAGCAAGGTACCTGAAGCTAACCAAAACAATGTTTTTCAGAAGCCCAGAGATTTCTCCTAGTAATGCCAAGGTCACCATTTCCACCCCCCTATGGATCATTCACCAAAGAGCTGGACTCAGTGATCCTTGTGAGTCTCTTCCAACTCAGAATGTTCTGTGATTCTGTGAATTCCAGATTAACAGAGCCTCATTCTATGACTTCATTCATAGCACAAAAGAAAGCAAAACAGGATCAGGAGCCCAGTGGAAGGCTGTTCCACTGCCTGCTAACCCAGGGCACCTCACGTGTCCCACAGGCTTGGTCCCTCTCCAGTGTCTCATGTCAAGAATCCCACTTTGTCCAACAAGGCAGAATAAAAGCTGCTCTTGACTTTGGGTGTCCCTCCAGCCCATGGCCACAGAAGGCCATAGACTCAGAGGACAGTGCTGACACCTCCTTAAAGTCAAGAAGCAAAGAACAGAGGATGGGGGTTCCCCACAGCACAGACTGCTGGAGTGCATTTCTGCCCACAGCTGAGGGCACTGAGTGCTCCTCCAGCACCATGGGAGTCGATCTGCAGCCCTGAGGCACAGCCAAGCAGCAAAAGCATTGCTGAGACAGCACTGCTCTCAGCTTTCACTGCTGAAAAACTGGAAGGGCAGAAACCCTAGTTTGTCATTGATTGTTGGCTCCCAGCAGGACACAGTCTCCTCCTGCACCTTTGGCAGCATTCTGCTCGGGTGGGGAGGTTTAGTGCTGACTGAGCTTTGAAAGTGGAGTCCCTCAAGAGAGTAGAACTGCTCCAAAGATAGCCATGGCACTTTTAGATCCACCATCAATTCCATATCCTATTCTGACCAAAAATTGGAAGAAATGAGACTTGTGCTATCCTTGACGAAGTGCTAAGAGTTTACAAACCAAGAAAAATAGAGACACCAAGCCTGAATTCCTGAAAGCCTCTCTCCAAAGCACTTTGACTAACGTGGAATGTAGTCACAGAGGTTCTTTTAAGCCTTCTAACAATTCCCTGCTAAACTGCCCACAGTGGCTTTGTGTTCTATTTCACCAAGTCCTGTAAGGGAGTTTTACAAATCCAAGTCCAGGAATGCTCTCCTGTGAGCTTCCCATGGGCTACAAGAAATGAGAGCTGGCACAGTAAGTCCAGAGGCACCAAGCTATAGGCCCAATAACTATGAGATCCAAATACCTTGATTGCCTACAGATTGTTCTAAAGTTGTAAGAAGTACAGATTTCTCTGTACCTGGTGAGAACTTCTGAAGACATATCACAACCCAAAGGACACCAGGAGAATTCAAAATCCACCCCAGGGGGAATGGATGTATATTCTCCTTTGTGCTAATTCTCTGTATGTCAAAAGACTCACCTTGTCTGCTCACAGGCTTCAAGCAGAGAGGAACCAGCATTTTCCAGGTATTTGCACTCTGTCTTGAGACTACTCAAACTGGAGTCCCAAAAACATGCAAGTAATCCAGTTTCTACCACCTGAACAACAAAAGATACACCAGCAGAGAATAACCCACCTCATAAAGAGGAAAAGCTTTATGACAGGAGACCCTGAGACCAAGAATGCACCCCCTGAACTCCTCAGCACACCCAAAAAAACCCAGCACTGAAGAGCCTTCAGTGTGAAGATGTGGAGCATGTTCTGGGTCGGAAGATGACACAGAATGCTTCATCCCACAATCTTCATCACAGGATGCACACCACTGCTCTGTAGGGTATCTTCCTGACAATGCTCTGGTGTATTCCCAGTGTCTGGGCTGATGTCATTTGTTTCCTGGTGATTCTAACACCATTTCTTTCCCATCAATTCTAAAAGCCTCTGCAGTTCCATTCTGATGAGATTTGGTCATACTGGCTTTTGTAACTCAGAGCCATAAGACCTGAACTTAGGGATTTGAACAGCTCTTTCTGTAGCATCTGGTGGAGTCAAACAATGAGAACACCTGTATGGACAACAGCCTGTGCACAGGCAAAAAGGCAACAGTGAGACCTCCCTCAAAGCCTGAATTTGTCAAGGAATTCTTCCTGTTTCTTTCTCAAAGGGGTTACTGTTACCCATGGAACACATTAATTCTGTTGCTCCTTTACAGGAATCTTTTACACAAAACCACAGAAGCCACAGGCACCACTGAAGACATTTAACAAGGATTTGCATCATGACTTTGATTTTAGTGCAATCAAGACCTTTGCAAACCACTGCAGTTTCTACTATCACTAACATATTGCTAAATCACTGTGTAAAGGCTTTAGCAATTCAGACCAAAGAAGTGGCAGATTTCCCCAACTACTTAATAGAGACGATAATTTTTGCATAAAACAATCAATCTTTGGGAGAGATTATCTGTGCTGTAAGTGAACTAAACAGAGATACAAGACCTTACTCTTTCATGTGACAGAGAGAGAGAACAGCATCACTGGAGAACAGCCAGAAGGCTGGGTACAAGGCCTCAGTGAACTGGGCTTTGAATTTATAGATCAAGTTTTGCTTCTCCCCCACCGCCATGAAAATCACGAAGCCGCCCTCGCAGTGGAGCAGCACCCCAATCTTGGTAGCCTTTGTGATGGGCAGGCACTTTTCCACGTCGTTGTGCCAGGAGGATATTTTGGAGTTGAGCCACTCGATGCACCAGGACTTGCAGTTCCTGCCCAGGCGGCTCTCGGGGCCCTGCCGCTCCATGCTGCCGTAGCAGATGCCGATGCCGCAGAAGCTGCTCTGCTGCAGCTCCACCTCCCAGTAGTGGATGCCCCTCTTGAAGCACTGGAACCCCAGCACCTGGCGGTAATCGATGAAGCGCTGGGGGTGGTACCTGTGCCCCGTGAAGGTGTCTGAGATGGACATCCTGGTGTAGTTCTCAGACAGGACCACGGTGTTGTGAGCAGTGTTGAAATCCAGCGTGATGTTGGCAGCGTCTGCAATGACACGAATCACTTGAAGGTACTGAAAAGCAAAGCACTTTTATTTATCCTGCCCCACCTCAGCACTCGTTCCCGTGTTTATCTGGCAGCTCTGCTCTCCTCCTCAGTGCAGCCAGTTCTCAGGGCCACAGTAAAAGCTGCTGGGTTAAACTGTAGCTCTACATTACACAGCAGGCAAATGGAGGGCGAGTTTTCTTCCTTCCTGCAGCTCCACGGGACCCCTTTACTATCCAAATACACCCTGGCAAAAGAAGGCCATTGCTGATCTGACAGTAAAAGCCATGCCATGTTGTACAGCATCTGAACAAGCCATCTTGGGCTTACATAAAAGCCTGCATTTCATTTAAAAAGTATCCAGTGCATTACACTGTGTGTCTAGGCTACCCTAATGCTGTCATTCTGGGGGAAACCAAAGTCCTTACTTAAAAAACTTCAATTATCTTCATAAAGATACACGAACGCTGAAGATTAATTTGATTCATCTGGCAAAAGAACCACTTAGAAACCTCCTGCCCCCTTTTTCTCCAGAAATTTCCTTCATTTGTAACAACCTATTAAGCTAACCCCCTCAGAAGTATTTTTGTCAGGAAACTACAGAGGACACATAACACCAGTACAATAAGAGCAAAGTTCATCTTTAAGGAATCCAATGTTGGGTGTCTTACACTGCAAGAGCTCCTCTCTGGGTTTCTTCAGGAAGCTGTCAATGAGTTCTTTGACCTCTTTTGCAGCAGCAGCTGTGGTAGTTGGTGCTGTGTCAACAGAAGAAAAAAAGAGTTTGGCCAGTTGGGAAGAGACCTCACATGTTTAACATCCCGTCACAGACACACTCAGGCTGGAGCTGATCTGGTTTAGCCTCCTGCTCCATGCAAGGTTAACTTCAATATTAGCTCAGGCTGTTCACTGTCATGTCAAGTTTTGAAAATCCCCCTCTCTGGACAACTTCTCTCAGTATTTGATTGCCCTCACAGTGGCCAGCAAGAGCCTTCTCAGAGCAAGAGATGAACTTTTGCTCAATGCACCAACACTAATGACCATCTGATTTTAAGAGCAGTCAATGAAAATTAGAATAGGAATGATGGAAGTTTGGACTCACCAACTTTAGCAGCTTTCTTCTTCTCTTCTGGAGGGGGGAAAAGAAAAAAGTAAACTGTGAGTTCTACTGGGAGGCAAAAGCCACTGGTGAGACCATGTCAGCTGTAACACCATCACCATAGCTCTTCTGAAACTGCAGCAGTAGAGAGCCAACAGTCCAGCAGGTAGAAGCCATGTACAAATACCCTCACACTGGAAAGCTGAACATCAAGCACAACCTTCCATTTGCTTCCTGTTTCACAGGGTCATAAGTCTGGAAGGAGCTTAGTGTCCCCTCCAGGAGCAGTGTGCTCAGGCACGTGGAACACTCCTGTTCCCATGAGGAACTCTGATTATTCCTTTCCTTTTTACAACAGAGCTTTTAGTGCGGCAACAGGACCTGCAGCTCCATTCCAGTCCCGCTTCCCCAGTATATCCCCCTGACTGCTCCACACCCAGCACCTGGACCATGAGTCAAGAGCTGTGTAGAAGTAACAGAGGTTGTTTAACACTTGCATTTACTTCAAAAAGAAAACATGGAAGATCTTCCGTGCAGGCTATAATGCTCCTTAATTCTGTTATCAGGACAAAACAGCACTGAAAGGCCCCAGTATAACCTGCCACAAAGACCACCACCCCAGCCCTAGGCTGGAGGCAGGATATGGACATCAAAATGTTTGAGTACAGCTCCTTTAATCAGCACTTACTGGTATCTGCCTCCCCCTGTGAGGTGGTTTGAGCCTGGGGAAGAGTTTTCTCTTTTTGTGCTTGGTCTGTGACAGAGAAAGAAAAAAACCAGAACATGAACAGATCCTAACCAGAACTCAATACATGCAAATCTATCAAACAAGCCAAAAGGTGTTTGGCACAAATTAAAAAAGCCTGCAAGAACCAGAGGGTGGGGAGGCTCTGCTTTGCTTTACAGCCCACACTGACACCACCACAGCCTGATGCACGCTCGTACCTGTGCAGTTCACCTGTCCAGATCCCAAGGCATCCATCCCCAAAGATCCCAAAGCACCCTCCCTTCCCTGTGCCAAGGGGCTCACTGCAGACCATCACTGCATCACCACCACAGCAAACAGCTCCTGGGTAACTGCTTCAACTCTTATTTCATAGTAAAGCCATAGTTAGGAGAGGATGATCTGCAGTACTTACGAGGTCCGTGAGGCTTTTTTCCAACAGGAATTTTGTTTGGATGAGCTGCTGGAAGGCCCTTAACTCTCACAGGAAGTTTGGCTGCAATGGTGATAATTTACATTATGGTTTGTATGGCCAGGAACAGTCGTGCATTAGTGAGGACATTTTTCCATCTTACTTTTCAGTTATGTGAATAGAACTGAAGTGATATTTGGCAGAGATGGGAACTGCATACCCATGCCCCAGTCCAAAAGATAATTTGGCTTAGCCCTGCAAGTAGAGCTTTGTTCCACAACACTCACACAATCAGCACCTTTACAGCTGGGTGAGCCGAGTCCTGCCACTCTAAAACCCTTCAAATCTTCCCTCAAATCCACATCCTAACCACATCCAACCCTGCTACATAATAACACCATCAATTACTCTCGGGAAGAAAAGCTGAGCTGTGCCAGAAGGGTGTAGGTTCATCATACTCATCAGTTTATCCAAGTACAGGTAACAGTGAAGAGACACTGGCATGTTTTGTCTCCTAATTAGCCCAGACTGTAATGTCTTTGTGTGGAAATGGAGCACTGCAGAGATTGGAAGACACAATTTATATTAACCAACTGTATTTGTTGCACTTTTAAAACAAATAATATTTGGATTGGAAAGAGCCCTCATTTCAGCTCAAAGCAAAAGTAGAAAATGCCAAATTCCCCAATGATACAGTACCTTCTTCTTTTTTCTCCCTACTTTGAATCACTGAAATTTTCACTGTATCTTTGAGGTTAATGGCAGACTGGTAAGTGGAATGCATCACATTTTGGTCCATTTCAACAGCAGGAACGAAAGCCTCTTTTGTTGTTGTTCGTTGCAGTGCTGCTGCTCTCTGAAATGACAAATGAGAGATCACCTTGTGTAGCACACAGAGAAAAATACAACCAACTCCTTAAATGGGATGGAGTTTGTGCATTCATCTCAAATTCATGGGAACAAAGGCTTCAGTCAGACACAGGTCACGGCAAAATTCCAGCAGCAGCTCAGATGCCTGAAATCCCACTGGTACCTGAAGCAATGAGGACACTCCACCAGACAGGTCACAGCACAGAGCTGCCACCCCTCATGGAGGTGACTCTTGCCCAGTGACCCCTCTGCTTGTGGCAGAGGCAGTGGGTGAACTGGGGGAGTCACCAGACACCCCTTCAGCACTCTTTCACTGATATTTGTGTACTTATTAGTACATCCTTTGACAGCAGGTTCTTGCACACCACTGTATTTCCATTTGACTGGAACTCTCGGGAGAGCACGATGAGCACAGCAGGTTCTTATCATTCTGCATTCTAGAATGAAGAACTGGATTCACATTTAAATTACACATTACCTTCAAAAACAGAATGTCATCACTGTCAGTCAGGGCCATCTCAATCTGATCTTTGAGAGACTGAATTTCATTCTTCTTATTTCCCAGAACATTGTGAATATAATCAAACTTATTCAAAACTCTCTTTTCTTCCTCTGTAATTGCTTTAATGATCTCATTTTCTCTTTCTTCAATTACAGCTTTAATTTCTGCAAACTCAGTTCTGATCAATTCCTTCTTTCTTGAAGCTGTCTCCTGGAGCAGACAAGAGCAGATAGGCACTGTTCAAAAGAACTGTTTGTAAACAAAATACTCTCAGTGCGACTGCACAAAATCCTCTGAGGAACATGTGGGCTTCTCTTCCTTGAAACAGGCAAGAGAAAAGCTGTGTATTTCTATGTGGGTTGGAAAGAAAACTCCTTCACTCACAAGGAATGGAGCCCATTCTCAGCATCACCCTCACATGAGGGTAAAAAACTTTACACAGTACCTGGTTTACTACCATCTCCCACAGAGCTGTCTGGCCCTGCCAAAACTCCTCTTTTCTGTTCCTTCTTAGGAAGGTTATCTTCTCCTCCCAATGCAGCCTCAGTACTACAGCCCTTGTCACAAGGGTGCAATCACCAACACCAGGCAGTGGCCAGCGGGTGCCAAGCAACCTGAGAGCACTTTGAACAGTTACCCACTTACAGCAGATTGGTTCTGCTTTGTTTTCACCATGCTCATTGCCCGGGCAGTTCTTTCACTCTGATTATGCAGCTCCACGAGTTTTTTCTTCAGCGCCGACTGCAACAGGAGAGACCAGAAAGTATTTCAGAGGCAGTTGTCATGTATGCTGTGTTTTAAATACCCTTGTAAGCATTTCATACTCCCAGCTTAAAACCTACCCTCTCTTGAACCTTAGAGGGTGTAAAAGTACTGCCCTGCACACGTGTAGCTTGTGGCACCCAGACCCTCCCCACCCCCCCAAGAGCAAGATGTCACTGTTGACACTCTCTTAAAGGACCTGGTGCTTTTATCAGAACAGCAGTTCTCATGCTAAGAATAAATGTTACATTAAGTGTTCAGGTTGGACTCTGAGCATGAACTTGATGCTACTGTTCACCCCTCTCCTTTTGAGAATTTTCTTGTTCAGATGTGATTTACCTGTTCCTTTAGTTTAAGATTCTGCTAAGCTCAATCAGCGATAAGTTCTGCAGCTGAGCTGTGTATGCACTCACTGAACAGATGGGAGTTTGGCCACCTAAACCATTTCAGCATACTTTACTCATCCACCCTGATTCTCAGCTGTGCTAGAAAATATCAAGGCCAGGTTTCTTTCCGTTTTACTCTGTGAACCTCCTTCTGGCCTTCATCTACACATTTTAAGAACATCTGCAGAGGAACATCACCCCTCAGGCTGTGACAAGCCCTGGCAGGGAGCAGAGCAGCAGAGGAGGCTGAGTTCTGGGTGATGCCACAGAGTGTGGGAGACCTCACTGGTGAGCCCGGCCCAGCCCAGAAGCTGGTAATCAGCTCCCTGACAGCGCCTTCCCAGACCGCGGCTCTTGAGCAACATCTTGGAAAGAGGAGGAAAACGCAAGGAATGACTCTGAGGACGTGCCTGAGTACATGCTGGAGGGCAGATAACAGTTAATCAAGGCCAGACACGAGATTTACAGTCGATGTCTTGCTCCGGCCTCCTCCCCGCACTCCAGAGCGGTTCCCCAGGCACCGAGGGAGCCAAGGGGCGCTCCGGTGTGCCCTGGGAGGGTGTTCCAGCCCCGGGGGGCACCGGCCACCCCCGCCCAGCCCCGGCTGCTCACCTGGGCAGCGGCTTTTGCCTGATCCAAGGGGCTGGTGGGGCACAGCTTGTGCCCGAGTAGGCAGAGGGAGCAGATGCAGGCGCCGTGCTTGCTGCAGAAGAACTCGAAGAGCCTGTTGTGCTGGGGGCACTTTCGCAGCTGCAGGTCGCGCAGGGTCGGGCAGAGCTGGTGGTCGCGGAAGGCGGGGCTGTCGCGATGCGGCCGCAGGTGCTCGGCGCAGAAGGACGCGGTGCAGGTCAGGCAGGTCTGCACGGCCGGCGCCTCCCGGCAGCTGTCGCAGTACACGGGGGGCTCCCCCGCCTCCCCATCCCCATTTTCATTTTCCTCCTCCTGTTCCTCGTCCTTGGCCCCGGTGCGGCCCTGGAGCTGCTCCACCACCCGGCACAGCACCGTGTTCTTCTGCAGCTGCGGGCGGCTCGCGAAGGTGGCCCGGCACTGCGGGCAGCTGAAGCCCCCCGAGAGCCCGGCCCAGCTGAGCTCCAGGCAGGAAGCGCAGAAGTTGTGCCCGCAGGGCACCGTCACGGGGCTGCTGAAGAGGCAGAGGCAGATGGAGCAGGTGAGCTCGTCCTCCAGCCCCGACAGGCCCGACTCCGACTCCACCGCCGCCATCGCCCCGTCCGCGGCTGCCTCAAAGGCCAGAAGCAAAAGTGGGCTCGGAGAAACGAAACTATGGGCAGGGCTTTCCGGAAAACTGCGTATCCCGTCCCCGCCCCGACGGGAGGGGCGGCAGCCGGGGGACGGACTCTGCAGCGCCCGCCCATGTCGGGGCAGCCCGGGCAGCCCCGGGATGCCGGGGGATGTACCCTGCGGAACGGGACCCCCGGGGCGGGGACGGGTCCCTCAGAGTGAGCTCCGTGCCCTCCACCCGCGGGGCTGCGGACGGGCCAGGCCGGGGGCTCCGAGCCAGAGTCGCGGCAGCGTCGCCCAGAGGCCTCGGAGTTGGTTCTGAACCGCAGCGGAGCGTTTGGGGTGCGGTGCCCACCCGCGCTGCCGGCCCCGCTCCCGGCCGGGCCCCGCACAGGCCCAGCGCTGTCCGGCCGCTGCCGCGGTCACCGCGCCCGCCGGCTCCGCCCGGGGCTCAGGGATGTGTGAACCCCAAATCCCCCCGAGCACCAGCCCAGCTGCTCCGAGCTGTGAGTAACCCGGCTGCTGGAGACCCTACGGACTCATAGAACTGTTTGGGTTTGAAAGGACCTTAAAAATCATCTATTTGCAACAGCTATTGGCCTTCTTGGCCACCTGGGCACACTGCTGGCTCATGTTCATGCTCACCGTTTAAAGCACTCAAAAGAAGCGATATTGGGTGGTCTATTACAATTGAAATTAGCTCCTAGCCAGTTCTTTGGGAAGATTAAATTCAATCCGGAGAATCATTGTAAACCTATGTTGCACAGATAACATGGACTTGTACCTACATCAGTTATCCCTCCAGCCTTGAAACACTCCTTCAGGATAAGCTGCAGAGGGGTTGTGTGTCACAGGGCTCTGAGTCACTGCTCAGTAACAGATACAGGTGCAGAAAGGACAATGGAGGCATTTGGAGCTGCAGGGCTGTGACAGGAGCAAAAGTTCAGGGATCAGCTGTCATATACTGGAGGGTGGAGGAGTTTCTAGGACATGGGCACAGTGCCACAGGTTTATAGTGTGTTGTGATGTGCTGATCAGGACTTTGTAACTGCTGTCAGAGGAAATGCAAACACCTGACAGGGCGTTGCTGACAGGGACCGCAAAGGAACCTTCTTAGAGACCTGTGCTGTGCACGAGATGGGACCAAACAGCAGCTCTTAATGTTTGCATTTTTCATTTTTCTATAGGTGAACGAACACCCTGGGCTCATCTGGACAAAGCCTCTGTCATCTTTCAAAGACTCAGCACCTGCACTGTATTTTCTGCGGCTCTCCCGTGGTATCAACTGATACAAAGGTATGCAAATAAAGAGGGCAAATATACACCCTCACAATTGTAGCTTTTGCTTCTGGAGCATAGCACAGGATGTTTAGAGCTCAGATGAGCAATTAAGTTCCTCATTGTCAAAGAGGGCTTGACATTCTGGTTTAGAGGAAGCCCAACCACTCCTGTTGTCTAAGAGACAATAAAGTTTTAACATAAAAAATTACTGCTACCATTTAAATAGCTACTGAAGTTATTACTCTCTTGTGCTTAGAAATACTTAAGAACTTCCTGTGGTTCTGAACTAAATCTAACCCTTTGCCCAGACACTGCACATTCAAAGTGCCCTGCAGAGCCCAAGCAGGGCTTTAGAAGCACAGTGGGATAAATTGTACCTCGTGTTCCTGCCCCCACCAAAGGGGGTGGTGAGAGACGAAAACCCCAGGGACAGAAAAGCAGCAGTGAGGATTTGTTCAGAGTTTCACCACGGATTCATGTGCACAATGTTCCATCCCAGGCTCCTCAGAGCAGCCCCCAGGAGGTGGATGAGGCAGGGAGGGCTCTCAGCAGCCCCCTCGGGCTGCCTTCCCTTGATCTGATTTGAATTGGGCAGTGAAGCAGTAGCTTCACGCAAACTTGTTAACAATGGGTAAATAAAACTCAGGATTTTACCTTCAAAATATCGTGTCTCAGGGGTGTATCTGTTTTTCAGCATCATCTGTTTGGCACAGCCAGAGTGACTCTGCATCCATTTAATTCATGGGCAAAATTCACAGTAAGCAATAGAACAAGAGGTGCAGTGAAACACTTGCATTTAGCTTTTGTAACTTCCTAAGAATTAAAAATTAAAAATTAATGACTTCCCTTAGAAAAACAATCTACATTAATCTCCACTGTCTGAGCATGACTTGCTTGTGTCTGACTTCTTCTCATCCAGTTTGCAAAAACAGCCACACATGAATCTAACTGAACTTTTCTATAAAAAAACAAATCCTACCATGAAATAATGGCATCTGAAGAGAACCACAATACACAAATTCATTTTACATGTATGAAAATGATTCCTTCACAAACAAGACATTTTATTAGGGCTGATGCAAAAATGCACAGTATTTTAATGGATTCATGCACTAGGTCAGAGTACATGACAGCTAAACCATAATGTACAAATTTTCAGGTGTTTGTTTGTATCTAGGGTTTGGTTTTTTCCTTCTCTGTAGATTCAACTACTAGGACAGAGATTATCTGAAACTGTAAGACTTGCCAAGGCTCCAGAGGTACAAGGGGCCCCCTCAATGCTAATAATGATTATTGCTGTCAGTGCAGTGCCTTGCCAGCACCTGGTGACCCATTCTGCTGGAAAGGGAAGAAGAAAGGCAGCACAGAAACTTCAGCACTTACAGGGCAAGAGGTTTGCTCTATAACAAACAATAAAGGCTTTCAGAGCCTACACAGATTAACACAGTGGGATACAATTGTGCCAGGGGTTCATGTTATATTCCACTGGTTCTAAGCAAAGTTGATAGCTACCAGTACTATTTATCTGCCTCAAAATTACAGAAGCTTGGAATCCTCAGGCTTTCCTGGACATGTTCAAGTGAACGCTTTAAGTATCTGAAAAGTTACAGCATTTGTATGATGCTTGGCAGCAGCAGAGGAAGAGTTCTGGACATCAACAATATTTATAATTAATTTTTAAACGAAAGTGACCTCTAGCAGTTATACAGCTCTAGCCAAACCCAGACATTTAAATAGTTACTCACAGTATAGGGATGTGTTTTTATCTTTTAATCAAACCATTCCATTCTGCAGCTTGCTACAGTAGGATATAAATATTCAAGCCCAACAGATCTATATTAGACTTCCTATAATAAACAAAGTTTTCATGTATTACATAAAAACATAGCCTAAGGGGAAAAAGCCTACTTCTTTTTAAGACAGTAATATCCACCAGTGCACCTGCCACCCTCAGAACCAGAAGGCAGCATTTCACAGAACAAATCTGTACAATTCTTCACATTTTTTCATATCCTAGATGGTTCCATTTTCAACGCTGCATCCATTAACTGGAGGCTCCACAATCAGTCTTGGCTCTATCAGTGCATCCCAGCTTTCAGTTATCTGAAAACAAACCACAGGCAACACTCAGCAGGTGCCAGCAATACCAGCAGATGCAATTTCTGTGCTGTTATGCTTTTGCCTAGACTTGAACAACAGCACTACTGAACCAAGATCACAGCTCCTCCTGGGACTCACTGATCCTATTGATGAACCTCAACCTGCCTGATGTAAGGAAAGGTGCAGGTAAAAATAGCAGTGATGAAATGAAAAGCTGGTAAGAAAGGATCTCTATGAGACATGATGTTTGTTAGCCAAAACAAGAAGTTTGATGAGTGGCTGTGACCCCAGTTAATTGAGTAACATGCAAGAACTGATTATTATGATGTAAACATGCACTTTTTGCTAGAAACGAACAATTGTTTTTGCTTCCACTGATTTAAATCAGATGCACTATTACAAAGGGAATGTCCCTGAGGTGGACAGAGGCAGGAAGCAGGGTAGGTGTCAGCTCTGCAGAGCTGGGGGCAGGACTCAGAGCAGCCCCCATGTACCTTGGTGTCCTGAGGCACCGCATACTCGATCAGCTCCACTCCGTCTGCAGACTGGTACACCAGGTCAAACTTCCCTGGTTCCTTAGCAACTGAAAAACCAAACAAACAGCTCAAATAGCTACCAACCAAAGTTTAAATGTTTACCACAAAAGCCGATCAAAACCCATTTGGTTTTGGGGTTTGTTTTGTTTTGGGTTTTTTTTGAGATCAGTGTCTAGGTTCATAACTCTAACAAAAAAATCTTGAAGTAAAACTGAATACTACACACCAAAATTAAGGTAATCATCTGACTACTCACATGAGAAAGTCAACAACATGTTGAAATTTGAGAAAAATGCTCATATGACAATTCTTTAAGTCTGGCTTAAATGGCAACTGGAGGATACACAATTTGAGAAACATTCATCGTTTCAGGTCTCAGGAACTGCACCTTGTCATTGCAGGGACTCACTTCCACACTCACTAAAGACTCACCATTATGACCTCACACTTTCTCTGTAGCTCCATAAAATAACTTCTTTCAGAAAATGAAACCACAGTAGAGGTGAGTTACTGACCACTCAAACTGACTGAAAAAAATTATTTTGTAAATACCCATGAGCATCTTTCAGTTCAACTAGCAAGGGTTAGAACTTCTCAATTTAAACAGACTTTTTGGGGAGGGAGTGAGGAGGGGAGGGGTGTGTTGAGAATGAACCCAAGGAAATTGGGAATACTCCTGAAAGATGAAGTGTTTCTTGGACTTCTGGTTTTCCAGGTGACAGCACACGACAACAAGCCCTTGGTGTCCCCAGGTACGTACATTGTCCTGCTGATGTTGAAAGGATCTCAAGTTCAATCAGCTTTTTTTCTGCATTCCAATGGATTATTTTTGCCTCCTTCACAAAGCAACAAGAAAAGAATCAGGTAAGACACATTTTAGCACTGGATAGCTACTCTATATTTACAACCAGTGTACTACTTGACTGCTGCCAGAGGAAATAAGTATCTAATTTTCCCATCTCCATGTAAAAAATCTGCAAAGAATTAATGCTCAGCAATCTGTAACTACTGGCATCAATAAACCAAAGTTACTCATTGTCACCAGCTTTGCAGTTTAAATCAGTATTTACCCAGAAACCAAGTTATCTGAAGTAGCAACAAAATTTTACTTGCACCAGTTTTAAGAATTTGCCTTGACCTCAAATAAAAATAGACTCAAATATAGCTACATTTTTCTACTTGAAGGTCTGCATTTTTTGTTATCTCTAAAATATTAGTGATCAATAATAATCCTTGCAGTTGGTGGTTTGTTTTTTTGTTTTGTTTTTTTAAAATAACAGCTACACTTTTCAAATTTTCAATTAGTTTCATCTTCTAGAGTTTTGATTTTTACTGCTGCACCAGGAATAGCCTGTGGAGTCAACTGGATGCAAAGAAAAACACTGCACAACCTCCAAATATTTAAGCCATACCTCACCTATCATAGTTCTGTGAGTGATTGAAGGGAGGAAAGAAAACCAGTACCTTATAGTCTGAAACTTCAGGACTGTAATTTTCAGTTAGTTCCAGGCGCTGTTGAAAGAAATACAAGTGACAAATTGTATCTTTTCCCAATCTTTGATGACTCCACCTATATCCAGACACAGTTTCTTCAGCAGGAGAGAAGTGCAAGAGCCAAGTCTCCTACTTCTGGAACCCAATGACCATCACGGTCCCTGGCAGACTTCTAGGACTTGCTGCTCCAAAGAATTTATGTTCAGGTCAGGCTGTGTGAGGAGATCAGGGAGATGGATCCCAGTCTCCTCAACTGCAGGGATTTCATTTTCATCTACTTTTTTATTTTGCAGTTCAGTGTAATTATTTGTATGGTAATATTTGCAATAACATTTATATGGAAAATCACATTGAAATGACAGCAGAGACAGCATTTCTTGTGTTATACAAATACAGAAAGTCTAAAGAAATGCACTTAACTTCTGCATATTTTCCAAACATTTGTAAAAATCAAAGTCAGGCTTTACAACAATTTTTTTGAGAAACTATTAGGTCAGAAATTTAAGAGTAGCCCAAATGAAGCAATTTTAACCTACTAACAGTCAGTATTTCCTGAGTTCTTTACCTTAAAGGCAATTCTTTCTCCCACTTGGGGTGGAGCAGCTAGAAGAGGTAACACACTATAGTCTCTCTTGGGAACCTCCACGGCATTCTGTGAAACAAAGAGCAACCCACTGATTTAATTCGTGTCTTAGTGAAAACAGAAGGCAATGTTCATGCTGTATGGACTGCAAGACGCTCTGAGAAGAGCAAGGTATATGCTTTGTTTTTAGATATATAATACAATCACTTTATTGTTGTTTCACAAACACTTCCTCAGGCTGACAAATGGAAATTACAGTAAATGAAAGATCAACCTTTATCCCACTGATCTATTTCTGCTTTTAAGAATTACTCTCATCCTATAGCTCCTTTGTACAGTTCAAGCTGCTAGAGAAAGGTGACCTCTGCCTGTGTCAGTCACTCACCTGGACAAGGACAGAAGTGTTTGTTGCAGCTTCATTTAACTGCCTCTGTTTCAGGCCTTCACTGCTGTAGTTATAGAAGAAGCCAGGGTTTGCTCCTCTCCCATGGCCCCTCATCATCCCACGAAACCCACGGCCCCTAGGTCCTCTCCAGAAGTTCTCCTCTCCCGTTCCACGCCCCCTTCCACGGCCTGGGCTGGCAAACGCTCCTTGGGTACTGGCTGGCAATTGTTTAATGCAGTTCCTTACCATGGAATTACCCAGTCCAGCACCTGCTGCAGATTTTTTAATGACAAGAGTGTCTGAATCTGAACTATCAGAGTCTGAAGAGGAGCTCTTTGCTTTGGGAGCCTTGGTGCTGGCTTTTACAGCCGCCACATGGTTTGGCACCGATATTTCCTTTGAGATGCTCTCTTGTGCTGGTGTCACCTTCTCATCCTCTGTACTCGAGTCAGAGTCAGAACTAGAAGACTGGGGTTTTTTAGCATTTTTACTAATTGCAGTCTTAGTCTTTTCAGTGTTAGACTTTACAGTCACTTTACTAGTTTTCACATCAGAATCTGAAGCAGCTTGGCATTTGTCTTTGGGAAGTGTCGTCACTACAGGTTTATGGGAAGATTTATTTTCCTTTACATTTAATCCACTGCTGTCACTGTCAGATGATATGCTGAAGGAATCTGAAGCTCCCACCCTCTTTTTCCTGGACTGTGTTGGGATCTTTTTGGTGCTATTTTTACCAGAATTTAGAGAAAAGCTCTCATTTGCCCATTCTAAAGCCATCTTTGCTGCAGTAACCTTTGTCTGCTTTTCATCCTTTTTTATTGCCAACTGCTTCTTCCTCTCTGTTTTTTTCATCTTTTTAGAATGGCCAGTAGAGCTCTCTTCCTTACCTTCTGTGAGTGTATTTGTTCCCCTAACTTCTTCCTTTTTTTTTCTTTTTGGGTATCTTTTTTGAGAGTCCCGAGTATCTATACAGGTCTCTTCCCTACAAGCAGAGTAATCAAAGTTATGCTTCTCCTTTTTCTTTTTCCTTTTATGCTTGCCTTCGTTCCTAGAGAATTCTTCCTCACCCTGCTTGTGTCTGTGCCTTTTTTTGTCTTCTTTTGTTGTGTAAATAAAGCCATCATCTATCTCTTCATAATCATCTGCAACTATCTCATCCAATTTTACTCTGTTAAGAAAAAAAAAAAGGAAACAAAAGCCACCATTCATCATAATGAACACTTTTCTCTACATGAGCAGCTCAGGCAAGTTCCTCTAGAGTGAAGATGCTCCAGCTTTTCCCCAGACAGTCTGGAACCCTCCCCTGGAGGCACAGGCTCCCTTTCCATCTTCGGGAACATGCCCTTCTGGACATGCTGGGATGTTTCAGGTGTTGGGAATCAGTGCCCGTGGGCACCTGGCTCCTGCTCCACCACCCGGGGAAGGAAGAGCTCAGTGCCCTGGGGAGGCCCCATCCCTGTCCCACCAAGCCCACGAGGGGATTCACAGAATCCCAGAATGGGTCAGGTTGGAAGGGACCACAGTGGGTCATCTGGTGCCACCTCCCTGCCTAAGGAGGGTCATCGCAGAGCACAGGGCAGTGTCCAGACAGCTCTGGAATACCCCCAGTGAGGGAGACTCCACAGCCTCTCTGGACAATCTGTCCCAGCGTGCGGTCCCTGCACAGGGAAGAAGCTCTTCCTCAGGGCCAGGTGGAACTTCCTGGGCATCAGTTCCTGCCCTCGTGTCTCACGGCTCGGCACCACCGGGCACAACCTGCCCGGCCCCTTGGCACCCCCTTTAGATACTGAGAGACACTGCTGAGGCGCGTGTGGGACTGAGCCCCGATCCCACTCTCCCGGTTCCAGTCCCGAACTCGCTGTCCCAGTCCTGCTGTCCTGATGCCGGTCCGGATCCCGCTATCCTGATCTCTCTGTCTGATCCCGCTGTCCCAGTCCCGCTGTCCCGGCCCGGTCCGTACCTCAGCGAGTCGTTGTCCCGCACCAGGCGCGCGCTCTCGGCGGGCGGCAGCAGCGCCCCGTCGAGGGAGAGGCTGAGGGGGGCGCGGCGGCGGGAGCGCAGGCCGGGGGGGGT
>VZTZ01035211.1:641974-659367 GCA_013400955.1 Drymodes brunneopygia
GGCTGAGCAGGTCGGTGACGAGCCGCGCCTGGCCCGACTCCAGCAGCAGCCAGCACAGCGCGCAGCCCGGGCTGGCCGGCGGAGGGTGGTCGAACACCAGCCGCAGCCGCACCGGGCCGCCGCCGGCCGCCATCATGGAGGAGGAGGAGGAGGAGGAGGAAGGGGCGGAGAGGAGGGCGCGGGGGGCGGTGCCTCAGGGCGGCGCGGGGCCGGTCCCGTGACCGCGGCAGCTGAGGGAGCGATGGGGCCGCTCCGTGTCGGGACCGCGTTGTCCGTGCTGCTGCTGGCGGCAGGTACGGGACCGGGCGGGACGGGAGCGGGGCCGCCGGGCACGGCGCTCCTGTGTCCCGTTGCCGGGCAGGGCCGGGGCTGAGCCGCGGGAAATTCCGCTTGCCGGCGTGGCGGGCGGGAGGGACGGAGCGGGTGGCGGGAGTCCCGGTGGGGGCAGCAAAGCCTGGCCACTGTGGCTTGGAAAAGCCTTATTGCTCCATCTCCAGTGCGCTGTTGCCTTCTGCCCTGAACTGTGAGATCAAGGGATGAAGTGTCAAAGGTCTGTTCTGTGTCCGAGATGGACAGTAGATTGACCGCGTAAGGTGACCAGACTTTGCTGACTTAATTGAGTTTAAATTGTTTTTAGATTCCTTTAGAAGTGACCCTCTGTCTGTGAAGTGATGCAGTCTCCGCAGACCCCCAGATCAGAGTCCTGGGACGGGCTCGGTTGAGCGGGTCATGGGGTCAATAACGCCAAGGCTGCGGGTTCGATCCCCGCGCGGGCCGTTCACCAAACGGCTGGACTCCATCCTTTTAGGTCCCTTACAACTCAGAATGTTCTGTGATCCTTGTCGAAATTGGAGTTATTCCATTGGGGTTAGAGAGGGGCTGTGCCTTCAGCCCAGGCCTTGAAAATACTTCAAGAGCAAATTACTCCAGCGATCGGGCTGTTATTGCGGCGGCAGCTTTAACGCCAGGCTCCGATAAGGAAGCACTTAATTACACCCTTCATTCATTGACGATAACTCAGCTGTGGGTGGGGGTGTAAGTATAGGCAGGTTTCTTATAGTAATTTTTTTTAATAGTAGTAGTGCTTCTAATTATCACACCCAAGATTGAAATGTAATGTTTTGGTACAAATGTGGTGGAAAGCCCAAAGCTGAGCCTTTTTACCTAGCTGACTGTTATTTTTATTTCCCCTCAAGGTGTAGTTCTGAGGCAGCCCCGAGAGTCCAAAGAGCTGTGGGGATATGTGGAGGTTCGGAGCAAGGCCCACATGTTCTGGTGGCTCTACTATGCAAATAACCCAACCCAAGATTTCACAGAGTTACCTCTTGTCTTGTGGCTTCAGGTAAGGTTTGGTGAGAGGCCCCTAAGCAATAATTCTTTCCCTCTGTGCCTGGTTCAGTCTGATACCTGATACTGTGCAGCTCTATAGAAAGAGGATTCAAAACTGCCTGGTTCTAAATGCCTTGCCTTGTGAATGAGGTGTTGGGGTTGGGAAAAACAAAGGATGATTTCATTCTGTGGTTGTGGGGTGTCCTCAACTTCTCACTTTCCATCAAGTTGGATTGCAATAACAGAGGTTGTTCTTATCTTTCATACAACAGTAGTGATTTTTGTGCATTGTAGTTTCACAGCTCCTTTCCTGGAGAGTTTGAAGTCTAAACAATGTTCAGAGAGAGAGAGACTAGATAAAATAATCAGAGATTTGGGATGATTTCTAAATGGAAACAATCCCAGTTTGATAAAAGTGGTGGCGTGTTCTCCACAGTACATTTCAGAAATTAATGTTGAATGTTGGGGATTTGTTCTTTTTCTTTCTAGGTAATTTCATCAGAGTGAAACCCACATGCTGATTAAACTAATGACTTGCAAAGCCCTAGTTAGCAGATAGTTAACTTCTGCATTCCTTATTCAGGGAATAAGGTTTTGAAACTGTGCTCACATAGCAGGCAGCTCCCCAGAAGCTCTCACAAGTGGGTGACTGCTTGTCTGTTGAATTCTTGCTTTCAGAAATGGCATGTGTGCACATAACCAAGGACCATGAAGAACAGAACCTGCTCTGCAAATTAATGTGTAGTGCAAAAGCCATTTTTAAAAATTTACAATCTGTCATTCTACTTCCTGGCTGGCTTATATTTTTCTTCCATCTGTCATATCTATGCCATGCTGCCTTTTAACGTCTTTGTCATTTGGTATTTCCCTGCAGGGAGGTCCAGGAGCTTCAGGCTGTGGATATGGGAACTTTGAAGAGATTGGTCCATTAGACAAAGAAATGAAACCAAGAAATACAACCTGGGTACAGTAAAGAGTTCAGCTTCCAACTACTAATTACAAATGTTTGTTTGCTTGTGTAAGCAGATGATCACTATGCAAAAAACCACAGAACAGTTTTTCATTTAAAGTTCAGTAGAATTATAATAAGCTAAAATATTGTGGTTAATAAATTAGCTTTTAGGAATAGCCTTGTTTGGAACTGAGGGATTGATATATTTGATTTGATGAAGTATGTCTGGTCCTCCATGAAATTGTGAAATGCAGATGTCTGGGAAACAGAGAGCAGGGAAATTGTAGAAAGTGTTATTTCAGATCACAGCTTCATTGTGTGTAGTCACAAAGCTTTTTCTGGGTGGCTGGCAGTGTAAAACCTATGGCTTGTAATTACAGGTCCAGTATGGCCTTCAAGGGAAAACAAATTACAGCTGCCTGTGAAGGTGGAGGTTTAATTAGTGCAATATATTTGTGCTCTGAGCTACCAGTAGTCTGAAGTACTCCAGAGTTTCCTAGGTGACTGGCCCCTGGATCACTGGGAATTTTTGGGTGTATTTCTGGTTACAGATTGTGCAAATTGAAGGACTTTATGTTGCACCTAATTTTTCGCAAGTTTTTTCAGGTCCAGGGAATTTCTGGCTCAGTTAGTAATTTGTGCCATCAAAACTAAGTTTTTTTTGCTGGTGCTGAACTGAGGTTTCACACAAACCTTTACTCTGCTTCTACAGTTGCAGGCAGCCAGTATCTTGTTTGTGGACAATCCTGTGGGCACTGGATTCAGTTATGTGGATGATTGTAGCTTGTTTGCCCAAAACCTCACCACAGTAGTTTCTGATATGATGGTTTTTCTTGGAGAATTCTTCAAGTGTAGGACAGAATTCCAGGTAAGTGAATAGAATTCTTGTTTATTGTTGTATTTTTCTTTGCTTTTAGATAGAATTAAAAAAGAATTAGGGAACAGATGTCCAGATGAGCAGTGTTTTGCTGCTATGTAGTGTTTGGTGCAGGTATAACCACTGTCTCTTATTTTCCACATTTCAGAAGTTGTATCTTGAATTTGGGGTTAGTAAGATAAGCATTGGGGTGGATTATTGTCTGTTGAGTGATCTGAGCAGCCTGTGTAGGATAACATCTGCTTGTAGTACCAAAATACTTCAGAACTGACCCCAGCAAATCACCAGGATGTTATAGAAACCTTATGTGCAGCTTAAAATAAGAAAAACATTAAGTATTTGACAGTGGGAGGTGAATAGCCAGTGCCTGGTTCTATGGGGTGTGGGAGATGGTTGGAGGAGTCTTCTGCCCAACAAGTTCCTTGCGTGGCTTTTCTCTCCCCAGACCATCCCATTCTACATATTTTCTGAATCTTATGGAGGTAAAATGGCTGCTGGGATTGCTTTAGAGCTGCATAAGGTGAGTACTTGGAGGATATCATTCATTTTTCACTTAAAAACCTAGGGCTCTACAAGTACTTTTATTTTCTGGAATACACTGCCCCTATTGCCTAATTCACAGCGCTGCTTGCTTTTTTCACTTGAAGAAAACTGATTCTGCAGTCATGAATAGCTAACTAAAATTTGATCCCTGGTTTGATGTTTTGTTTTGTTTTTCCTCTTATTCACGTTTTCCTCTTATTCTGAAGGCTGTTCAAAAAGGGATCATAAAGTGCAACTTTATGGGGACTGCTCTTGGAGACTCATGGATTTCTCCTTTGGGTACGTTTAAACTCCTCAGACTGTGGATGATTTGTTGTTGTTACTTTGTTTTGTTTGTCATTCTAATCATTCCATGAGTGCCTAAAATCAAAAATGCCATCCCTGCCTTAAGTGAATTAACTCTCTAGTGAGTCTGGTAAATCAAAAAGAAATACTCAGCTTTGCAACTATGAGTGAATCTCCCTTTAGAATGTATCTAGATTAGGAAAAGTCAGAGAGCAATGTCAGTGAGCAGCTCTCCTACATCTGAAGTGGAGGGATGGTGAAATGCCCCTACACATCTCCACAGCCTCTGAGGTGTTTTGTAAGAGTCCTGCACTTAAATGTGGCCACCAAATGATTTACAAGGCTGCAAGTGAGATTTGTGTCTGGTGAAGGACAAAAAGCAAATTATTGGTCCTTCAGTGGGATTGGCAAGGGCAGGCTTCACAGATTCTCTGCAGCACAGGACAATACCAAGCAAGCTCTTATCTGTCTGCCATCAGCTGATCCTTAAAAATTTACAAACAAACTTGTTATAAAGTAGATTTGTTTTATAACTCAATTTTTCCCTCGTAACTTTTCAAACAGATCAGTTTAGATAATTCCCATCCTCTTGTTAGCCCTCTGCCCATTTTCTGGCAATGTGCTGCAATGCTGGGTGGAGAGTATTTTGGTAAAAACATGTTGGTTGCTTTAAATGAATTTCACTGATTAACTCATAGGGGTTTACTGATGTTGCAGGATTTGTAAAGAACCTTAGGGTTAAAATGAGCTGACTGTACCTTTTTACTGAATAATTCAATTCCATTTATTTTTCTTATAAATATTGTTGCCCCAGTAAAGGAAAATAAGTTTTATCTTATGTCAATGACTAATTGTCAGTTTGATGTATGAAATGTGTTCTGTTTGTTTAGACTCTGTGCTGTCCTGGGGGCCCTACCTTTACAGCACTGTAAGTACCTTCTTAAATTCTTGGTTCTCACCTGATCCCTTGTGCTGCCATACAGTACAAATGGGTGTTGAATTTTAATATTACCTCTTGGCCTGAATAAAACCTCGAAAGCTTGGAGGCTGTTAGCAATAAATGGATTGTGGAATTGTAATTAAAGCTGTCCTTCTTTGTATCTGTCTTACAGTCTCTCCTTGATGATAATGGTCTAGCAGAGGTGACTGCTGTTGCCAAAGAAATAATGGATGCAATAAATAAAAATCAGTATGGGCTGGCCACTGAGCTCTGGGGCAAGGCTGAATGTGTCATTGAAGAGGTGAGATCTCTGACTAACATTAAGAACTAACTGCTGCCTGGGGAGGCACGTGATTTCAAGGTATCCTTTCTGTGAGTGCTGAGCTGGCATGAATTCTTCAACCCTCTGCCCCATCATTTTTGCCAGGTTTTGTTTTATTCCAGTGCTGATATAAAGGAGTGTTTACTATGCCCCACTGTGTGAGTGACAGAGAAAGTGGGCAGGACAGCTCTTGTGCTCTTCCAGTATTGCACTGAGGTTTCAGCATACAACTAGTCCTCTTGATTTCCACAGTTTCAAATTAAATAAGCTGTATCTCCTGGAAAGCTTTGAATATTGAAAACTGCATCCAGCAAGACACAAATTTCAAGTTAAGCACACATCTCTATATGAAGAACTACAATGGGTGCACAGGATGGAAAGGAGCCTCAAGTTATGGTCTGTTACTGTGGGTCACTGCATCTTGTTACTTGTAGAGTTCCAGCATAAAAGATTGGTAAACTTTGCTTTTGTTTCTCCTGTTAAAAGGTTGCTCCAAAATCTCATTCCTTGTTACATCTCATTCTTTAGTACACGTAAGGCTCTGGCTTCCTCAGACAGAAAGGCTAATCTGGAGCCACTTCCTTTTTTTTGCTCTTTTTTCTTGCGCTTTCTCTTTGGTTTGTTTGGGTTTTTTTCTTCCTTGTTTCATAACTGACAGTGCCTTGCACATAGTTGGTTTCACTTCTTGCTGTTTGGAAGGAACTTGTGGTTCCTGTTTTACTTTTCAAAGCTACTTGGCTTCTCCTCTCAGTTGTGATGATCTTGGTAGGTGAAGGCACTGCAGTTCTTCTGGGGTTGCTGATTTCTGACCTAAGCATCAGAACTTTAAAAACTTAAAAATCAAGTAAAGCAGGACTTTAAGAATCTGGAGTAACTTCTCTAATGGCAACACTGCTCACATTTGTCCTGGGATGCAGGCAGCCTCTGTCAGCTGTGTCACAGCTGCCAATCTGCAGTGCTTGGGCTCATCCAGCTGTCAGCAGTTCCAAGACAGGGGTGACTCATACCTATCACCACGTCTTCGAGGAAGCATTTTAGATTTTGGAGGGTTGTAGGTTGGAAGGATGTTGAGCAAGAGCAGCACCAGACAAGACCTGGCAGGAGGGGCTGTCCGAAAGCATCACCTGGCACTGCAGCTCTTTGTCATGAGTAATGCAGGGTAAGACTTCCTGTAGCTTCACATATGCTTCAGAGGAGTAAATAACATCTCTGGCACAACCCATGTGTGAACAATACAGGCTTGAGGAATCTCTTTCCCACTTCTCAAAGCAAATGTAGAACTGAAGCTTTTCCACAAGTATCTTCCTGACGTGCTGGTAAATTGACAGGTCACAGGGTCCTTTATTTAAGATTTACTTATCTCTTTTTCTCTTTTTCTTTTTTTTCTTTTCAGGAAAGACTGTTCCTCGTATCTGAGAAATATTTTTATTAGTGTTACTGAAATTATCTTGTGTTTTCAGAACACAGACAATGTGAACTTTTATAACATCTTGACTAAGGAGGTTCCAGAAGTGAAATCAGATGAACAAGAAAATCTCCATCTCGGTAAGTTGTACTTAAATACTTGAACTTCTGAGACCCTGTGTTTCCATTTACATACCTTCAACTCTGACAGGGGAAAGAGCCTCAGTGTAGCATCCTTAAAATGGATGTTGATATTCTCCCAAGCAGAACTTGTTTGCTGTTGGATAGAGGCAGATAGGAATGTGGAACAACCCTATAAATGACACCTCCACCTATACATCCTGCACAAATTACAGCAAGGAAGCACACAGTATAATTGCAACATCATTTTATGACCTTTTAAGTTACTTCCTCTTACTGTCTTTCATTTCTGTCTTTAAGACAGGACACAAAAGTGTCTCATCAGTACAAACAGTCTGATTAGACTCTTGCTCCATGATTTTTGTGCATCAATGTGAAAAACACACGTGTAGAGTTTCTTTCAAGCTCTTTTTCTGTTTGGCTTCATAAAGGAAGGTGAAGTTAACTCCTGAAAGTAAAACATTGCAGCTCAAAAGTAATTGGTCTGTTGAGAAGAGCCAAGTGGTTAAAGCAGAAGCTGATGCCCAGAAAAAGTGCAGTGTTAGTCAAAAGTAGATGGAGGGGTTCTTCCTGTATCATTCTGCCCTGAATAAGGGTTGACTTCAGTGGTTTCTAGTAAAAGCAAGCAAATCTCTCTCTGTGGTGTTGCATTTTCATTAGAAAAGGGATTGTTGACCATGACTGACACTGAAAATTGTTATCTCTGCAGGGTGGTGTCTTAAGTGTGCCACTGATCAAAGCGTGTTCTCTCTTTCTTCAGTGCGGCTTTACCAGCACCATGTCAGAAAAATGCATCAGAGCAGCCTCGATGAGCTGATGAATGGGCCCATCAGAAAGAAGCTGATGATCATTCCTGACTGTGTTAAGTGGGGAGGTACTTCATCTGATGAGTGCATTACTGCTGTTTACAGTATTGCATCCTGTAGGAAATGCAACTGGTCACATTCAATTGTTATTATCCATGGGGCTAAGGAGGGGATTTGTTCTCAGAAATTAAGATATCATGGGGCAAGCCTGTGGGAGCAGATGTGGTTCTGGTTCTGATTCTGCTGCTAGTATCTAACTTTAGCTAGGTAACTAAAAATACAAGGGGAGGGAGGAAGATACTCTGTATTTGGGCAACTGATTTCTGTCTTTCATACAATCTTGCCAAAATTCCTGTCAGCTTTTCTCTGCCAGAAGTCTGGTGTCATGTAATGATGCATCTTATGGAGGAGGGGGTGTAAAACAGAAATGAAGGCTTAAAGAACTGATGCCAGCCACCCTGTGTGTGTAAACAGGAGCCAGAAGCTGCAGCACTGTCTGTGAGCTCCAGTGGGAGCACAGCTGCTCTCTGGTCCTCCTGTTCCTCAAACTGAAAAATCACTGGCAGGTGACTGGTGCCACTTTGGGCCAGGACTTTTTTATGCAACTGTGAACTCCATTTTAGAATCTTTAGCCCATGCTTCTGTCCCAGCTTGGAGATGACCTTCATCACTTAAAATTTGTCTTTCTGGTTCCATCCAGGTCAGTCCAGACAGGTCTTTGAGAATATGGCTGAGGACTTCATGAAACCTGTCATCGATATTGTTGATCAGCTTTTGGCAGCCAATGTCAGTGTTACAGTCTATAATGGGCAGCTGGACCTCATTGTTGACACTATGGGTGAGGAACTTTTGACTGGGGGTGGAAACAGAACATGTGATGAGTAGAATGTGGAGCTGTCAGTATATTGGTACCTAGATTTCTCCAATCTCCTGTGCAAACCTCTTCTCTAACTAGCAGTGCTTAAGAACAACAGTCATAAATGAGCAGCGCTTAGAATGTTTTGCTTATATCCCTGTGAGAGAGGCAAATCCTTTACCTCCATTATGCTATTGAGAAATGGATCTGCAACATCAGTAATTGCTTGTTTCAGTGAAGCTAATAATTCACTTAATCCTCCTGGATAGGTACATAGATGTGTATGTGTGTATGCTCATTCATAGGCAAAGAATGCTGGTAATTAATGAGGGAGGGTGCAGTGGAAGAGTGATCACACCTGCTCTCAGTGTAGGCTCCTGCACACCTTGGGCTTTGTTTGCTGCTTTGGTCCAGGGGCAGTTTGGGAGGCAGGCCAAGTGCTGCTGAAATGCTTCACAAGGCTGCTGTGCTCCCTTCCATTGGTCTTTTCTCACCAAGTTAAAGAATCTGCAGTCACGGACTCCACAAACACCTTCCTATGTTGTGAAAGGCTTTATTCTTGGTCTGTCTCTGCCCACTTAGATATTCAGATGCCCTTCATGAACAACACAGCAATCAATATATCCAGGAAACAGAGTATTTAGGCTGTCAAAACAGATTAGCAGTCAGTGGTACTCCAGTTCATAACATTTTGATCTAAAATTGAGCTGTAGTTAACCTGTAAATTCTTCCAGTAGTTCACAGATAGGCTAAAGCTTTGTCCCCCTTGGAATCCTGGAATTGATATTGTTGCTGTCTTGACCTCCACCTTCTCTAGCAGCACCTGGAAACAGAAAGCCTTTCCAGTCTCCCCTCAATGAGTGTCCAACAAACAGAGAAATAGTGCCTCTTCTGATTTACCGAAGGGGGACTTAGTATAGCTGATCCTTCTCTGTGGCAGGACATTCAAGGTGTTTGAGGTGCAAAGCGAAATATGTTGGAATTTCTAGGGCTGCAGAGCCTCCAAGAAGCACATGTTCAACTTGGCAATCCTAAGTCTATTTCATACACACCTTCACTGTTTACCTATTCCCTTTCCCCCTCCATTGTTTTGTTTCAGCTTGTCCTGAATTTTCCTAGGCATAATGAAATTGTTTTTAGGATCTGAGCTCACAGACGCTGTGCTAACTCTGCTGTACTGGTATCCATCCAGCTGAACTGGACTCCCAAGCTGCTGTGGAACCAAGTATTAGTAATTACCAAGTATTGGTAATCAATCCTATCTCTTCTCTCCAACAGGCCAGGAGGCATGGATCCGGAAACTGAAATGGCCTAATTTGGACCAGTTCAGCCAGAAGAGGTGGAAGGCACTGTATGTGTCTCCAGAATCCACTGAGACAGCTGCTTTCCACAAGGCCTATGAGAACTTTGCTTTCTTCTGGATCCTCAAGGCTGGGCACATGGTAAATAATAAAGTCCTTGGGGTGGAATCAGCAAGAAGACTGAAGATGTGTGTGTAGCTGCTGTCTGCTTCCTTGGAGCAGCTGCTTATCCTGTGCTTTTCTCTGTGCTAGGTACCAGCTGACCAAGGAGAGATGGCTCTCAAAATGCTCAGGATGGTGACCCAGCAGGAGCACTAGGGGAGGGGAGGTCAGCTGGTCTGGCTTCCTGCCCAGCACCAGGGCTCTGGAGGAGTGAGTCCAGGATCCGAAACCAAAGCAGACACAGTGGCTATTTGGACACACAGCCTCCCTCATCTTGCTTGATGCTGTGCACAAGTGCTTGTGGAAAGACATTTTTTCCTTGAATGAGTTACTGCTTTTGAATTTTTAAGCTGTGATTTGCTGCCTTAAAACTGTTTATAAATTACTCTTCCAGAGGGAAGTCCCCTGTCATAAAAAACAAGCCCTGAACCTTTGCCATGGAAGAATTTTGTGCTCTTGCCCTTCCCTGAATGCTCCCTTGTCTGTTTGCACACCAAGAGTAAAACTGATTTGACTTGATTTGTGTTCCTCTGGAAGGAGCTGACCTGCTTCATGAGGTTGTGGAATGTTCCTTCCTTTGTCCTCAGGCTTCTGCTTGAGTCACCTGGCTGGATTACAAGCTGAAGATCTGGAAATGCCAGGACAGAGGACCTGCCCTAGAGGAATCGCATCTCCTCATGCTGAGGTGCCTGAATTAGGATCCAGGATTCTACAGACTTCCTGTGCTATGGAGAGAGAAGGACAGAGGAGGATTTGACCCTTTCCATCTGACCATTTGTTTCTTGGTTTCATTCTTCTTAATGCCCATTACTGAAACTTTGCCTGTAGCCTCAACACCTAAAGCACATCCAGCAGGAATTCCTGCTTTTCTGTATCCTGAAGCAGAAGGCCTGTTAATACCCTCTTGTTGTACCAAAGAGTCCCAACAGACAGAAGCCTCTTAAACCTTCTGGGTTTTGCCTGGGGAGTGAAAAGGAGCATTATTTGAGCAATAACAACATAATTCTGAAATATGATAGGAGTGTTTAAAAGAAGGATATACAAAATCTTGATCCATGTCTTTTAAAGTCTTGCAGAGATCTATTTTGAAACATTTTTTTTATAATACATAGTCAAGAAAAGACTTGGTCACAGACACCATTTGATTTTTGCCATGGAGCATGAAGGTAGTTGTTTTTTATTGCTGTCTGATAGGAGGCACAACAGCTCCTTCCAGCTGTCAGAATCCTAAATAAATAGCACCCTCTCAATTACTCCAGCCACTGAAACTGTCATGAAATGCCTGATAGCATTGTTCTAGCAAGAACTGAGGCACAGTGTTGTGTGAACACACATGCAATCACCCAACAGCTGCACTATTGGCACCTAATAATTGCCTTCCTTTTTCATGTTCCCTTCTTGTATTCTTGAGAACTTTAGTAATGCAAATCCAGATTTGGTTTTTTAAACAGCTTTTTCAATGAATAGGTCTAATTCGTCTCTCTTCAGTGTCTCATTGATTTCACTGCTTGAAAATGACATCTTTCCTGTTTTGGCTTTTAGACAAACAAGAGGAACTTGGTACCAGTGTGTAAATTCGCATATCTGCATTCTTGGAATATTTTTAAGTCATTTGCCAAGCAAATCAGTTTATTTTTGCCTGGATAATGTGCTGGTTTAGGCTGGGATAGAGTTAGTTTTCTTCCTGGTAGATAGTATGGGCTATGTTTTGGATTTATGCTGGAGACAGTGTTGATAACACAGGGTGGTTCTAGTTGTGTCTGAGAAGTTCTGGCAAGACCTTTTCTGCCCTCACCAGACCCCACCAGTGAAGGGCCTTTTGGGAGCACAAGGAGTTGGAGGAGACACAGCCAGGACAACCGACCCTAAGTGACCCAAGGGATGTCCCAGGCCAGGTGTCACGCTCAGCTGGGGGAGAAGGAAGGGGGGACATTGGGAGTGATGCTGTTTTGTCTTCCCAAGTAACTGCTGCATGTGATGGAGCCCTGCTTCCTTGGAGACAGCTGCACTCCTGCCTGCCCATGGGAAGTTTGAATGAATTCCTTATTTTGATCTGCTTGTGTGTAGCTTTTGTTTTACTTATTAAACTTTCTTTATCTCAACCTGAGTTTTCCTACTTTTACCCTTCAGTCTCTCCCCCATCTGTTTAGGATGGGAGTAAGTGGGCAGCTCTGTGGTGTTTGTTTGCTGGCTGGGGTTAAACCATGACAGCAGTTTGAGTTGGCTGGTCCTCAGTCCTGTTATATACAATATTCTGCATTAATCCTAAATTAATACTATAAGGCTTGATAGAGGAAAATAATTGAGAAGGTGGTCTCTCCAGGAAGCAGCATTTAGTGCTGTTCTCACCCGTCTTTATCAAATGGGACATTGATTCAATTGCCATGGGCTGGTGCTCAGTCTCAGGCCTGAGACATCTGTTCCCTTTCCTGCTTTGTTTTAGCTTCTGCAGGTTTTTCTGTTGGCAGAGAAAGCTTGTGAGGAAAAAAGATGGTGTCAAGAAGGCTGGTGGTAATGATTTGTTGGTTTTAGGGGCTCTGCCAAATCTAAATATGCTAGAATAAAAACACTTGCCCATGGAGACAGGCTTTTAGCTAGGGTTCATTTGAATGCAAACAACAAAGCAGCAATCCTTTAGCATCAAGGAAGATTCATTTTATTCCAGCAAAGGCTTTGTCACTGGTGTGTCACAGCTCTAGATCATCACAAAGGTAGGTCACCTGTCCAGCAGATGCTGTAAGAAATCAGTTGCTTTGAAAGGAGTACAAGTCCCACTGTATCTGATTGGCAGTGACATACTTTGTCCTCTTTGATTTCACATACTGTGCCTTTTCTAGATAAGGGCAGTCACTTGGCAAATCCATTAGAGTGATTAATTCTAAATATTAATAAGATTCTTTTACAGATGCTGGATGAGTCAGAAGAAAACAGCCCAGTGTTTGTATCTCTCCCTCTGCAGCTGCAGGCTCTGATTGCATAGGTAGCCTGACAGCCACTGACTTATTTTGCTCACCTTCAGTTAAAGTTAATTTTCACAGAAACAAATCTCTGTTAAAAATCAGTAATTCAGCACTGCTGCTTCAGCATGAACAGTTTTGGCTTTTTATAAAAATCTACCTTTTCCAAGCCAGAGAAAGAAACCTAGAAGTTTCTTTCAAAGCCACAAAAAAAGAAGAATGTGTACTGAGGCAAGATGGAAATCTTTGAGCACTTCTTCATTGCCATGTTGTGTCTATTACCCTGAAAATATTCTTATGTATGGCAGCACAATTTTTATGTGTCACTTCCAAACTCTGAGATGTATTCATGTTTTTCCAGAAGAGATTCAGGAATGGAGTAGTAATTTATCTGGCCCACAAACTGATGCAGAAACAGTAAGAACTTGAATAGAGCAGAGTTCACCCTCACAAAGTTTCTCTGAACCTGGTTTTGGCATTTGCTGTATAATAGATTTGATAGTTAAGGAGTAGTTATAGGTCTTGTGGAGGAACAAATGAACCATTTGGTCTCTGCTTGGGGAGGATTTTTTTCTTTGTGCTGAGTGATTGAGGTAGAAGAGATGGATCTGCAGGGGAGGAGGTGTGTTAGCATGAATGGCCTAATGCAGCAGTTTTCAATCCATCACCTAAAACATTACCAGGGAGAGCAAAGCATCCTTACAAATTTCATATATTGACCATTACTCTTCACTGTGTTTAAGTAATTCAGTGGCAAGCATTAGCAGAATTGATTATTTAATTAACTATACCAATGGTCTAAACCAGTTGGGAATGCTGCCAAGCCATGTCCCACTCATAGGGGACTTCAGAACTTCCAGCACTGGTCTGAAATGCTGCTAGTGTTAATCTTCAGGACACATTCTAAAGCCTACTTTGATGCCTTTTTTTTCTCTTTCCTAACCTACTTGAGGCTGGAAAATAAGGCACTACAAGGGCACAGCACTGTGTCTCAGAAGACCAAAAACATACAGATTTTAGCCAGTGTGTCACTGGCTCTGCTGTTCAGTATTTCCATCTAATTATTGCGCAAATCTGGATGCAAAGTACCCCTGTGGTAAGGCAAGGTTTAGGACGTAGGACTTGTCTAAATTTCACTTGAATATCATGTAGGCAAACACAACTACAGAATCACAGGAACTTGAAAAAACAAGGCCAGAGTGACTGTACAGCAGAGACAAACATCACACTTTTACTGAAGCTGATTCAAATCCAGGAGCTCATTTCTGTTCTCCCCTAGTTTTTATCCTCCAGTTTCAACTCCAGCATTTATAGGTAGATATTGTTCTGAATAGGACTGTATCAGTTTTTAAATGCTGTGCATCATTCTAAGAGGCAGCTGGAGTAATTCCATCTGCAAGCTGTAGTCCCTAGACTTGACAATGCCTACCACAGTCATTTTCAAAGGCAACTAGAAAGGCTGCTCGAACCAGCCTAGTTAAGCTGCTTTTCTATTGCTTCTCTGGTTCTGAAGTGTCCTTTTCAGGGCTATTTCTCTTCAAGCTGCTTGCAGTGTGTCTTTGAACCAGACTGTACTCAGCCCCACTTGGCCTGTGGATGGTCACAACAATAATGATGCTGCACCTACATTCTGCATAAATATTTTTGTTCTGTCCTTTATCTCCTATTATCAGCCAGCTTGGACTCATCTCACACAATCCATTTGAAAACACAAACAAGTGTTGACTGACGTTAGCATCAGTATGGTATATCATGTTCTAATTTTATTCTCTCCCATTTCTCCTTGCTGAATACAGCAATATCTGGGAATTGCATTCCTATAGTCAGCTCTACTAAAATTGCAGATAGAATGTATTTATTCAGATATTGCATAGTCCATTTTGGATATGACAAAATAAAATTGTAGAAACTTCATTTGAAGCAGTAAAAGATGACTTTTAACAATTTATATGCTGTGTTATGGGTGAGTTAGGCTAAAAAAAATATACTGGTTGGTGCATCCTCAGTCTGTTACCGCTACTAGATTATAGCTCACTGGGTAGCTACACTAGATGATTTTCTAGATGATTCATTTATTTTTTAACAAATTGAGGGAGGGAAAGGAGGAAAAAAAAAGCCTTCAGGAATCTGGGGCTTAGGTCTGTTAATGTGATTTCCTTGTTAGAGCCAGAGAGGAATGTCTGTATGTCCCTTGGCAGCCCTATTTGGGGTGGAAGTTGAAACAGCTTGCCTGCTGCTGCTACACTGGGTCTGCTTTTCACAGGGTTGTCCTGCAGCTTTAAACATTTTATTGCTTTCAAGAGGTTGCCAGATGCCATTGCATGTTACAATCTGAGGGAAATGTAAGCCTGCCCAACTACTTGGAGCAGGTCAGACAAAAGTGGGCAGGTGCTGTTCTTTCCCTGAGGCAGCAGGGAGGTTTCTGGAATGTACTAAGAAAAGAGGCTTGGCCCTAGGGCATCTGGAGGACTGTGGGACATGGAAGAGGGAGAAATCTTGTCCATTCACCTTGGCTTTATGTATTATTTTCTTGCCAGCTTCGGCAGGTGGATGCCTTGGCTTGGTAGCAGACGTGCAGTGGAGTGACCGGCCACTCGGTGGAGTAAGGAGACCTCGGAATGCCAGGGGAACACACTGGCCTCGGCATCTGCACCCCTGGTGCGGTCCCTGGAAACACGAGGGAATATTCATTGGATCCTATGAATGCACAGTGGGATTGGCTTTATGTGAACCGCGACAGAGGATTGTTTCGTTTTAGCAGTAACTTCGGGAGAACAGGTAGTCTGGGCTTTTTGTAGTACGTGTGTTTTAAGAAGAAACAAATAAGGCATTAATGTGTTTGAATTTAGTGCAGTTGCTCTCTAGCTGGGCTCATCTGACAGAGTTTTGCTCATGCCTAATTCATAATCTGGTAAGAATGCTGTTGAAATCGAGCAAGAGCATTCATACTGTGTAAAATTAAACCACTAAAACTTTTACAAGGTGAGGACCCATAGCACCTAGAAAATTTCAAAGTAAGATCCTTGCTTGTAGAAACATTTCCCCAAAATTTCTAGGTTTTATTCTTGTTGTTTAACTTTTTATAATAGAAAAATAGATTAGAGAAAAGGCAGTAAAAAAAAAAATCACAGATCTTGCTTCTGTTCCATACTTAATTAAGCTAGTCTGAGAAAACTCTATTACCTCTTAAGTAATATTTTTAAGTTCTCAGGGGAAAGGGTGTTCATAAGCTGGTTATTTCTGCTTGTTACCTGCCTGTTCTGCTTGTTTGTGACATTTAAAGAGAATGTTTGGCTGATGAAGCACATCTGTTATGTTGTTAATCAGAGCAGTCAATGGGAAACAGGATTTGATTGAAAATACAGTAGACTATGAGAAGCCAAATATTCAAGGAGGATTGTATTGTGTATACTGTAAAGAGAAATTGTATGATGAAGCTGTTCTTAGGGGCTGGGTCTCAGGATGTTGCTGGAACACAACCAGAATTGTAGATAAGTCCATCAGCCCTGGGGAGTGCCCTCTTTAGACACTGTTTCTGACACCAGATTACAATTTGCTCTGTAAGTAGAACTGACATTGATGGAAAAGCAGCTGATTGTAAAGAAATCCTGCAAATGACAGCCATGGCCTGTAGTATGCAATGAAATGTTTCCTCTTCAACTATTTATTCTTAGCAGGCAAATATGGTAGCACCACTACTAGTTGTATTTCAAGTTAAGGAAATCAGATTGGCAGCATGTAAAATACTTATTTCACACAGTTCATGAGTAAAATGAAGAAGTTGCCAAATATCTCTGATTAAACAAGTAGTTTGATATACTGGTAAGGAAAAATAGCCCACTAGTTCATGTCCTACCAAGAAGTGAAGAAGCAGGGATGATGAGCAAGGAGCAATGCCAGCTACACCACTGGAAATCAAAATCAGCCTCCTGGATTCAGCCTTACAAACTTCACCTTGGCTGCCCAGCAAGTGGGTGGCAGGTGTTTGGTTCACTGACCTGATTTTAGCCCCCATGGGACATCCCCAGCTTTAAGATCACAGACCTTTACTGACAGCATCTCTCACACCAATTGTCCTGTTTTCAATGCTGTCATCTCCCAGCTGTCATATATTTGCTCAACATACTCAGCTGTCTCTAATGACAGCTTCTACAACCTCTCCAGCTCTCTTATCAGCTTCATTCCAGTGCTTGCTGGCACTCAGGCTGCCTGTGTCAGTTCTTGTACTTCAGCACTAATTCCCCAAACCATAGGGTCTAAACCCAAATCTTCTTCCCCTGCATCCACCCCTTCCAAATTAGTGCAAGAATGACAAAGATTTTAATGCTGACAGTTCTGGTCTAAAACCATGTTGCCCCTTACTTGCATGTCTAGACCAAGTTTCTTCATCTTCCAGCAGAAGATAAAGGGAGAGTTAGTGGAAATTAAGTGGATTTCATGAAACTGAGTGCAACCCCTCTGAGGTATGGGAATTCCTGCACTGGTCATGACCAACAGGAATATTCCTTTTTTTTTTTT
>VZTZ01035211.1:659393-692938 GCA_013400955.1 Drymodes brunneopygia
CTACCACAAATTATTATTGTCACTCCACTTCCCAGTCTGGGCCTGCACAGCTGCCCACCTGCACAGCGAGAGGGGAGTCAGAGCAAGGAGTCACTGAGACGATCTCAGCAAATGAGGTGGGACAGTGCCACAGATGTGCTCTGAGCCTTTGAAGAGGCTGAACTCACTTCAGAGCAGTTAGACTAACAGGAACTGATTCCACACAGGTGCCTTCCCACAACTCCAAGGGGTACCAGCTCACAGGTTTTTGAATAGGTGCCCCAAGGGGTTTGCTGAGCTCAATCCCCACATAACCTGAAGAGTTCAAGGGTCTCAAGATAAAAGCTGAACATCCCCACATCTTAAGAATCCTGCTCTAACTACACAGCTTCAGAGAAGTTTGGTGATCAAATATTCTGCTTCCCTTTTCCCTTTCACATCTCCTCATATCTCTTCAGAAATTCTTTTCTTCCCAAGGTTCATACCTGATCTCTGCACTTTGATCTTTTTCCAGACTGGAAAGACCATTTAGTACATCAGTGAAGGAAAGGAGAACTCTTCTGTGTTTTTTTGTAAGAATAAAGATCAAAGTGGCAGAGGCTCTGGAAGCAGCTCCTTATCTCTCTGACGGTGGATATGTAGGGAATTGTATTGCTGTCGCTCTGTTGTTGATTGACAGGCTACAGGGCTGTCAAGCCAGCCTCTTTCCAAACCCTGAATTTGTACATAAAAGGGATGAGAGACTCATGCTCAAAGAAATAAAACTTCCTGAGAACACACTGGTTTCTACAAAAGAGATAAATTTGAGCAGCTTGCTCTAATCATGGAATTTTCAGGGTTGTTAAGGGCCATATGGACCTCTCTTACTGTGAGAAGCAAATGAATGGATACTGTCTCGATTCAAAACCCACTGCACTTACATGGTCATTTTCGTTGGACAGCTTTATCAATCACCTACAGAACGTCACTCAGTGATTGATGCTCACCTGCACTCAGCATCTACAGCAGGGAAGGAGTGCTGGCAGCAGCAGTGAGCACCTGAGCCTGACTCAGCCAGAGCTCCTTCCTCCCCAAGGGCTGGACCCATCATGCCTGGTCTGAGGCACAGCGCAGAAACCAGAATCATTCCCGGTCTCCCCTCTGGCAGCTCACAGCTGTGGGCTTCAAAAGCAGTCCAAAACACTCTTGAGAGAAGAAAAGGGTCAGAGCAGAGAGATCAAATTAAAACTCAGCCATGGAGCACAGCAGTTGCAGGAGGCTTTAATGAGGAATCCTGCAAAGGCAGGGACATCCTCTCCTTACCCACTCTCTCATTAAAGTGGGGGTGGGCAGTGTCAGTGCCCAGCCAAGCCCAGCCGTGAGGGGATCCTTCCCATGGCTCTGCCTGCTCGCTTGAGCACAACGGAGCACGGGGAGCTCCCTTTGTCCTGCCTTCCCTTAATTGCCCCTTAACTCTACGCTCGGCTTTTCCCCTTTAGCCTGGAACTGTTCAGACTAGGCTTTTTCTAAGAAAAAAATACTGCAGTGTGACTGGTGTTTTATTTGAGGCGTCGAACTGAGGTATGGAGCAGCGAAGGGGCTGCAAACGGGTCCGTCCGCTACCGCAGAGCCCAGGGGATGCCAGGGCCGGCTGCGTCCCGGGCAGCTGCTGCTGTTCTCCCGTCCATCCTGCCTCGCTCCCTGCCCGTTCGCTCGCTCCTGGGGCTGTTTCCCTGCCATCGCCGCTGTTCTCAAATCCCATCCCGGTGTCCCAATCCCGCTGTCCCCAGTTCTGGTGTCCCCCCAGCCCCGCTGTCCTCCCGGTCCCGCCGTCCCCAGCTTCAGTGTNATCATGGCTGCTGCGGTCGCGGCCGTGCCGCCGGCCTCCAGCTAATGCCCGCGATGGAGCCAGCCAGCCTGCTGCGGTTCCTGCGGAAGCTCAAGGAGGTTTTCGACGTGTGCGATGAGGATGCGGACGGGTTCATCCGGGTGGAGCACTTCGTCGCCCTGGGGCTGCAGTTCGGCCAAGGGGATGAGGTGAGTGCGGCGACCCCCGGCCCCCGCGTAACTTTCACCTGCTCTGCCTGACCCGACCCCGCCCGGGCCGCCCCGTCACCCACCTGTCCTCACCGCGGTCACCGTCCCTTCGGGAGCCCCCGGTTCGTGCCTCAGGGTAGCCCGGTCCCGCTGCTTTCGGGGTGGCTCGGGCTCCCTGCGTTCCTCGGGAGGTCCCAGAGCCCTCCGCTTGGCGGCCTGGAGCCCCCTCCCTCAGGGCCCTCAGCCGCCTTCCCCCGTTCCCATGGAGTCCTTCCCAAAGACAGCCCCGCTCCCTCCTTCCCCGGGGGGTCCCGGAGCATCCCCCGCGCTGATCTGGTCCCGCTCCCCGGGGGTGCAGGGCGCCTTTCGAGGGATGTATTTATTCCGGGTTTTGTCCGTCCTGGCTGAGCTGAGCTCTCGCCGGCGTGCCGGGCTCGGTGGGGCAGTGGGAGCGGAGCCAGTACGGTGCCGGCAGGGTCTGGATAGACAGGGAAGCACCTGTCCAGGCACCCCAAAACCGCCCGGGGATGGGTTGGAAGCGAGAGCTCCATCTACCCCTGCCTCCCTCCAGCCTTTCAGTGACACAGCGTAAATCTGGAGTCGCGCCACGGGCTCGGCGGAGCCGTTGCGTCAGCGGGACCGGTGTAAATCGTGACATCAGTGTGGATGGGAGTGGGATCCGGGCCAGAGGCAATGAGGGCAACGCCGTGCGCTGAGTGGAAACTGTTCCCTTCAGTGATTTTATCGAGGGCTGCATCTCCAGCGAAATGAACCAGCAAGAAACGCTTTCCTAGGAGAACTCTTGGGATGTTGCACTTCACTGTTCAGTGCTTCCCAATGCACCCCAGGAACTCTGGGTGCCAGGGAGGAGAAGTGAAGTTGGGACTAGGATGGGGTTCAGAAAACCAGTGTCAAACAACCTTTTAATCTACACTAAAACAAATTAACGTGAGGAGCTAATAAAACGGTGGTTTATAGAGGGATGCCAAAGAGGCAGCAAAGCCAGAGTGAATTCAAGTAATTGTTGGATCAAATTGCTTATTTCTGGCTTACCACTCTTTATGAAACACAGCTTGTGAATTAAATCAGGAAATCAGGAGACAGAAAGCTTTTTGCTTACAGATAGTCACAGGTCTTAAACATTTTCTTAATGAAAAGATGCAGTTTGTGATTTTAACAAGCAAAACAAGAAGGAGAAATGAGTAATCATAACAAGTTTTAGTGATCTCAGGTTTATTTGTCTCTTGATTAATTTTATATTAACTAATGGAAGTATGTTTAAATCCTTACTGCAAGATAAACTGTATCCAAATTGCTTTTTGCACTACTGTGTTTGTTTGGAGGCAGATCAGTGGCTTTCTTGTGCAGCACTGAGGAAGACTGATGAAATTCCACTGAGTGTTTTGCTGCAGGATGACACTGATGGTCATAAAAATCCTTTTTGGTTTTAGAAATCTTTCAGGTTGCAAGAGTGAAGTAGGTGTTCTGTAAGATGCAAAGGAGGATTTGGGTGATGATCTCATAAGCTTAGGGTGAATTGGAGTATATTAGTTGAAAAATATTTAAATGGAGAGAAAGAGAAAACTTGAAATCCCAGTAAAGACAGCGCTAGAAAAGTACCAGTTGTCAGTGATAATTTCAGGATGGGCTGCCTTGCTGGGTGTGCACAGGAGAGCGAGCCAGTGATGAGAAATGCTTGCTTTGTATTTCATTCAGTTGTAGCTGGCAGTGTTTGGTAAGATATGTGTAAAACTGGGACAGAGAAGTCTTATCTATATATCTTATCTCTTTATCTATCAGTGTGATAGTACAACTTGTTTGAGTTTTCTGCCCTGTGCCTGGTGTAGTTGGTGTTAGAAGTCCCTTGACTTCAAAGGAGCAGCCGAGTAAAAGGGATTTGTAAATCACCTGAAGACGTTTGCTAGTGAAATACAGAATCGGTTTTCTAAGTGCAGATTTACTCCAGAACAACCACTGCAGGTGAACTACTCTGGTTTAAAGGCTTATTAAAAGTGAACTTTTTGTGTGATGAATCACAGTTGATATTTGGAGATGATGAGAATATACTCTCCGAAGCAGCACAGTGCTTTCAACCTTGCATTGCGAGAACCTACCAAGTTCTGTGTGGAAATGCATCTCATGAAATTAAACTGAGGAGACACTGTTAGGGAGCAATTCCCTTTAACACATTAGAACATATTTACTGTCAATGAAAATGAATTATATTTTTGATTATGCTACACTTCTTGGGCCTCATCCACCTCAGCTCCCTTTACATTTGAAAGAAATCTTTCCATGGGCATCAGTGAAAGACTGATTTGGCTTCATGTGTAATCAAATACAAATAGAATATTATTCTGTTTATGGAGTTCATCTGGCCACAGGAAGGGTCCTATTTTGTAGCACTGTGTACTGAGTAATTCTGATACCTACCAGCAGTAGCCTAGAGTCATGTCTATGAAATGAGAGTGTCTGTCCCTTCATTTGTGCCTCAAGGGTACACACAGCTTTCCACCTCTTCTCTACCTCCTCAGAACCACCACGTTCCAAAGTTTGGAGTCTATAAATTCTTAATACTAACGTCAGTAGGGTTTGTAGGGCATTTAGCCCTTTCTGGTATTTTTCTTTTTCTTTCTGTTTCCTTTTTCTTTCTTGTTTGTGGTAGGTAGTCAACATGCTGAATTTTATTATTCCTGAAAGATAACAACTCTCTAAAAACTGCCCCAAGGCAAAAATGTTGCAGCAAGGCAGCAGCTTTCCCTTCAAGCAAAGCAGTCCTTAGTCACACAGTCAAAATAATAAGCTTTAATGTTTCTGGTTAACTATTTTTGCTCTTTAATTTTTAATAGACTTTTGAAACCTCTGCTTCTAATAGGTTCTAGCAAGTTTGCTTGCAAGCTTTTGCTTTGCCCTGCAAAGCATGTGGTTCAACTAAAGGAAGAAATTATTTGATTGTGTTGATTTGGCAGAGCCAGGAACAGAATCAGGTCTCTAAATTCGTGAATTTAGAGCAGATTTGACTGACTGTCAAGCACTGCTTGCATGTACAAACAGTTGTAGAACTTGTACTTTTAGGCAGTTGGGCATTCTGGCTTCTGTTCACCCCATCTGACTGTGGGCATTTAACTGAGTTGACTCCATCAATCTTTCTTCTTGGACATTGATGAGCAATTGAGCACTCAGAGGCTGTAACAGGACTAAAGGACAAATTAAATCCTTCAGAGATGCTTCTTTGTCTCCAGGACAACAGAAACTCCTAGCTGAGACTTTTGGTTCCGTGCTTGGGTCTGACTCTCCTGTGAATGGGGTGTTTGCCGTTTGTGTAGAAATCTGAAGAAAGGCACGAAGGGCTGTTTCCAAAGTGACTTGACGGGATGGCATGTGCTCACTAGCTAAAGAAACACTTCTCATAACACTGAGAAATGCCAAGAGTCGCTCACCATCTGGTTCCCTTTCACTGGGAAAAGAATTGCAATAGCAGCCAAGTGTCTGGGAGCATTGTGAGTGACATGTTCAGCAAGCCCCAGTTCTGGCAGGGGATTGTGTGAATGTGTATTTCAGGGTAGTGCCAGTTGATGTTTCATTATGCCAGATTCTACTTAAATTCCACACTCAGTTTCCAGCAACAAGTGAAATAAGCTGAGCATGTTGACAACTTCTTTCTGAGGCAGGTAATCACCTTTTGGAGGTGTGCAAACCATGCAGGTGCTCACACAGTCATCTTTGTNTCAGGGTAGTGCCAGTTGATGTTTCATTATGCCAGATTCTACTTAAATTCCACACTCAGTTTCCAGCAACAAGTGAAATAAGCTGAGCATGTTGACAACTTCTTTCTGAGGCAGGTAATCACCTTTTGGAGGTGTGCAAACCATGCAGGTGCTCACACAGTCATCTTTGTCATGGTGAGATCTGCTCATTAACTTGAAGCAGTGTCACAAGTGAAAGGGAACTTGAGCAGCTAATAAAATGTATAGGCCAATATCAATTATTCATGTGAGCGGACAGTAATTCACTTAAAGTCAATGGTTTATTAGTGGTGTAGGACAGAAATAGCTAAAAATGGGTTCACATATTTCTCATCAACAGATGAAAACTTCTGGCCAAAAGAAACTCTTGATACAGGGAGATGTTTGTTGCTAATTTCAGTCATCAGCCCTATTCAGGGCTGAAGTTNGGGGCTGCAGTTCGGCCAAGGGGATGAGGTGAGTGCGGCGACCCCCGGCCCCCGCGTAACTTTCACCTGCTCTGCCTGACCCGACCCCGCCCGGGCCGCCCCGTCACCCACCTGTCCTCACCGCGGTCACCGTCCCTTCGGGAGCCCCCGGTTCGTGCCTCAGGGTAGCCCGGTCCCGCTGCTTTCGGGGTGGCTCGGGCTCCCTGCGTTCCTCGGGAGGTCCCAGAGCCCTCCGCTTGGCGGCCTGGAGCCCCCTCCCTCAGGGCCCTCAGCCGCCTTCCCCCGTTCCCATGGAGTCCTTCCCAAAGACAGCCCCGCTCCCTCCTTCCCCGGGGGGTCCCGGAGCATCCCCCGCGCTGATCTGGTCCCGCTCCCCGGGGGTGCAGGGCGCCTTTCGAGGGATGTATTTATTCCGGGTTTTGTCCGTCCTGGCTGAGCTGAGCTCTCGCCGGCGTGCCGGGCTCGGTGGGGCAGTGGGAGCGGAGCCAGTACGGTGCCGGCAGGGTCTGGATAGACAGGGAAGCACCTGTCCAGGCACCCCAAAACCGCCCGGGGATGGGTTGGAAGCGAGAGCTCCATCTACCCCTGCCTCCCTCCAGCCTTTCAGTGACACAGCGTAAATCTGGAGTCGCGCCACGGGCTCGGCGGAGCCGTTGCGTCAGCGGGACCGGTGTAAATCGTGACATCAGTGTGGATGGGAGTGGGATCCGGGCCAGAGGCAATGAGGGCAACGCCGTGCGCTGAGTGGAAACTGTTCCCTTCAGTGATTTTATCGAGGGCTGCATCTCCAGCGAAATGAACCAGCAAGAAACGCTTTCCTAGGAGAACTCTTGGGATGTTGCACTTCACTGTTCAGTGCTTCCCAATGCACCCCAGGAACTCTGGGTGCCAGGGAGGAGAAGTGAAGTTGGGACTAGGATGGGGTTCAGAAAACCAGTGTCAAACAACCTTTTAATCTACACTAAAACAAATTAACGTGAGGAGCTAATAAAACGGTGGTTTATAGAGGGATGCCAAAGAGGCAGCAAAGCCAGAGTGAATTCAAGTAATTGTTGGATCAAATTGCTTATTTCTGGCTTACCACTCTTTATGAAACACAGCTTGTGAATTAAATCAGGAAATCAGGAGACAGAAAGCTTTTTGCTTACAGATAGTCACAGGTCTTAAACATTTTCTTAATGAAAAGATGCAGTTTGTGATTTTAACAAGCAAAACAAGAAGGAGAAATGAGTAATCATAACAAGTTTTAGTGATCTCAGGTTTATTTGTCTCTTGATTAATTTTATATTAACTAATGGAAGTATGTTTAAATCCTTACTGCAAGATAAACTGTATCCAAATTGCTTTTTGCACTACTGTGTTTGTTTGGAGGCAGATCAGTGGCTTTCTTGTGCAGCACTGAGGAAGACTGATGAAATTCCACTGAGTGTTTTGCTGCAGGATGACACTGATGGTCATAAAAATCCTTTTTGGTTTTAGAAATCTTTCAGGTTGCAAGAGTGAAGTAGGTGTTCTGTAAGATGCAAAGGAGGATTTGGGTGATGATCTCATAAGCTTAGGGTGAATTGGAGTATATTAGTTGAAAAATATTTAAATGGAGAGAAAGAGAAAACTTGAAATCCCAGTAAAGACAGCGCTAGAAAAGTACCAGTTGTCAGTGATAATTTCAGGATGGGCTGCCTTGCTGGGTGTGCACAGGAGAGCGAGCCAGTGATGAGAAATGCTTGCTTTGTATTTCATTCAGTTGTAGCTGGCAGTGTTTGGTAAGATATGTGTAAAACTGGGACAGAGAAGTCTTATCTATATATCTTATCTCTTTATCTATCAGTGTGATAGTACAACTTGTTTGAGTTTTCTGCCCTGTGCCTGGTGTAGTTGGTGTTAGAAGTCCCTTGACTTCAAAGGAGCAGCCGAGTAAAAGGGATTTGTAAATCACCCGAAGACGTTTGCTAGTGAAATACAGAATCAGTTTTCTAAGTGCAGATTTACTCCAGAACAACCACTGCAGGTGAACTACTCTGGTTTAAAGGCTTATTAAAAGTGAACTTTTTGTGTGATGAATCACAGTTGATATTTGGAGATGATGAGAATATACTCTCCGAAGCAGCACAGTGCTTTCAACCTTGCATTGCGAGAACCTACCAAGTTCTGTGTGGAAATGCATCTCATGAAATTAAACTGAGGAGACACTGTTAGGGAGCAATTCCCTTTAACACATTAGAACATATTTACTGTCAATGAAAATGAATTATATTTTTGATTATGCTACACTTCTTGGGCCTCATCCACCTCAGCTCCCTTTACATTTGAAAGAAATCTTTCCATGGGCATCAGTGAAAGACTGATTTGGCTTCATGTGTAATCAAATACAAATAGAATATTATTCTGTTTATGGAGTTCATCTGGCCACAGGAAGGGTCCTATTTTGTAGCACTGTGTACTGAGTAATTCTGATACCTACCAGCAGTAGCCTAGAGTCATGTCTATGAAATGAGAGTGTCTGTCCCTTCATTTGTGCCTCAAGGGTACACACAGCTTTCCACCTCTTCTCTACCTCCTCAGAACCACCACGTTCCAAAGTTTGGAGTCTATAAATTCTTAATACTAACGTCAGTAGGGTTTGTAGGGCATTTAGCCCTTTCTGGTATTTTTCTTTTTCTTTCTGTTTCCTTTTTCTTTCTTGTTTGTGGTATGTAGTCAACATGCTGAATTTTATTATTCCTGAAAGATAACAACTCTCTAAAAACTGCCCCAAGGCAAAAATGTTGCAGCAAGGCAGCAGCTTTCCCTTCAAGCAAAGCAGTCCTTAGTCACACAGTCAAAATAATAAGCTTTAATGTTTCTGGTTAACTATTTTTGCTCTTTAATTTTTAATAGACTTTTGAAACCTCTGCTTCTAATAGGTTCTAGCAAGTTTGCTTGCAAGCTTTTGCTTTGCCCTGCAAAGCATGTGGTTCAACTAAAGGAAGAAATTATTTGATTGTGTTGATTTGGCAGAGCCAGGAACAGAATCAGGTCTCTAAATTCGTGAATTTAGAGCAGATTTGACTGACTGTCAAGCACTGCTTGCATGTACAAACAGTTGTAGAACTTGTACTTTTAGGCAGTTGGGCATTCTGGCTTCTGTTCACCCCATCTGACTGTGGGCATTTAACTGAGTTGACTCCATCAATCTTTCTTCTTGGACATTGATGAGCAATTGAGCACTCAGAGGCTGTAACAGGACTAAAGGACAAATTAAATCCTTCAGAGATGCTTCTTTGTCTCCAGGACAACAGAAACTCCTAGCTGAGACTTTTGGTTCCGTGCTTGGGTCTGACTCTCCTGTGAATGGGGTGTTTGCCGTTTGTGTAGAAATCTGAAGAAAGGCACGAAGGGCTGTTTCCAAAGTGACTTGACGGGATGGCATGTGCTCACTAGCTAAAGAAACACTTCTCATAACACTGAGAAATGCCAAGAGTCGCTCACCATCTGGTTCCCTTTCACTGGGAAAAGAATTGCAATAGCAGCCAAGTGTCTGGGAGCATTGTGAGTGACATGTTCAGCAAGCCCCAGTTCTGGCAGGGGATTGTGTGAATGTGTATTTCAGGGTAGTGCCAGTTGATGTTTCATTATGCCAGATTCTACTTAAATTCCACACTCAGTTTCCAGCAACAAGTGAAATAAGCTGAGCATGTTGACAACTTCTTTCTGAGGCAGGTAATCACCTTTTGGAGGTGTGCAAACCATGCAGGTGCTCACACAGTCATCTTTGTCATGGTGAGATCTGCTCATTAACTTGAAGCAGTGTCACAAGTGAAAGGGAACTTGAGCAGCTAATAAAATGTATAGGCCAATATCAATTATTCATGTGAGCGGACAGTAATTCACTTAAAGTCAATGGTTTATTAGTGGTGTAGGACAGAAATAGCTAAAAATGGGTTCACATATTTCTCATCAACAGATGAAAACTTCTGGCCAAAAGAAACTCTTGATACAGGGAGATGTTTGTTGCTAATTTCAGTCATCAGCCCTATTCAGGGCTGAAGTTAAAGGCATCAGCCTCAAGTGCTACCCGAGCAGTAGATTGTGGCTGTGGCTGAGTTTAATGGCACTCCTGATGCATCATTTTGACTTGCTCAGATGTCTCCCAGGAGCTGAGGTTGTCATACTCCAGACAGCCCTTCTGTTGTAACCACTCCAGAAGTATCTTCTCCTGTAATTTCAGGACTGTAATTTCACTGCCTGACAATCCAGAGTCTGGGTGAGTTTCAGGCTCCTGGCTGTAGCATTGCAGTTCAGAGTTGCACCCAGAAATCAGTGGAACCAAAATTCCAGTCAGACTGAACAATGGCAGAGAGTAGCTCATACCTTCTTGGTAACATGAGTCTGCAGCCATGAGAAAAAGAGACTTTGGCAGTGAAACATGGAAACAAAAGAGTGTTACCAAGTGATACTGCCATTCTTGTAAGGGTGTATTTCTTCTTTCCTTTTCCTGGAAATAATTATTGAAAGAAAAAATAAAATATTTGCCTAGACATTAACAAGGATACAAAGAGCAGTCCCACATGACAGTGTTTTCTAAGCAGCAGCAAGGCTGCCACACATTCAGATTCCTTAAAACTATGTATGCTAATGACCCAGATGTTTAATATAATTTACAATGACTGCAAAAAAATACAGTTCTGAAGTGGAACAGTGGGGTACTCAGTTTATGGATTAGTCAAGGTACAGCCACTGTAGCCTCCCTAATTCAGTACAAACCAGCAGTGAATATGTTTAAAATAGCCTTTTGGTATATGGTGAAACTAAGTATGTTATTTCTAAACAGCTGACATAAAGCAAGCATGGCACTTAGTGTTAATGAAACGTTTGCCAAAGCACTGTGGTGGAGAGAGGAGCTGTAGGTTTCCTGTGCACTCATGAGTTTAATTTGTTATGTAATGTTTGCATTTCAAAGGTAAGAGCTCTGAGGGGTACAGCTAAGAATTGATGCATGTACAGCTAAGAATTGATTGTTGCTGCATTTTGCAGTACAAGTCAGTGATCTGAAACAGTAAATTCTTAATTCCTGAAGGCAAGGCAATCAATTTTGATAGCAATTCTTGATATTTAAATGACTGTGTTTTATGGCTACCTCAGTGTTTGCATTTAGTATGGGTACAGTGATACTGTGTTTGCTTATCATTAAATGCAAAAGTAAGAAAAGGCATGAATGAAGCACAGAAGCACAGTATGGAAGGTAGCATGTGTAAGTGGTGTGTTAAAACTTTCAGCTGCCAGGCAAGGCCAGATATTTTCTATGTAAATTTTTCTCCCTCCATGGTTCAGTCCAAGCTGTTAAGTTGTAAAATTGGTGTTCTTTGTCTGTGATATGCCTGCATGTTCTCCAGAAATTTGCTCTTGCAAATCCTGTGGAGGATTTTGGATTTTTCACATGTATTGATTTTATTCCTCTAATATGATTAAACTCTGAAAGCAAATTAAATGAAATTGAAGGGAGGATAAGTCTTGGAGGGAGAACAAGCCACTGCCCTCTAGTATTTGTGGGGGTGATCCCCAATACAGAATTTTTCTGGCTTCTAAATTACATTGTTACCTGCAATTTAGTAAAATTGACTCATACTCAGCAGCAGTGCTTTTGTAGCAGCAAAGTGGAAACAAATCAATTGCCTTATAATGTTTAATGTTTTTATCCTCTGTGCAATTGACAATAGAGTTTCTTATTAATTTTATCAGATTTTGACGCTGATATTCACAAACATTTTAAAATCCTAGATCTGATTTATGCATCAGAGTGTCTGCTCAGGAGTTCTAACAGTTCTTAAAATATGCAGTATTTGGGGACACACATGATCTCAGACCTAGATCCTGACACAGGCTGCTGAGAAAACACCCATCCCTGAACGTGGTTAATTCAGTGCAGGGTGTGATTAAGCACACAAATGATAAAAGAGAGCTTCAGACTCAATCACTACTACTCCGATATACGGTTTTACAACAGCAGTGTGAGTGGAAACCAAGCAGTGTGATACCCTTTTACTCAAGATTCAATTGAAGTGCCTCACTTGGAGAGAATGCAAGTGTTTCTGTAGAGTTATGAGTGCTGGTTTCATGTTTTGTGTGCAGTTAAAACCAAAAATAGCAGGGCTCCTTCCTAAGCCTTGAATCCATTTCCGTTCTGAAGGACGTTCAGTCTCAGAATGAGAGACAGGACTGAACTGTGGGCTCAAAGCACTGCAAGGGAGACAGGGTCAGTGCACAGGACACAGAATGCAGGCACTGGAAAAATTGCAGTGTACTCCTTGGATTTTAAGGCTACTTTGACAGTTTAGTTTGGGGTGAAGTGTTGTGGTTTTAGGGGGTCAAGTTAAAAGCTTAGAAACAGGTGGGACTTTTCTCTGTTAGGATTCCTGAAATTAGAAGGAAAGGTACGGGAATGGTGTGCTCTGGAAGGCAGCGGATGTTGGCTTGGTGAAATGAGGGGTGTCAGTTTCAGAATTATTTACATTTCAGTGCTTACATACATGTTTTTTCAAGTATTCCATAACATCACACATGCATCTGCATTGCCAAACTTGGTTTTTCCCCTTTGGGGGACATTCTGGTAGTGTTCCATCACCTCCAGATGAGCTGACCCTCCCCAAAGGGATCCAGCTGGCTTCTGGAACATGGGATTTTATTTTCCAGTGGCACTTCTGTTGTTACGATAAAATATCCAAACAAATGTGCAAACAGCGTTGTCCATGTGTTTACCTGGTGTTAGTAGATTTGAGAAACTGTCCTAAAATATTGGTGACTTTGCTAGCTTTGTAGTAACAGCCTATATGGGCAGTTTAAAACCTAATATATTGTATGTGTATGTTGGGATATGTTGCTAAGGCCACTTTTCTCAGTGTTGTAACCTACTGGGAACAGCAGAAATCTGTAGGAGAATTTCGTTGCGTACTTTATGCAGACTCCTTAAAAATTGCTTTATGAGTCTGGCACCTTATTTTTGCCTTAAAGAGGTAGGAATGCAATTAACTTCACCTTTTGGGGTTTTCTATAAGTATGATATCTTGATGGATTTCATTTGAAGCTAGCTTTTTATTACAAAATTTGAATTTGGAACATTTGCAAACAACAAGTGAAAATGCTCCAAAACATAAAATTTTGCTCAATGCAAACCATTTTTCTGTTTTTTTCTGAGAAACATGAGAAGGAATAAATGGTTTTGATTTCCTTGACTTGGTGAGAAAGCTGAAAAATCAATTTTTTACCAAGTTATGTATTGAGCGAATGCAGAGACTCCATGGTTGTTGGAGGAAGGGAAAATGTGTCGTTCAGTTCTCTGCCTAATTGGAGTTATGTTCAGGTTGCAGTTATCCAGAGCTGTGGGGAAAATAAAGCAACAGGTAAAGCAAAATCATGAATAATGCCAAGCCATGTAAGAGACTAGACGATGTAACCTGCAGGAACAGAAAATCAGTGAGTTTGAACAGGAAGCAGGAACAGCTTTAAAGTGTGGTACAAGAGAATTTAGGATTATGGTCCATGAATGTTTGTTTGGCTATGATTCATTTATTGCAGCCAGACATGGGGGAAACTTGTGAATTTTAGCCTCCAGCATGAAGAGTGAATTGTGTTTCATTCCTCAGTTCTCTCTGGGATTGCTTGAAAATAAAGAATTGAGGAGTGCTTTGGGACACATCTTCAAAGGAGTTTTGACAATGTCAGTTTTGTTTCTCCTGCTGAGCAATTACAAGGCATGGAAGTTTCCACTGAGGAAAACTGCATCTTGCCTCCTCACCTGGGAATTGAGTGCCCTTTGCCAAACACAAACTCCTCTGCACGGTTGGGTGCATTTCACTGGGAAGTGCTGTGATATTTGCTTCCAATCAGACAGTCCAATGTGGCTTGTTTAGAGAGAGGATGAAATTGGTTTGAGCAGTCTGCTGTTGACAACTGTCATTTGGGAAGGTCTAAATTTGAAGGTCAGTGCATCTGTAACTGCCAGTGAGACCTTGGGGGTGGCAGATTATGATCTTTATCAATAACCCACCACCACTCTTGTGTCCTGTAGTCACCTTGACTGATGACTGTACTCTGGAGGATTTCTGGACATCTGTCAGCCAGATTGGAAGCTTTGGCTCTAACCAAGCTCACGATGTCTTTCCAGTGGGTGAAAAGACAATTTGTTTTGTACAGAGAATTTGGCACAGGTCAGGTTACTGTCGTGTGCAAATGCTGGCAGGTGCAGATCATTTGTCTCTTGATTTAGATAGTCACCCAGATAACCTCTGGAAAAGGTCAAATATTCACAAATTGCTTGCATTTTACCAAAGGTCGTGGCACAGATTGCTTTTTCTGTGTGCATAGGCCCGTGTGATTTCTCTGACTGTATTTTTCTTGTAAACTTGGGCTGCCTACTGCAAACGGCATTTCTTTTCCCAGAAATAATTTTCTTTACCCTGTGGCATTGTATATACATTTTCAGAATTCTGACACTCCTGGTGTGTGGAGGCATCTTCTTGGTACTACTGTCTGGTTCTCCCTGAGTGGGTGGTGGAGGTTGGTGATGATGTGTATCAGCTGTTTCTTTGGGATGGGCACTGAATATTCAGTGCATTGTCACGAGCAGGGCCAAATTGCTGCTCTCAGTCTGCTGCCTGGGGCCACAGAATTGTTGGAAGAGGAGGGCAGCAGGGATATTTAATGCAGGAGGATCGATGGTCCCTCAGGGGAGGCATCATGAACAGACTGCAATCCCCACTGTCACTGCAGCATCACTGCTCTGCCTGGGCACTGCTTTTGCTGGAGACTGTTTGAAGTAATGCATGATGTTCTGGCCTCACTGTGTTATTCTCTGGATTTATTCCTTCCATCTTCAGGGACCGCTTCACTTTTGGAGTCGCCATGGCTTGTGCTTTTTGGTGGGTGCGCCTGTTTAAGTAAGGGTGATTGTTAAACTCCGGTTGTGTTATAGCAAAATAGCACCTGTTGGAAGGGAAGGGAGCTTTGGAGGGATTGGTCTAAGTGGTGATAAACACAAATGATTTACACAACATTTCAGGTGAAAAGCTTGCTTGATTGAGTTGGTGGGATAATGTGGCTTTGAGTTTATTGCAGTTGGTTGCTGCAGCAGGCCTTTAGCAACATGTTCTGTTTGGTGGCACTACTCCTAATTCAATGCCTGACACTGCTTGCATCTTGTAGATGTTGCTCTATTCTGTGGAGCTGTTTGCCTGGATTTATGGTACAGGGTGAAGAGAGTAGGAGGGGAGACTCCTCCCATAGCAAGAAATTGCTGATGTCTCTATTTTAGGGAAAAAGTGTAGAGGCACATTTCAAATACCTTTTTTACAGGGGCAAGGATTGCCATGGATAACAGTTGTGAAACATTAGATCTGATTTTACACCACACCACACCCGCCACCCCCTACCCTGTTGTACTTTGTTCTGTGATGAGCCATGAGCATCAGGTTCATCCTCCAGACTTCTGGATGGCACAGGGGGGCTGAAGAGACACTGGCAGTTACTCTTGTTAGCTTCCAGAGATGTTTCCTGAGCTCAGCCCAGGACACCAGCTGAGCACCCTCTGCAGAGCAAAGCTGCAGAACTGGCCTTTTGGGAGAGGTGATTTTGGATAAAGAGACGTTTTCTCTGAGTCCTTTGAAGGTGCCTGTGAGCTGGAACCTCACTGAGCTAGTGCCTCCCTTCCCTTTTCACATCGTGTAACTGCTTTACAGCTCACAGTGCCTTAGAAGGTTGTGTCATTCACTGAATAACAGGTGTGCCAGTCACAGAAGGTATTTCTTTAATTAAGCAAATACTATTTCAGCTCTAATTTCTCTTCTTTTTCCCCTGTGTTTTCTCTTGCACTCTTGCTGCTGATAGAAACATACCCATTTTACAATCAGTCTGTTAGTCATTACTCCTGCTTAGCTTTGGTGAACCTGCTGTCAGTAGTGTGCCACCATCAGCTCCAGCCTGTTTTCCCTAAATCAATTGGGCAGAAGGATCCCAATAGGAAGGGGGAAGAAGGATGTTCCCTTCAAAAGGGTTGCAAACATATGGACAGCAGTGAATGAATACAAAAGAAATACCAGTGAAGTGCACCCTGTGAAACAGGTTGTCAGTGTTTGAGGGAGTACCTGTGTGTATCTTAATGCCCACATGCAAGAATTGATTTCAAGGAGTGAACTGCCAGCCTGGAATGGAAATGGATTTTAAGACCCAAAGCATGTGCTAAGTGCACACTATAATTAGATTGTGATTGCAATTTCAGCACAGGACTGAACTTCAACCTTTTAAAAAACTCGATCTTTCTTCAGGAGCTCATGGGGCAATTTATGATATCAGTGATGGCCTCAAGGAATATCACAGATATCAAACAGGGAGGAAAGGAGAGGCTGTCAAAAGATTAAATTTTGATAGCATTTTAAATGTTACCCCCTACCCTTTATTTAATGATTCTCTAGTTCTGCTAAAAGTCAGTGGCTCAAAAATGCTCCAGTCATTTTTGAAAATGTGATTTTATTTCCCCAAGTACAGTAGAGACTTAGTAAAATTTTACTTTGGCCCTAGGAAAAGACTCGGGAGGTGCTATAAACACAATAATACATTGCTCTCTACAGAGCAATTTTCCCCTCTGTCAGAACTGGCTGTTGTGCTTTCTGTTATTAATGAGGGAGTTACAGTTCTCTTTCGGAGAGGTTTCCATTATATCTGCTGCTTGGCACTTCAGAGACTCTTACTAAAGAGCTGATGTGATTCCCATGAAGATTTTGTGCGCTCTCTGTTAAATGGGTCACTCCATGTCAGATAACATGAGCGATGTCTGCACCACTTCTTGGGACCAGCAAGGAAGGCAGGCTCAGTACAGGCTGTGTGTCAACACTACTTGAAAGAAAAACCCCACACAATTTTAAAATATTCATCTTAGCTCAACTAATGTTACCAAAATAAAATCATAAAATAGACTGGGGGTTTTTTTATGCTGGATTAATAGATTTGGGTCACAGACGGTAAATGCGTGTGACTCAGCTGTGTGAATAAATCAGTTCACTTGATTGTGGGATGAATTTACACTTTCAAAGCTTTTAATAGGTAATGAATATTCAGGGTCTACCACATGGTAGGAGGTCTGAAATGAAGGCTTAGATTCCAGCAGCCCTGGCTCTCAGTTAGCAAGTGTTACAAAAAGAATGTCTTAGAGTGGTAGAGAGCAGTGCTGCTCTCATCCCTGTTTTTTTCCCTCTTTGTTGTTGCTAAAAGGAATGCAACAGTGATACACCAAATGTGCAACTGATGGCTTTGGAAGACAGGTTTCACCATGCTGTATTGATGCTCAGAGCTTGTTGTGCTCTTTATCACTATTTGTGGACATCAAATGGAGTTGAACGGGTGTTAGACAGGGATTTGAAATCTCCCAGTAGCTTGCAGAGGAATCTGGGAGCAGTCGCTCACCCCAGGCAAGGAGGCAGCACCAGGCTCTGTTTTAATTTAGGGTAAAAGGCTCAAATCTGTGCAGTAACCAGAAGTATTTGATGGAGCACTTATCAGCTAAGGTTGTGCTGAAGAAGGTGGCTCCCCTGGCTTCTTCTGAATGGACACAAGGTTTGAGGTGGTAAAAACTGTTTCAGTGAGAGTCATGACACTGATTTGTGCTGTAGAGCCTGTGCTCATGCAGGAGCAGACAGGAAATGCATCGCTTTCCTGCACCCTGTTAAGCAGTTCAGCATCCTGTAGTAATGCCTATTTTCTTAGTTTTTGAAATACTGTTCACAAGAGTGGTGGGGAAGGGAAATAAAGATGCTGGTGCAAAGTTACCCAAGTTAAGAATAGCCTACAACATGACTATGAAGTGTTTCAAGTTCGATTTTTTTGCTTGCAATAGAGATTTCTTGCCAGAGCTCTCTGTAGAATTACTTTGAAAATCCAAGTTCAACGTACCTGGATAAGAAAAAAGGATTTGGCAGTTCTGTGAAAATCTTTAATCAAAAAGGGTCTATAAAGCACCTCAGCAGAGTTCTCCTGGGCACAGCTTTTCACTGCTTTGAATGTGCCAAGACTGAATTACAGCTGATGACGAAGTGGGAGAGGTGACAGGGCTGATCTGGAATGTGTCTGGTTTAGGTGCAGTGTGCATTAACCTGCCACAGTAACTATGTGTATGTTGCCCTGGGGATGGTCAACACTTCCTGAAGTGGGGAAGAAAGAGGAACACATTTGTTACCAAAGCTGACCTTGTGATCCATGTGCAACCAGGACCTCCTGGTGTTCCACTGATATTACAGCGTGCAGTTCCAGAGTTCGTGATGCTGACAAGCTTGATAAGCTTCCTTACTTCTGAAAATGGATCAATTCAAAGAAAACCAGACCAAACAAAATGTGTTAAGTTTCTGAAAGGTAGGGGAAGATCTCCTCTAAAACAGCACTGTTGCAAGGAAGTCTGGTATTACCTGCACAGCTTCTCCTCTGCCTGAGTGTAGCCAGGCACTGATGGATAGTCTGAAACATGAGACAGAATTTATATCATTGGTAAAAACAATGAAGGAGAGGAAAAACCAGGCCTCAGCTGTGCCTAGCACTGAGATGGCTGCTCTCAGGGATGTTAGTAGGGTTTGTGTGTGTGAGGATAAAAGCATTGATGGTTTCTGTTGAACAAGAGTGGGGTTGAGTAAAAGGCTCAAATTGAACGCATATAGCTGTGATTTGTTGAACTTAAATCATACTTTTTCCCACTCAAAAAGCCCTGTATGATTTGGGGCATCTGTTTTAACAAGGTTGTCTGGAAATTAATCTGAAAGCATGAGGGATGTAAAAATTGACAGTGTTCTAGGGTTTTAACCATACTATAGAATCCTACAGCAAAAGTACATTTTGTTCTTGAATTCTACAAGCAGAGTAAAAATCTGCCATTTCTATTCACTGCTACAGGCTTTCTTCAATAGGGCTGTTAATTTATTGTTTGTAAGAACTAAACAGTGGAAGAAGCTACTGAGAGTAGGTGTAAAATGTTTAATATATTTGAGTGGATTGTCAGGGTATTATTGAATCAGTCCTCCTAAGCTACAGCATAATACTCCTGATGAGGCAAGAGTCATGTCTTTGAGAGACAGCTCTGAGGGCATAAGGCTAGGAAAGAAAAAATGGAGAACCAGGAAGTTTTTTTGACAGAGGGATCCAACCTGCAGAATTCTGAGCTGGCACTTCTGAATATCCCATTCTCCTCGGTTTTTTGGTTGTGCTGAATTGGGGCTAAACTGCTCAGCATTCCTGCAAGGATTCCTGCAAGGTGGGAGTCTGAATAGCAGAGCAGGGCTAGGAAGGAAACAAGCTTGCTGATCAAGATGTTCCAAAGTGCACCTTCAAGGCAGGTCTGAGTCAACACTTTGTGATAATGCTGTCAGGCTGGATGATAACACAAAATATTCTGACAACCTACCTGGTCTGGAAGCAAACACTGTCTGTTTTTTGGCAGTGATTTCTGATTAAACTGGGGGCTCTAGTTGCCAACAGCCCAGTGCTAGCCTCTATGACTCAAGCCATTGACTACTCCTGTTTGGCATAATATATTGAAATATTTAAATTGAGTGAAGGATAGGAATCATCCTTTTATTTGGAAAATTAAACTGCTCTATCGCTTCATTAAGGCTCTCTGAGCTCTACCTGAGGCACAGACAGCAATGAGGAAGCTCACATACACATGCCACAAAATAAAATGCTCAGGAGAAGGTTTTTGATATAGGTACCCTCCATCTATACTTTGCAATTGTATCTGTCCTTTTAAAATAAGCCAGGTGCAGAAAACATGCTGGAATACATCACACCTAAGGTGAGCTTCAAATACACTTCTGGTTTCCAGAGAGCCCTGCTCTTTGCAGTGAAGAGCAATCAGGTTAGTCAGAATAACTGAGAAACAGGAAATGATATGCAGAAAATTCTCCAGGTCTACAGATTGTGTGCACTACCTGTAGTAGTAAAGTCTGCATCTTGGGTAATCTGTGCATTGGGAACAAAAGGACATATGCAATTCCATTAATCTGATTTACAGTAGGAGGATTAACAATAAAATAAACAGGTTCCTCTTCACTAGGGAAGGTGTGTCAACACATTGTGACAGTTTGTTGCAGTGGTGCATTAGTCAGCACAGCAGCACATCATGTGAAAGTGTCATATCCGTGTCTGGCAGGAAATCAGCCAAATTACTCATAACTCTCAGGACACTTGTTGTCTTTAAATGGCTTTTTCTTACATGAATTTTCCACATCCCATCTTCTTCCTAAATCAAAGATGGGGTGTTGTCAGCAGCTGCAGCCTGTAATGTGGTATCCCACTTTCTCCTGTTGTAAAAAGACTGAATGTGCATTGATGAAGTGGACATAACTTGCTTTTCCTTTTCACTCTCTGCCATGAGTGTTCATTACCAGAGCTTGACCAACTGTCTGGAAACCAATCTGTAAAGTTAGAGAAAGATGCTGTGATCATCTGCCAGAGTATTTGTGGAGCTTCTCTGACTTTAGGAGGATTCCCTGTGTCCACAGAGGATGGCCAGAGCAGAGCTTAATCTGTTTGCTATAAGTACCTTGAAGAGGAGGGGAAGAGGATCAGCCATGTATTTAGAAGAGTATCCTTTACCAAGGACCATGGTGGTTAGGACAGGGCTAAAAATAGATGCAAGGAAAATTTATAAGTGTCAGAATCATTGGGGCAGAGTGGGAGAGAATAAGGCACCTTTCCTGGTGCCTGTTCAGTATGTTTAAATCATACTTGGATTTTAAAATTATGGGACAGACTCAGCAAACAATCAGTCCTGGCACTTTCAAATCAACTAAAGGGCACTCAGCAGAAATGTTAATGGATGAGCTGTAGTGAATGCAGAAGGGAGAAGGCTGGAAATAGTCTCAAAGGGTATCAGCAGATTTCTCTGCATTGTTAAATGCAAAAGACTAATGAGCAGTGGCTGAACACTGTGACCACTGCACTTGCTGTACACGTCTTTCTGCAGTGTTTACTTCTTCTTACCAGTGACAGCTGTGATCTGGAACCTCTACCGGCTGCCTAAAGACAGATCTTCTTGTTCCTGACTTAATTTCTTGCTCAGGAAGAACAAAAGCTTACACCTAGTTCAAGTCTGCATTTTTACAGACAGGATTGCTGTGTCTGTGGCAGTGAAGGAAGGTACAGTTCTGATTGTATGCAAGATTCACAATTTTGCCTGAACTGGGCTTAACCAAACCTTTGAATTAAAAGTTTTCAGTGCAAACAGAGCACTTGTTAAAGTGTTTTCCATGTCTTTATCCTTGTGGTAAGATTGATCTTTTCAAACAAAAACAAAGGTGTTTCATCTTAGACTGACTATCTTTGGTCTTTACTTCTGGAAACCCCAGAAACCTCATACTCTGTTTTTTACTGGCATGAAAAAGGTAACAAGAAGGAGAACCTGTCTTCCTCTGTCACTCATGAAAACACTGGAATGTGAACAATAGAAAACAGAGCCTTTAGTGACCTTGTGGAAAACCACCTAGAAAGAAATAAGAATTTTTCCTTTCCTGTTAATAGATGAGTGAATTCTCTTTAGGAATTGTATTCCTTCAGATTGAAGGATATTTCAAGGGTCCAACTCTGTTCTCCATTACTTCAGTATTGGTGTAACTGAGCATTAGTGAAATGTTGATTGATGGAATCAGACCTGTAATGGTTCTCTTATAGAAAAAGCAGCTGTACCAGTTTATACTTAAAACTCAGGAGCCCTATTCCCAAAGCAGTTAGGTGGCATTTATACAGAAGAAACAAGGAAGTGAATAAATGGTGTTTGAAATATTTACAGGTCTCTTTATCTTGCTTCTCAGAGATGTGGTATGAACAGCTGTTGTGGAAAAACTGCCCAATCTCTCTGCCTGACCAAGAATTTCCCTCTTTTTGTGCACAGGATGCAGTCAAAGGGGTGGATGCCAGCCCAGCTGTGCTGTGCAGGAGTCCTTAAGCATCTGGCTCCAGCCCCACAGCCCTGCACAGGGGAAAGTTGTGTTTGTGTCAGTCATCCTCTGGAGACCTGCAGTGATCCTTCTTGTTTTGGTCACATCCTGGTCTACCTCCTCCCTAACTGGGAGCTTTACTTCACTCACACTCTTGCTTTTCTGGCTGTGCATGAAAATGGCAGCTCCAGGGAATTTCTTCCCAGGTATGCTCAGAGTGCTTCCTGCCATTCTTTGTGATCTCCAGCCCCTGCTACTAACCCTGGAGTTTGGGCTCAGGCTGATGAACTCCCATTCTGGTAACACTTCTGACTGAGCTTTTCTATGCACATTGCAGCTCCCTGGCTGCCCACAGGCTTCTAGACTTAAATATGATAGTATGCTTCCCAGCACTGCAGTGGAGAGTGGGAGAGCTGGTGGGATCAGCTCTTCTGGTGGATGAGCAGGAGCAGAAACATTTGGAGAAGGGACAGTGGCAGGCAGGTGCAGTCTGCCCTTGCTCACTCAGTATTCAGACTGCATCAGCAATCCAGTGCTTTAGAAATATACGGCACTTTTAAAGCTCTATTGGTAATATTTTTCCACTTCTGGGAGTAAATACTTTAGGTTAGTTCCATGATTTTAGTATCACTGATCCCTGTTTGTGCTTGACTTCAGCAGCTCATCCTTAAAGTGTTTTTCCTCATTCCAAATCTTTATTGGTGAGTTATTTGCACAGGATTTGCTGCTGCCTTTTTTCTGCTGTTGGAATTTGAGCTCGCTGGCTGTGCGCTGTGTGTTGGATGGTGGTTTCTTTGGCATATTTCCTTTCTTCCTTTGGCAGGTCCTGAGTTTATTCCATTCTCTTTATGAAGTGCAAAATGCCAAGCAGAATTTTCAGTGACTTTCACTTTTATTTAATTAGTGCTTTATCTTGACATTGTCTAGTGTGTAAATCTTGCCCTTTTGAAGATCAGGAGCAGTTGATGTATGGTGGTTTTGGCGCTGGCTGCAGATACCTCTCTGCTCAGCAATTGGTGTGTGACAAAAGCTTATTTCTGGGGTGGGCAGGTGGAACCAGTATTGCAATTTACTGAGAGTATCTGATAAAGTGTTCTGTTCAATTGCAGTGCAGAATGTGATGTTTTATTGCTGCCACATGACCCTCTGAATATCCCATTCTCCTCGGTTTCTTACACTGCACCCCTCATTACTTGCTTTAAACAGGCCATGAGTTTGCAATATCCCGTGCCTCTGCTTCCCTCTCTTAATTCCAAAAGCTGTAAAGGACAAAATCCACACCAGTGCTGAGCCCATATTCAGGCCTGGCACTGGGCAGTCCAGACACTGCCTGTGGATGTTGGTCTAATGTTTTGGATAAACATGGAGCATTAATCTGCCATGCTGTGTGATACTCTGAAGAGCCACTGCTGAGCACTAAGTGACATCTAAGCCCAAGGGGACTTTTCAGGAGCCCATGAAATGACAGCTCAGATCCGATCAGCTGCAGCAGCAGAGATTGTGTTTGTTATATCAAATAAGCCAAATTATATTCATTGTATGCCACGGTGAGGTGAGATTAAACCAGATTTTGTAATACCAGCATGTCTGACTGCAGGATTCCAAGCTTCTCTGTCTGCTTGAATGTGTTTCTTCTTGTGAATGGAGTGCTGCAGACCTGTGAATCTGAGTGGACCATGCACACGTTGGATATGGCAGAAGCAGTTGACCCTGCAAGTCTTGGGCTGAAGTGTGTGCAAATGCCATCCACAGAGCAGGACACTGAGCTGTAGCACTAACCACAGTCTGAGGCTGTAGGATAACAACTGATTTTCCGTACAAATCAATGACAGTGCAGTGAAGGACTGAGGCTAATGCTGAGATAAAACCAGTTGGAGCCATTCCCAGGCTTGAACTGAGAGCACAGTTTAGTCATGTGTTTGCTGGGAGAAAGAAGAGCCTCCAAGCCCTCTCACTCATGCAGTGCCCTTGCTAGAGAAGAACAAGTTAATTGTACATCTGATGCAGCACGAGCCTTTCTGGGTGTCTTTCAGATGAGTTGACAATTGGTAATTATATGAGAAGTACAGGCTGTCTGTCCTCTATTACTTTCATGAGGGGAAAGCAGCACAAGGAATGTGAGAAAACCTTTGATTATAAGGAAGGAAGTAAGATTTGTTCTTGTTGTTGCTTGCTCTTACCATCTCCAGCTAGTATTAAATCTTACACCTGGTACAATTGCACAGTGTTGGGCATGTTGCTGTTGTGTTTCAGGTGTTACTCTAGTGGGTGGCTGGGGAAGATCTGCACATCTAGGCAGACTTCCCTGTCTCATTTTAGCTCTATCAGGACACACTTTCAGTTTGCAAGGGCAGAATTTGGGATGCAGCACATCTCTGCCAGCTTTAGTGGGATCTCGTGCCTAATCTCCTGCTCTCACCATATCTGCCCATCTCTCAGCAGTAACCTGAAGTCAGTGTCAGTGATAAAATAAAAGTTGTTGAAAGTGTTGGATGAAATCTGGGTGTTATATCTGCTTGCTAATTCTTCCCAGGTGCTGTAGAAGCTTAGAGCTGTGACTTTGAATGAAATGGGCTGTTTGTGCTGGGACGTTAACCTGCATAAACAATTACACTGCTTTCACTGCTTTTCCCAGGATTTTTTCACTTATGCAGCACCGGTTGTGCAAGAATTGGAACATGCTGTAGTCAAATGAGAATGGGATTGGGAAGTGGGGAAGAATGGTATTTCTTCCAGCTTGCCATAGACTTGTGACAGGATGCTGTGGCTCAAATCTGAGCCTGGAACAGTCCAGCAGAGGAGGAAACCTTACATACAAGAACATGCTTTTGAATTACCGTGGTAGTCTGTTCTGGGGAACCAGAAGGGTTTTTTTGATTGTTTAAATTGTTCCAATTTTACAGCTCATATAAGAGGGCTGAAGCTAACCAGACTGGGGATTAGATCCCTGTTACTGAATTAGAGCTCTGTGTGTTTGACTTAGCATCAGGGTGATGTCCTACATCAGTTCACTGACAGCTATATTTTGTCTTATGTCAGCGCTCTCTTTTGACTGATTTGAGAATTTGACAATTTCTGGCTTGTCTTCAGACTTAAAAAAATCCCTTCTTGCCTGTCTTATATATGTATTTGGGTCATGTTTACGTTCCAGAAATGGTCTGCCACCAGGATATTAGGGAGGGCAGGGCTGCTAACAGAGCAGGACTGGAACCAGGTGTTCCTTGGGCCCTGGGAGCTGCTGCCCAATCTGTCAGTCGGGTCAAAGAAACATTTTCCTCCTCATGCTTCTGTCCCTCTCCTTGCTCTGGTTATTTTTGTAATCTCTCCATCTCTGCATGTCAGTTGTGGAGCTGTGTTGCAGTAGATGAGAGCAGAGGCCAAATAGGTTCAAACCAGCCAGGCTTGGTGTTTCTAATGGCTTTTATATAACACTGCCTAAGACATTTGCTTCTTTTCATATATCCATGCTATATGCCAGCTCCCCACTGTAGTGTTGTTCCAGTGCCTGAAGTGGAATAACGTTTTATTTTTCAATAATGAGATTCCTTCACATAGGACTTATTTCAAGAAGAAATCTATGGATAAAGAAGCATTTGCTTGACCTCTTAGAGTTCTTGGAGTGCTGTAATTACCACAAGTACTTGCTTTAATGTATACAAAGTTATGTATGCACACAGGTTTGGGGTCATTGCTGTGTCTAAGTGTCTCAGTATGTACTTACTGTCACTATTCTGGATTTTGGGAGTGGACACAAAAATAAACTGATGACCTGTCCATGAGGAAAACACTGAGTCTGTGGCTGAGTTGGTAAGTTAACCCAGGTCTGCTCAAAGCTGAGCTACTCTTTCAAGAACTGAGGCTTATTTTGTATGAAAGGTGGTGCTGGGGTGAGATTTGCATACCATCCAGACCATTTCAACACACAATTAGCCTTACTAATTACTTGCCCCCCTTCCTTGAGTATTTACTTAATATCTGACCTCTTTTAACATACTCAAATAGTCTGAGATGGCTTTCCCAAGGAGTTCAGTCTTCAGCTATTTATTCGGGCAGAATTATCTTTATACAGTTATGCTCTCTCTGGAACAGGGCCAGCAGCTCCTGCCTAGGCTAAAACATGGCCTTTCAGACAAGGCACAGATTTTTTCCATACTTGCCATTAGATGCTTTAAAAGCACTTGGAGAGTTTTGCTTTCAGTGAGGATGAGAGCAGAATCCAGGAAAAAGATAAAAATTCAGTTTCTGCAAAAGATGGAGATTAGTTGTAAGTTCAGCAGGGACTAGAGGAAAAACACTTCAGGAGCTGTACAGAAAGCGCTTATTCTCTGGAGATATTTTTCCAGTGTCACAGACTGAAGAATCCTGGAGCACTCTGCTGCATGTGCACTTGCTTGATGCAGAGTGAGTACAGGTGAGATTTGACTACACTTTGTATCACTGTGTCTTTTAGAACAAGCAATTCCTCTCCTCTTCCCACTTTCATTTCCTGTCCATTTTCTCTTAAATCTTCAGAGTCTCACCTTCTCTCCAGAGGCAGCTTCGTGGCATTATGGGCTTGAGTGATGCTTCTTCTGTGAGAAGTTGCTGGTGTTTAAATGATAAGGAAGGAAGACCCTGGAGCAGTAAATGCCTCAGCTGTGTTTGCAAATTTCCACAGATGAGCAGTCAGTGGATGCAGCCGAAACTACCATGGAAGTCCAACAGGAAAAGAGTGGGTTTTTTTGAGAATAGCATTGTATCACATTCTTCTTTGAGCAGATAATTTATTCAAGGAGTGACAGATTGTCTCATCTGTCTGAGGCACTAGCCTGCAACCCAGATTCAGCTGTGATTGCCACATATTCCCTTTGCTGTCAATATGCAGTGTATCCAAGCATAAAATGAGCCATCAGACCACAGCTCAGAGGTTCTGTCTTAAGTTGGAATGGCCAGGGTGAAAACCTTGTAAAGCTGTTGCTTGCACCTGATTCACAGGTCCTCTTAAGGCTTTGGTCTGCAAGGCTTTAATTCAGCACACTGTATTAGCACTGAATTTACATCTTTATGGAATGTCCAGCAGGATATTAATAGCCTGCATAGCAAGTGTCTTCTGGAGCAAGTGGAGGTTTTCCAGTTTGAATCAGCCAAGTAATTGATCCTGGAATACAGGCACGGGAAAATGCTGTGAAAGGTCAATAATGAAAAACTTACTTAGAGATGTAGTCCCGAAAGGAAATGTCCTAGAAATAGCATATCGCATGTTATAGGGAAAGTTTTTTCCATTGCCAAGAGCAACAACAGAAAATTGTGAACAGAGAAACAATTTTCCAGGAGTCTGACACTTGCAGTTTGCAGCTTCTGCCTGATAATGCTTCTGGCAGAGCTCCATAAAGCTGCTGATCTCTGTCAAATCCCGTGGTAAGTCTCACTTCTCCAGCTGATTGTTGCTGCTTGTGAGAAGTTTGACCAAGGGTGAAAAGGACTTGCTGCTAATTGTCTTCTCCTTGCTGCCCTTTCTGCACCCTGACCAGGAGGTGTTCGGGTCAGTGGAAAGGATCTTGTGCGCCTCTCTGAGCTTTGGCCCCGTGCCACAGTTGGCCTGCCCAGGGTTACACTTGTGTTACTGTGACTCTGTCCTGGCTCTGGGTCTCTCATACTGTCTCAGGACTCAGGATTGTCCCTGGAACATGCCCTGCCTGCTGTAGAAACCCTCAGCAAGCTGCTCAAGGCTTGGTGGGGATCTCAGCCCACAGGAGGTTTGGCCACCAGACACCAAAACTGATGAGGTGGGCAGCACCTGCTTTGTTTCAACCCATGCCAACCTCCCCCATGAGCTCTTGTGCAGCTTTAGGCTGAGGTCTGTTGGTGGAGGGCTGTCAGAGTAAAACTCTGCAGCTTCCCCTGAGCTCAGCACTTGCCGTTCGTCTTCCTGAGTCCTTTGTTCACCTACATTCCATAAAATTGACAGCAACAAGGACAGAAACAGCACTTCCTAATGTTTCTTCCCTTTGTATGAGTGTTGCCTTCTGTTTCCTTGGCAAACTGACCTCTGGCTGGAGCTGATGCTGCCATTCCCTTGTGCACCATTCAGTGGGCACCATGCTCTTAGATTCTTTTGTTGAATTATTATTATTTATTCATTTTCGTCCCAGACAAAGCATGTGCAGCCTTTATAAGACCCTGCCATTGTTATCTGCAAGTGCAGTAGTAATTCAGTTGTTGTACCTTTCCCTAATTCTCACCAGTGCAGCGGCATAGGTACACAGGGAGCTGAGAGACACATGATGGGAGCCAGAAGCAATTTAGCCACTGTAGTTTATCATCAAGATACAAAGCACCCTGGAGCAGGGAAATTGCCTCCTTTGCCAGCTCATGGCCCAACTGTTGGCAAAATACATGGTGCCCTTTTTTTTTCACTGACAAAGTATTCCTTTTTGTAGAGCCTTGGTGCTTTTCCTGACCTCGCTGCTGGATGCAAACTACATGAAAGAGCTGTGCTGATGCTGTTCAAAGAGACATGGAGCCTCCCTGTAGGCTCCTTTCAATAAGAAACCAAGCATATCTGCACAGAGTTGTATTGGGCAGACTCTGGTTTGGTTGCAGTGTTTTGAGAGGCATTTGCAAGACTTTCCTGGTGGTCCCTTTCAAGAGGTTTTCCTATTACAGTGAAGAGAAAAAACATTTTGTAAACTCTGGGCAAGAAGTAATGTATTCTATTCTGTGGCTCTTCACCCCATCTAAGTCTGCAAAGCAATGGAAGTGATGAATTCCTGTGATGAACTGCCCACATGCAATGTGTGGAAAGTTATCCTTAGTGTGCAGGTTTGGAACAAGAGTCTGTACCAGAATTTCTGAGCTCTATGCCCAAACACAAGAGTGCACTGGCCAAACACCCATAGCTGCTGAGACCAGCTGGTATGAAGGTTCAAAACACTTCCTATTTGTAATCCTCAATACTTCAAATTTGCACTGGTCATGCCTAATGAGGCTTTAACAGACCTGGCAATAAAGAGATTTGTTCTGGACCGGTGAAGGTGGAGGATGTCCTGTGCTAGTGGGAGTCCTGACTGCTGGACCATTTCTGAGTGCTGGTGGCTGCTGGAAAGTGACATCCATCTGGGGAAGGTCAAAGTCCTGGTCTGAGACCTGAGTCCGATATAAGTCCACATCATAATGATGCCTTCCAGTATCTCTCAAATAAGGAGCAAAGTGTTTGCCGAGGCTTAGAAATTTATTGCAAAAGCACTTTTTAGAGTTAAAAATCTCCCTGTTGTGTTGGTGATTTGTAGATTTTATGGCCATTAAGTTTTCTAGCATGACTTTCACTGTATAATACAGTACAAGTGGTTTGTGCGTCAAGTTCATTGCTTCTGGCTTTGCTCAAGGTCAGGTTTAGTCAGGTTTAGAATGGTGCTAAGGAAGTTGTTTCCCCCTGCTCTTGTTAACCCTGTCCTGTGAACTTTTGATGATGTGATAGTTCTGTGGCTGCCTCACTACTCGATATCCACCTTGCTGCTTCTCTCTCTGGGCAGGGCTTGGTCATTTAAAAAGAATGAATTGACCTTTATTTGTGAGAAATGTGAACGCACACCTGGAAGGAACAGCAAGGATGAGCTGTCATCAGGCATAACATTTCATTGTGACTCAGCTTAAGTGTGTGTACTTGAATGGCAATTGCCCTGTTCCTGGTCACATTCATCCAGATGGCTCCCAGAGCACCACGAAGCGTCTCCAGGACCACTTCCACCTTCTCCGCCCTTGGCAGGCCATGCAGCTCCAGCCCACTGCAGTCACACAGGGGGAATGTGGTGCCATCCATCCAGGACATTGTGTTTGTGTCTGGTCCATCCCAGAGTTGGTGTTGGCAGGGTGCCCATCTCTATAATAGCTGTACACCTTGCCCACGAGGTTGTTATTCCTAATCTTACAGGAAGTGCATGGATCCTGTCCAAACCACAACGATTAAGAGATACGGGAGCTGCTGGCTCTTCAGGGCGAACACGGCAAGGTCTGCACTAGGGTGGGAGCATCTCTCTGCTGCTGCTGAGGCACCAGCACTGCATTTTGTTTGGCACCAGCTCATTTTTCCTTCAGCATTTCCCCCTATGCACTGACCGAGCTGCAGCCCTGAGGTTCACCTCCTTACACAGGCAGACTCTTCATAGAGAGATTTTAAGAAAACATGGACAAAAAGGTACCCAGTCCATGAACACATGAGGCAGACTCAGTCCATCAGCCCTCTCTGTGGGGGGCCCTCCATGCTCAGACCACAGTCAGCAGTGGCAGAGAGACAGGTGTTAAAAATGTCTGTTCAACTGAAGATGATTACAAACCATGAAACTGCTTTAGCCCATGGTGAGAAAACCTCACCATGCCCAGTGAGAACTTTATTGAACTGGTCCAGTGAAAGGTGCTCTCAGAAGGCTCCTTTTGTTATTTCACGCTCTCATCATTCCACCTCATGTTTCATACATGTGCCTTTGCTACAGAGCTTTGCTAATCCTTATCACTGAAGGGTAAATTACATCCTTGTTACTGTACCAGGTACGTTCTGAGCAGGTAACACACAGCAGAGACTGGAAAAGCACAAAAACCTGTGTTTTTTTGAGGGCTGGTACATGCTTAGCTATTAGCACTGAGCTGGCTTCTCTGATCCAGCACTGCAGTGAAATGCAGGGCCTGGGTGAGGGCCTTGCAGTATAAATCTGTTGTGATTTCTGCATTCTCTTTTCTCTTGATTGTAACTCCTGCAAGGCACCTTTCTGTTGGAGGAAAATAGATGCAAGCACAGTTTTGGCAGGCTGGGAGAAGGCAGCAGCAGCAGTATTTGAGAGAGTATTTGAGTATCTGAGAGAAGTTGCACTGTGGAAGATCTGTCAAATACACAGTAATCAGTTTTTATCTATTTAGGAATTTCACAGTGGATCAATAAATTGTCAAGGGTGTTTAAACTGGTAACTGAAGTGAAGAAGAGCCTGTGAACTGAAAGGACAAGACTGGGGTCAAAGTTCCTTCTCTGACTTTTAAAGGGACTCAGCTAGTTTAGAAATAATGTTTTACTCTGTATGTTGTACCTGGAATAGGAGTGAGGTACAACGAGGATAAACCAGTCCACTGGTTTATCTCTTGCATAGATGCTCCAAAGCAGAGCTGCACATATTCTGACTGGCATTTATAGGGGATATTCTACACCAGAGATAATAATTTGAGCTCCAGTGATTATTTCTTACCTTATTTCTAGAGTCCATCTAGGAGAAGCTCTCCTGATTCCCTTAAACAGTGCCTGTTTGTGTTTACAGTGAAAGGGTTAGTTGGTTTTGCTTTCCAAGCAATTCATTTTCACTGTCTGTGACCCTGTGATGACATGTTGTCATAATAACTACAGGGAACTTATATTCGCTGGAAAAATCAAAATGACAATTTTTTTTTGATCAGGCTGTTTGGTTTGATTTTGATGTGGGAAAAAATGAATTCACATACTGATACACAAAGCATCAACAGATATCAAAAATAAGTCCGCGTATACCACTGGGAGATGATAAATATACACACATTGACAGAAAAGGCAAGCTACATCTCTACTAAAAGGCAGTTGGAAAAGGCAGCTGTAGAAATGAGCAATATCAAAACAGTAACTTCTTGAAAGGCTTTGGAAGAAAACAATTTCACAGAACAGGAACAGCCCTGTGGACCTTTGCGCTGTGCATACAGGCATGAACAGTCCAGTCCCACACACAGGTGGACAGGAATGCCTCTTAAGTGACTATTATCCTGAGTGACAGCTGGACTGGGAACAGTGACCTGCTCACCTGAGCCTGAGAGATGTGATTTTCAAGCTGATGGAAGTCACCACATCATTATCCAAATCTGTTTTCCAAAATCTGCCTTTTCCGACTTAGTCCCCAGGCCCAGCACACTTTGCAGTCCATCTGTTTCTGGATGAGAAGGTGAAATCACATGTCAGTTGAGAAAATTACTTTTATGTCAGATACTATCTTTCCAATAGTGTGTACAGTGAGCCGAGAATGCTGGGTCCAGTCCCTCACTGATCTTCTTACAATACCAAGACTAATAGATAGCAGATTCGTTGGGCACACTTCTAAAGCACAAAAGTACAATCCCATCGCAGCCGTGCACCTTCATCTCTTCCTGAGCTTTTTGTATTGCGTTCTGGATCTTTCTTCCGTTCAGCCTTGTAACCGTTTAGAAGTACTAATGTTGACCAGGCTGTGATGGCTAATGAGGACGCACAGTGCAGGCAGTCCTGTACCATGAAGCATCCCTTATACAGCTTCTAAGGCTGTAAAGGGCATTCATTTTCTATGCATTCAGGCTTTGCTTTTCTGTCCCTTTCTGTACAAAAATGCTGGCTGATTATCATTCCTTCTAATGTCTTTCCCCATTGTAGATCAAAGAGCAATGTGGATTTCTACACGTGATTTTACACAAAGTTTCCTCCACTGCAGTTTGAATGTCACATTTCTCTGTAGGGAAATCGCTCATGACGTGGGAACATGAGGTCTGAGGGGCTTCTGGGCTGTTGCATTGCCTGGAGCTGGCAGCTGCAGCAAGGCACAGGGGGAATTAGAAAAGATGAACACTGTGCAAGTGCTCTGGTCAGCAATCTGGTTGCTTGTGCAAGCTGATGCAGCAAGGGCCCCCTCCTTCCCTCAGCCCCTGGTAGTTTTGCTGTTGGTTGGGGGGTTCCTTGCTACCCCCTCTTGGCGCTGACAGTCCCAGTTCCTCATCCACTGCTCTCACAGCCTCCTTATCCCTGCTTCCCTTGTCTTGACGTCAGAGGAGTCAGCTGCTCTTCAAACCTGTCACCCTCACTCCAGACTTGGTAATTATCCCACCGTAATGAGTGGCACTTACTGCTCATTTCCTTCTCTGGTCTTTGGGGAAGGACGTTATCTCTCAGCCACACTGTTCTAAAGGTTAAGATCTTTCCCTTCAGCTAAGTGGAATATTGTTCCTTTAATCATACCTTTCTGCCTGATGTTTGTCATCTTATCTAATGTGTGTCTCCCTGAGCTGGATTCATCCCATACTCATTCCTCCTAGCATTTGTGTCAAAGCATTAATTTGCTGTGAAATTTCTTTCATTCAGTTTAATTTCAGGACTGCTGCTCAGGCTTTTTCATTTCAGATCAGATCTCAAGACCTACATCTCTTGCTCTATATCTGTAAGCATGCCTGTTGCGGGTTTAGAGGTTTGGGGAATTGAAAACCAGGCAGAAACATCAGTTGCAGCAGCCCTCTGGCTAAACACCAGCACATTTACTAAAATCACTTGATTTTGTAGTGAGGTAAGGACCAATAGTAGGCAAGGCAGGTTTATACTTTAAAGAATATAAAAAGAAATTTATTAACAGACTTAAAACAAGTAATAACAATGATAATTAGGAATCAGAACAAGACCTCTTTAGAACACTCTTCCCCTCTCCCCCCCC
>VZTZ01035211.1:693560-725446 GCA_013400955.1 Drymodes brunneopygia
GGGCTCCTTCTCCTCTTTCCCCCCCTCTTCCCACCCTCTGCACCAGCACGGTGCAAGGGGGGAGAGGAAAGGCACGTCTTGTCAGTCCACTGGAAGCTGAAAAGAGAGCTTCTCCAGGTGCTCACCGGGTTTTTATGAGTTTTTTGGAGGCGGAAGCTGTAGTAACTGCTTTGGAATACCTCATTTCCGACTCCGCCTCTTTTTTTTTTATGCCGGGAAGTTTTGATATAAGTTATACTACCACAATGTCAAAAGCCAACCACATTCCCTTTTAACAGCTGGCTTCAAAACTGATTTCAGGAGACCGGGCTGAGAGACCTGAGGATGCCCAAATTATGCTGCTCTGGGCAGGCCTCTGGCTGGCTCTCAGACCAAAATCTAAATTCTTTCTGAAAGTTGATGTTGTGTATGAAGCACAGCGCTGTGTGCTGGTTGCATGTTGCTGGGTTAGCTTTATGCATTGAGGAGAGAATATAACAGTATAGCAGGTAGTCAAGAGAAGTGGCTGTTTGAAGTGTAACACTTGCTTTGTAACTTTGAGGCCAGAAATCCAGCCTGTGAGGATTTGCTGACAAAACTGGGTGATACAATATCTTGTGAGTGCTGTTGCACTTAGCCGTGTTTTCGACCTGTGAATCAGAGATGAACAAGTGAAGTGCCATCGTACGGCTGGCACCAAAGTGCCTTTTTCGGATTTTGTGTCAGCCGTGCGGTCTGGAGCCACTGCCTGGATTTCAGCACTGGCTTTTAGCTCTGTTTTGGTGAATTTTCTGAAGCTTCTGTTTGGCTCTGAGGTCTGCGTTTTCACTGCTGTATCTCTGGAGACCCCTTGATGTCTGAGCTGCTCCCTGTAACCAGCCTACCTGACTTGCTCTGCTCTCCCCACCCTCTCCAGCTCCTTCCTGCTGGCCTTTGGTATTTTGTTCATTCTTTGCAAACCATAGCACCTCAATTAAAATGCAGATGTGTCAGCAATGAAGGCACTAAGGTGTTTTCTGGTACTCTGGGCCTCAGGTCTCTTCCCAGTTTAACTGCAAAAAATGGTAATTATTCTGATAGTAGATCCTGTTTGGCCGATGTCTCACAACTGAAAGCCATGAGAAACATGATTCTGTGTAAGTTCCTTTATGTACTGTTGAGAACGATCACACACACCACAGGCTGCAGAGAGGAAGAATATTTTCACTGAAAATCAATCCATGCTGCAGCACTTGTAGATAAGCCTGATGTTATGCAAACATCTTCCTGCTCGTTTAAAGGAAAGTGTGCTGCACCCACATGATCAATTGCCTCATGTATCTCTTGTGATCTGACTATTTTCTGTAGTATTTGACTTATGCTAATGGGGACGATAATGGGCTGTGCCTCGTTTCAGCTTGTCACAGCTTTTGCTAACAGCCTCGTTTTCCCAGGCAACCTTGGCTTCAGTTCTGCTAGCTGTGGAGGAGAAGGTGTTAATGCAGCCCTGCTTATTTTAGCGAGTGAATCAGTGGTTTTAGGAAAACCGTTCAACACATTAACCCTTTGTTTCCAGAGCAACACAAAAAAATCACTGTAGAGTGAACAGATGGCTCAGCATATTTTTAGCCTTGCTCTCTGTTCCCATGGTATTCCAGACTGTGTGGGATTCCCCATAGACTGTTGTAAGATTGGTGGGCCCAGCCAAATGTCTTGTTTTGCAACACAGCGTCAGAGGGAAGGAGGGAAATGGAATCCTGTTTAAATCAGCTCTTTTTAAGTAACTAAATGAAAAGTTCTCAGTTCTCACATATCATAGATGGTGGGGGAGACTGTAGAGAGAGGTTGGTCTTATGAGTCTGGCACTTGCTCATTATCAGCTGCTACGTTGCATTAGGAGGGACAAAATAAATGTGAATTACTCTTCTTGGGGTGTGTGTATAAACAATCGATACATCCAGAGGTGTAGATTGGCAGAGGAAAAACTCACCAGGATTTTCTGTGGTTTCTGGTTGGAAGATAGAATGGGGGAAGGTAGTTTTTGTAGCTGTTAACTGTCTCTTTGGGATGCGTACTCCAAGGAAGTTATGAAAACTTTCTCAAGTGAGGTCAGATTCGGAACTGTTCACATGTGCTCTGTTTCAAAGCTTGTTGGTGATTCTTTGTAAAACGCTTTGTTGTGTGAGTAGAGAAGTTAACCAGTAAGGTATATGGTGTGAGAGAAGGGGCTCTTTAAGCATAATGACTTTTGGATCTCAGCTATGGTTACACATTCTAACTGTAAGGATGATAACTAGAAAACTGGGGTATATAATATGGCAAGAACTGTACTTGTTGTTATCCCAAATTGGTTTGTGTCTTCATGTATTAAAGACTGCAAGTGATTTCTCAATATGGAACAGAAATCATAGCATCAGTTTTCCTAACACTGCCTGTATTTCTGCTAGATGCAAACATTCATTGAGGTTCATGGAGTATTATGTTCTCTTAATAGCTCATTTGCATATTAGAATGTTTTGAACAAATCCATCCCTAATGTGTTCTCTCAGCAGTACTGTGTGGCTCAGTCTGTTACCATCAGTAGATGATAAAATGCTATTAACATAACAAAATACTGAAAACAAGATGATGACAAGGGTCTGCCCAGTGGGGCACATTTCATTGCAACAGAGCAGAGTTTAGAAATACCTGTGTATTGTGTCAGATCATCAGCGTGCTGGTGTTCCATGCCCAGTTGAGCAGACATATTCAGAGATGACAGACACCAACCCATAGCATTGAGAAATTTGAAGTCAGACTACAGTGGGCAAGCTAGACAGGGTAAGAAACCCAGCAAGCTACTGCATGGACCAGCTCCATGCAGGTTTCATTGCTGTCCGCAGTACCACTGCCTGTATGGTGCACTCTGAGTGTGGTGTCAGTATTGCCATCACCATTTTAAAGAAGCCAAGGCAGATGAAATAATTTGCTGGTAACATCGTGCTACTGGAAGACTTGCTGCTCTGTCCCCTGTGCCACAGCCCCATGGCCACTGAATACCATGTCCTTCCCCAGCAGCATGGATCTCCCAGTCCAGGTAAACCCTCCTACCCTGGGGGCCATGATGTAGGTCCTACATCTCCTGCCCTCCTCCCTCCAGAAGCTGAGACGAAGCAGTTCTGCCCTCCTCTGCTCCTTGTCCCTCTGTGCAGTGCTCCCCAGCCTGGCTCAGCAGACTGGAGCTCTGTGTCCCTGCCTTTGGGAAGGGCAGCACTGCCCTGTGTGTGCTGCAGATCCACAGTGCTTCACTCTTCCTGCTTCAGCAGCTCCACTGCGCTCTCCATCTGTCGCCCACCTGAGCCCAGGTGATGCTTGCACAGAGCATTAATAACACATCAACACCAGAAGCTTCCTTTTGCCTCTGAATGCACTCAGCCACCTGCAGTGCCTCTGGAGCCACCTCTTTCTTTCTGTGCCTTTATGATTCACTGATACATTTCACATACTCCACGTGGTGGATATTTTCTCCATCTGGATAACTGGTGGATATTTTTCTTCCCTTGGACCGAGGCCCCATGGACTCAGGTCATATTTGGAAGAAGATGCAATTCCATGTGTTGATGCTAAACCCAGGGAAGACAAGTGAGTGGACTCCCTTGAATTTGATTAGACTTTTTGCATTGCAGCCATTAGTAAATGATGGATTTGACAGATTTAGGAATTTGCTCAAAGCTGAGGCCAAGATTATTCAACAGATTTGCTTATGTCATTTAGGACACAATCCCAAGGTCTGCCTTCTAGCTGGTGAATTGGGTGTGCACAGTTAAAGCAGAAAGTGAAACAATCCTTTCTGTTTACAGAGAGCTCACGGAGAAGCCAACTTTCAGGCTTGAAGCCTGCAGATATAGGGGCAATGAGTGATGCTTGAAATCAAAATTCAAAGCAAATTCAAAGCCATTGTTTCCAGCAATGATGTATGTCCCCGCATGCTTTGGGATCAGACAGCAGCTGATGGAAATTCATGATGCTGTTTGCAGTGGTATGAATTATTTACGATGCAGAGTCTGCCAGGACTGAGTGGGCAGGCAGTTTGTTGGACTCATGACTCTGAAATGCTTCCACTCCTTACATGAGTGACTGGGAACATGGGCCCGTATACTGTAGGGTCAGGGAGAGCATTGGGTCATCTCATGTGACATCCTGAAATGGTGACAGCTCAGATTCTAACCCACTTATTCTAGGCTAGGTAAGTCTTCCAGGTGTGGCTCACCTTCTCAAAAGGCCTCAGATGAGGGACCCCAGTTGCTTTTTATAGTTCCAGACCCTTCCTGTTTTACAGTTCTGTTGGGTAAACAATCATGCTGATGAAACAATTGTGCTTTGCTTTTAATTGAAGTCAGTTTTATTTGGCAGATAATGGTTCTTTATGTCTTTTCTCTGCTACAGTCTTTTAGAACCTGCAGTTCCCTGCTTGCAGAAGTCTTAATACCTAGTAACAAATCATCACTTGATCTCCCTTTTGCCAAATTAAACAGAAAAAACTCTCTTCCTCTGGTTGCATAAGATGTTTTAATTGTATGTCACTTCTCTGCATCCTGTCAGTTCTCTGCATCCTGTCTGTATTTTCAGCATCTCATGTGACAGTGGGTACCACAGCTGTGTGAGTGTTAGATTCTCCAATACAATGTAAAATAATTTCTCTCATCTTCTGTTGCTTCCCTGAAATGCCACAATATCACAGAGAAATCTCATTTCTTTCTGTCTATAAATCCCAGCTCTTCAAAAGACAGCCCTTCTGTCTGAAGAGCTCCAACATCCGGGCCCACATCGGTGCTGAGAACACCTGACCTCAGGGGCCGGTGAAAAGGACAGGGGTGGGTCTCACACACGTAATGGTCTCATTGCTCAGCCCTGCAGCCAGAACAGCATTTCAAACTGTGAGATGTAAACTTACACCCCCTCCAAATATGGGAAAGGCCAGTCTGTTAAAACCAGGGCAAGTGCAGTTCTGCTGCTCCTTATATAAATCATGTGGGAAGCTCTCTAATTCCACCCTGCGGCATTTACATGTTTAATCTCCTTTTGCTGGTTTTTTTCTCAAATTTTTTGAGGTTTCTCACAAATGCTCCTGCCTCAGGAGATCCTGCCCAAATGTCACTGCCACAGCGCAGCCTGACCTTTTCCTGCAAGTGCTTGTGTTGCCTTTGTCACAGCTCCCAGGTGTTCCCTGCTCGCACTTCAGGGTGAGACGTGCTCACAGGCTCCTGCAGTATGAAGGCAAACTGCTGAGACAAGTTGTTTATTTCAAATGCCATCTTCCAGCTGTGGTTTGAATCCTGCTGTAAGATTTCAGTGGATAGAGCTGGTGTGGGGTCCCTCTGAACTCAATTGCTTCTAAATCTTACAAATGTTTTTTGTGTTAACAAAATCTCTTCTTTTTTGAAGAAAATTAAGTGAGGTCAGTAGAGGTCTGAGTTTCTTCTCGTCTGCAAATAGAAGCAGGATTCAGTTCCAGTTAGAAAATCCTTGCTGGAAAAAGTACTGATGCTGTCTTGGCAGCTTCAGTACAAGAGCTGGCCAGGGGTCCAGAGAGGGTTCCTTGGCTATTCAGTACAGGTGCCCCTGAACTCACTTGCAAGAAAAGATCGGTTTCAATAAATCTCTTCTGAGGTCTGTCAGTGACTTGTCCTCTTTTCTCCCCTTCCTCCCCTCCCTCTGCTACAAACATCCTTTCCATTCTGTTTTTCAAGTGTTCCCAGCCTCCTCTTACCTGTCAGAAAGCAGCACAGAGCAAACACCCCTTTGCAGGGCAGTCAGGATAGCTGGGAAACCCCAGGGACAGGTGGCCAACACCTTGGCTGAAGTGAGCAGTTATTACAACGGAGAAGTATGTTTGTATTGAAAGGCTAGTCATCCATTTATCCAGGCAAGTGAAACAATAGGGACAGAGGTTTGGTTTTCTCTGATTGTTTCCCAAGGAAAAATGATTTCTTTCTGAGATTTATGTCTTTTCTCTGACTATTGGACACCTACTGAAGGGTTCATTAGAAACACTCTTGCAGCTGCCAAAAGAACCAGCTGGATTATTGAGCCTGCAGCTCATTTTTTCTGCCCTTGTTCACTTCTTACAGTTTGTAATCCTTGTTTGTGCTGTCTGTCCCACATGGTGGGGACTGCTGTGTACAGAGAAGAGTGTCTGTCCCCAGCCGAAAACACTGTCCCTCGTCCTTGCAATGGCTTCTGATGTTAAACCCCGGAGCACACGGTGCTCCCTGTGCTGCCTGGAGGTATCACAACAACCACACACTCATTTCACACTGAATTTTGGCAGCAGTTGGTTTTGCAGTTGTGTGTCTCTTGCCAGGGGATCAGCAGAGCCCAGCCCAGCCCAGAGATGTGGGGCCCAGGAGTGTGAGCGTGCCCAGGACTGGCACATCCTGTGTGTCCCACGTGTGCAGAGCTGGGCTGTGCCACCCATTCCATTATCAGGACAGAGCAGTTGTCCCCTCATTCCCTGGCAGACAGAGGCCATGGACTCCCCCAGTCCCCGGGGGTTGTTGACTGCAAAAAGGGCTTCAGTGTCACCCAGCCTGCCAGGTAGGCTGACAAATCCATAAGTTTCCCAAGGCAATGAATAAATAAAATTACTTTTGATTCATTGATTGTGGGGAGAATCAACCTTTTTAAGAAAGAGGAGGAGAGGACATTATTACTTTACAAAGTGAAGTAGAAGGGTGGTTTATACAGTGTGAATACCAGAGAAGATTTAGAGGTAACTGTCATTTATTTGGCCACAGATTGGAATTTATCTTAATTTTAAATAATACCTTCAGTCTGGAATTAACTTGGAACAGCTTCTTGCCTTATTCCAGAAAGCTGCTGGTAAAAATGCATGATCAAGTGCACTGCAGGCTCTTGAAAATTGTGTGCAAATATGCAGGGATTTATGTACCAAATATATGTGTATATTAATGCACAAACCGTATGCAGGTGTCCACCCAACTGCAGGTCCTATTGATCAAAATCCTTTTATCCCCTGACCTGTGCTGGGAGCTGTGTTTATTCCTGGCTGAAGATGTGAGCAGTGCTGGCATTAATTCCATCAGGTTGTTCTGTAAATTCTTTGTCTTCTGCACTCATGTCAATTATTTGCATTGTAATACCTAATTGAAAACCTGCAAATTAGATTTAGGGGAAACTGGGCACTGAAGCACTTTGCTCAGGTGATAATTTAATTTACTGTTAAGACATTGCTTAGACCTATATGTGAACGTATCCTCTGTTCCTCCATAATACGCACTCCCAGATGCATAACATCTCATTTAATTTGATTTTAAAAGTGTAATTTTATATGTCTGAGCAACTGGTAGACTAAAATCATTGGATCAACTTCGAGAAATAAACTTAAAGTGCCAGATGCACTGTGAACACCCAGTGACACCACTGTGTTACAGCACAATATTGAGTAGACTAGAGGGTTCCCAGCTGGCATTGTTGTCCGTGAAGGTGACAGCGATAACACCGACCCAGATTTTCCATATCAAGCATGTCTCTACTTAATTGGTTTCAGTCAGGATTCTCAGCTAGTCTGGTGTGCATTAACCACACACTGTGGTTTCTGCTGAAGTGTTTTGGTTTTTTTTTTTTGAAACACAGATGTGTGTTCTGCTGCTCTAAATTAGTGGGGTTACAGTAACTCCTTGTGATGCCAGTGTACAAATTTGATCATGAGTCACACCATAGTTGACATCTGGGCTCTGCTGCCCAGCTGGCAGGACTGGAGCTGTGGAAGCCTTCTACCACATGAAAGTTTTAAGAAAATGTCTAACTTGTCATGGGCTCTGAACTCAGCATTTAGCTCCTTACTTGCCCTGCCTACATGAGCTGATTTTTTATTTTCCCTAAGAAAAGGAGAGGGAAAAGGATTCAGTTTAAGGATCAAACTGTGCCTTTCTCATTCAACACAGAATTTTGTATATGAGTAAAAATTTTGTAATTTTTTTCATCCAGATTTGCTCGTTCTAAATGAGCCCTTTGGCTTATCATGGCAGTTACTGGTACAGAGGGAATTTATACTGAGAAGTGCCTGCAGGAAGAAGTGCCATGCGCACACATTAGTGCGTTATCTGCAGGGCTTTGGGAAACTGCTGGGGCTTTGCTAGTGTGTGGGAAAAAAAAACACCAGAAAATTGAGAAACTGGGTCATCTGGATTCATTTGCTGCGTCTTTCCAGCTGGGCTTTTGTTGCTGCTCAGACTGATGTATCTGAGCTCACACAGACTGTGCTGCAGCAGGATCCCACTGCTGTCCCTGCACTCAGCATGTTCATTCTCCTGGGTGTCTGGAGGACCCAGGCCGAGGGCAGAATTGTGTGGAGCTGGCTGTGAGCTCTTACAAGCAGCAAGAGGCTGCCTCTGCCTCAGTGAGGGTCCCTGCAAGGTGCCACAGGCAAAGACATGGGCACACAAGCTCCAGCAGCGTGGTTGTCAGAAAGAACAGCCAGCTGTGTGTCCAGGTGTGCACTCACCTCCCTGGTCTGTTCTACCTCTCACCTTATTCTTCTTCAGCAACTTATTCTTCCATTCATTTTTTTCTAGACAGCACATCTGCCTCTCCAGTCTAGGCTGCTTTTCTTTCCCTATACCAAAACTCTCCTGAAAAATCTGCCAGACCATTTTTGGGGAAAGTGCTAATTTGGTGGCTGTGTTTAGATTCAGTATAATCTCATTCTTTTGGTGAGTAGTGATCAGAAGGGCTAAACTGTGAAGCTGAGATCATAAGGAGTAAGTACATTGCTTGTTTGCACAGTGTACGGGACACAACCATTCTCTGTCTCATCACATGAATATATTTTTGTACTGTTAATTTTCCTATACAAAAATTATATTCTCTGCGTGTCAAGGAAGTTTGGTTTCTTTCCAAGTGCCCAATGAGTTTTTTTTCCTGTAATCTGGATTCTTCAGGGAATGAGACTGCTGTGGGCTGTGCACATCTTTATCTGTCCTTTCTCCTTCCCTGAGAACTTGTGATAAGAGGGGTGGAGAATTGCTAAGGTTTTCAATTCCTCTGAGCTGAATGCATGGCAAGAGCTCCCAGAGAAGGAGATTCTGTTAGCACCCTGCTCTATGGTGAGAGGATAAGCTCTTGAGATCCCCATAGGACAGGATTGCTGTGTCCCAGCTGAAGAAGTTTTGGTCAGAGCACATGCCTCACTTCAGTACCAATATCATATAAGAGATGACTTTTCCTTGCAGAACCGTTTATTGGTTCAAGTGAACAGTGTGGGTATTCTTCAACTTGTAGTCTTCTGTAGAAGATATAGACTGTATCAGAGCAACAAATGATACAACAAGCTCAATGCATATTTTATAATTTTTCTTTTAGGTGGAAAAACTGGCAAAGTACTTGGACCCAAATGATTTGGGAAGAATCAATTTTCAGGACTTCTGTCACGGAGTTTTTGCTATCAAAGGTATGTGCATATTTCTTAAAAATAATCCTATTCAGCTCCACTAATGTTTCCCTGGTTGCAGAAAATGTAATGATCAAAGACATCCTCTCTTTTAACTTGTGGTTATTTGTAGTGACAGTAGAGCAGCTCTGGGAACAGAGCCAGAATCTTTTTCCTTTTTGTGCATCTCATGTATTAATGGTGAGCAATGCTAGAGTTCCTGCATCTGTAGGTGCTTGGGCATTGGTTTACTGCTAATTTTTGTCAGAATAAATGTGTTGTGGTTTAAAGACAGATACAGCAGAAGAAAGAGTAGCTTTGTGGTTAACAGGCAGGGCCCAGGTTTGATACTTCCAGATTCTGATCTTGTTCTGCTGCTGGTTTACCTCAGGGAGTTGAGAGCCCTTGGGCTTTTGGTTCTCAACTAGGAAATGTAAAACTATTATACCCCTCTTGAGGTATCTGCAAGGTATAATTAATTCATATTGTCAGAGTACTTGGGGTCATGTATTGGAAGGAAATTAGTTAGTTACAGGCTGGCCATGCAAACCCTGAAGACTGAGACCAGGTGGATCCAACCACCTCTTTTCCAAGGAAACAGTCCTTGACAGAAGACACAGATATTGTTATGCTTTAGAGCTTAGCCTAAAGGCAACAAAACAACAGTGAGGAGGGACTTCAGCTGATTTGCTGCTGATCGCTTTTCTAACTTCCCATAGTGAAATAATCCATCCTATCCTTTTCTGGACATGTGATGTGTCCTTTGTAAGGTGTTGGAGTGATGTCATAGCCCAGAGGCTTCACTTCAGGGACAGGGTGAATGTCACAGTGATCATGCTGTGGTTCCAGGAGAAGCCTCTGGAGAGTCTGCTATCATGAGATTATTATGAAGCCATAATGATGCAAAAACATAAAACCACAGTGCTTTTAATTAAAGTTTATGGCAGCCAAAGACAGTGTATAATTAGGTAAAATTACAGTGAGAAGCTGCTCTCATCAATGTTCTTGGAGACACGTCCAAGGTGACACTGATGTGTTTGAAGAGAAGACAAGAGAAAGCCCAGGAGGAATGTTACTACATTCGTGCACAGACCCTGAAGTCTGCTGGAGGTTTTCCGTGAGCAGAAAATGCTGTAGGAAACTGAATTCTAGTTTAAGTAAGACAGAAGCTGTGTAAATCATCTAGTGTCTTCTGTAATTCACAGTCTAAAGATTGCACAAATATACAAAATATGATCAAGAAGGGATAGAAATGATCCAGAACATCTCTTCTGTGGTAACTGTGCCCTTGTCCATGTACCCTCAGTGATGGAGTGGGCAGCTGCATCTCCTTTACTGTGGGGACAGCGTAAGAATATTGAGTTATCAGAGTCATGAGGCCCTGGGGATTTTGATCCTTGCTCACCTTGTGGGAACTGATTCTTGTGTTCATAGCCTCTGGTTTAATCCTGCAACGATGGGACCAGATCAAACTGTTTGGAGTGCCTTGCACTCCAATTTATGAAAGCTTAAAGCCCAGGTGTGGAGCATGTAGGGTCCAAATCGTTTGTGTGGTGGTTGTTAGGATGTGTCTGTGAACAGATGCAGAGAAATCACACAGTTCTGCAGCATCACCTAGAGCTCCCTCAGCACATCATTAGTATTTCAACACTTACACCGAGTCAGTGCTAAGTGTTTATCATCACAGCAGCAGCAGCTGTATCTATTTCTGATAAGACACTGTGCTGCATGTTTTCACATCATCTCTTTAGAAAAGCTGCTTCTATTGCTCACCTCACAGCATGGAAATTTTGTTCATCTTTGGCTACCTGCCACATTTTGCTTAAAAATTAAATTGGTTAAGTTAAAGTTCAGAAAGGGCATGTCTGCCTTTCAGAATGGAAAGCCTCCACCATGTTGTTTTAGTGCAGCCACATCCCAAGGGGAGTAGCAGGCTTATTATCAAACAAAAGCAAATTGTCTTGGCAGCAACAGATTATAAATATGATTCTTTGACATCTCAGCCTATTACAATTGCTTGGGGCAGTGAGATTAATAGAGTAAAACGAGATGCTACTATAAATCCAGTGGGGTTTACAGTAATAGAGTATGAAGTTGTGCTGTTCTTAGCACTGGAAGCCAAATGTTTAAATTCAAGCTTTACAATCCTAATGCCTTACTGTATTTCTTATTTATGAGACTTCAAATTAATTTGTCTTATAGATGCTTGCCTTTATAGTATGGTGACGAAATTGTTTGCTGCACAGAGGTGATATAGTGTCAAGGTTTTTTGGTGGTTCAGTGCCTTGAATCAGTGCCTTATTTAAATCATGAGGTCTGAGGCATCTAAGAACAACAGATTCAAATCAGAGTTGACCTTTGATGATGTTGGTTTGAGCACTTCCTATCCAGGGTTGGATTTCAGTGAAAAGCTAAATGTTGGAACTTGAAAAAGTCCTGAACATCTGAGTGTTTAATGCTCTGTAACTGGTTGGTAGGGAAACTCCTGCCCCTGGATCTAAAATCTGCAGCTTTGACTCTCCTCCATAAACCAGGGCATTGTTTACTCCTGCATGGTACAAATGGGCATCAAGCCTTGTCTCCTCCTCAGTGCTTCAGAGCTGAATAAACCTCATGACATATGGGTCATGTATCTCTGCAGCAGCTGCTGGGACTGTCAGGTGGAAAACAGTTGATTTCCTTCATCCTCTGAGGGGCAGGAGCTGTGGGTAAGGATGAGCAATTGCACTGACAGTAGGAACTGGGGAAGTGGTGGAGAGGATTTGTTCAGGTGAAGGTAAATGTGCTAGAGGGCAGAAGTTTGTTGGAGGAGTTCATTCCCACTGTGTCTCTGGGGTGGAATACTGGACAGGTATGGTGCTTGCTATTTATGGAAAGCTTTGCTTCTTTTGCTGGTCTTTTGTGGATTAAAGGACTTTGCCTCAGCATCTGTGCTGAGTCCCTGTTGTCCAGGCTGCTTTTCCCATGCAATTAGGCTCTGCCAGGGCCAGGGATAGGCTTGACATAGAATTTAAAGCTTTGCAGCAATTTCATTGGAATGCCAGAGTAGAGAGGTTTTACTGGTGCTGAAGCTGCCCTCTCTATCTGCTGACTGCAGGGCTTTAACAACTGTCTGCCTGTAGAGCAATTGCCATGAAATAACACCTGTAGCCTCTCACCAACTGCTCCATGGCACTGCTCAGAGACACCAAGAGCAGCTAGAATGTCACTCAAAGGCTGAATTCCCATTAATTTCAGCGGGGTCAGCATGGGAACCATTACTGTTTGCTCAGCAGCGCCAATGGCTGTTTTTGCTGTTCTGAATTTGTACTGATCCAGTAAATATTTTCTGCCACTTGTAATACTTAAAGGCTTGAGTGGAGCTGTTCATTCCCTGTGCTCTGCAGGCTGGTGGGTTCCACAGTCAGATACATTTGCAGGACCAGGCTCTAATTGAGTCTGACCTGTTCCTTATATTTTAAGATTTCTATTGTCTTTCCAATAGTCTCTTTGCTTTGATATTCTACTTAAATGTACCCAAACCCTGACAAATAAAGGGGGAGCTCCCCCTACTGCCCTTGGTGTTACAGCTCACAGAGATGAGATGGTACTGTATCAACACAGATTAATCCAGAATTAAAATACAAAAGCAGATGTTTTCTGACTTTATAGCTTATTTTAACCATGAAAACAGTGCTGACTGCTGTGTAGTGTTTGGAGGGTCATGGCTTTTATGATGGGAGAGACTGAGCCATGTCAGCACAGAGCATTTCTGCATTTCTGAATCTGTGTGCTTCAGCAGAATCCGTTTTTTCAGATTAAATCCTACAGCCTGTTGTTCTCCTGAACTAAGAGAGTCTTTCCCTCATCTTGTAGAAGTTTTAAGGACATTTTACTTATGCTCTGTTATGGAATTTGAAAATGGAGAGTTGTAGGAGCTCCTTCATATTCATTAACAGTGTGGAAGAAGCACAGCTGTGAATTTATACACTTCCCCACCTGCAGCAATAGCAACCTTTGAATCTTCAAAATAGTAACACAGACCATTATGTGCCTTCAAAAATCCATCTGTGTGCTTCCCTGGATCCTGAGGCATCTAATTACTGCAGTTGGCTGGAAAGCTTCTAGAAGTAGGATATATATAAGCAGCTGAAAGTTTAAAAGTAGATACGTTTCTCTGTGAGCTCCTAGCACTTTTTAATGAAAATTCCAAGAATACAGATTTTCTCAAAGCTTCAAAGAAATGTTCCAAAAGGGGTGTTGACTGTTCTGGTAGCTCAGACTGACAGGTTAGTAGGACTGTGAAAGAATATAATACAGTATGAAATTTGATGCTGTTTTTTCAAAACAAAGTTTTCTAAAGCAGAGTATTTCTGGCCTTCTGTTTCACTGGCAATTTTTTTTAACATACTTTTATAGTTTCATTCAGATGCTCCAACCAAATATACTTCTCACAAAACCAGTGCCATGTTTTGGCCATCTCCTTCAACTAACTTTAAAATCTAATTTGCAGTCCCATAACTGAGCAAAGTGTTGTACCAGTTTTGCCCTGAAGATCCAGCATGGAATAAGAGATGGGCATGTTGCAGTCATGGAAAAGGGAGTTTATTTGCCTGTAATATCTATGACCAGGACAGCTGCACCAGCATGGGAATTTCAGTGAAGCACATCAGAAAACCCCAAAATCTACATGCACCCGTTTAGGTTCCTAGCTGTAGATCTCCAGCTTCAGTGAGGCTGTAACTGGAGAGGATTGTGTGGATCTGTCTGTTCTGGTAATAATAACTTACCGACAGGCGTGGTGCTTGGGATGGCTCCTGGGACAAGCACTGCCAGTAAATGTGAGGAGCTGAACTCTCCTGGAATAAATTACCCTATAGCTGCTCAATGAACTGAAGTTGGTTACTCCTAAAAGTACTTGAGAGTTTTCTAAGACTTAACTAAATTTCACTAAATACACCCTGAAACCATAAATGAGTCTCATACACCAATAAAGATCCAAGGGTAGATAAAGTAAAAAGCTATTGCTGTTAGGAAAAATGCCAGAAACCAACTACATTCAATTGGGTAACCAGATTTGATTTCCTATAGTATTAAAAGTGCTTAATTGCCTGATGTGTTACGGGTTAAATCTCCTTCTTGGAGCATTTGCAGGAAACAGCTTTGCTAAAATTGAGTTTACTTGTGGCCAGAATGTCTGTTTGCAAATTGAATATTTGTTTGTTAGGGTGTGAAAACCATTTTTTAAATTAAACTGATGGTAAACTTATAGGAGATATCATGTCTAGCAACCTGAGTGAACTGAAAAAGTTAAAGGTTCATGTCTTCCCTCAGTGATTTGTGAATGACTTTCATCATCTTTGTTTAGGACTAAAGATGACCCGTTCTGGCCAAATAAATTGTGTTTGCATTTGCATTTGTAGTATTAGGATAAATAGTTTTTAACTCAGATAATTTTGACAGACCAGACTAGAGAGTGACTCAGTGCTTCGTTCAACTACAACTTGTACACACCCATGTTTCAAAGAGTCTCTGGAGTGGTCAGAGAAGCTGCTTCTGTGCTGGCTCATCAGGTGTCTTTAGCCAGGGAAGAAAATTCAGCAGCTTCTGGCTGCTCTCATTTTGTGATCTGATTGTTTAGTCCTTTCTCCAGACACAAGATTGCTGCCAACCTGTGCCACAGTGATTTCCACTGAGCACAGCCTTTCACAGAGTTTCTCCATATAGGACACTCTCCAGTGGAGCTGCAGCACTGGATGCACAAGGCCCTGGAGCTGTTCCCGGGTCACTCTTTGCCTCTCTCTGCTGCTTCACTGTTGTTGCAGTGCAGCTAAGCCTTCTTGCCAAGTGCTGCCCAGAAATGTCAATGAAATTGTTCCAACTGCAGCAAAGGAGAGAGAACATCAAGCACATTAATATCTTATGATACAGGTAGACATCCAAATGAAATATCTCTAATCAGCCATGTAAGTGGCTTTCAGTTCTGCCTTTTCCAGGAAAATGACTTTATAGCAATAATAGGACATCTCTAGTGCAAGAGGTCCTTAAAGTAGCCAGGAATTATTCCTTTGCTTCATTGCAATGGGTTATTTTTGGACAGATTCTAGCCTTGGGTGCACACTGCTGCACAGCTCAAAATATCCACCACGGCAGTTCTGCAGACCCCAGCACACAGCTCAGGAGTGGTTCTGCTAGCAAAGAGCAAATCTTTGTCCAGTACCTTCCTATTTCCATACTGAGATTTCCCAGAGTAAACCCCGATCCTTTTTTGAAGACACACAGCTTTTGTGACTTTTCCCCACTAAAAAAAGAAAACTGGGGTAGGAAGCACTGTTGTTAGCACAACTGCATTAAGAAAATAAAGCTTGAAATTATGCTTGAAAATATTGTTGTTGAGAAATTTTAGAACACTGTAAACATACTCCCTTCATTATTGTAATCTGCATCCACTACTGTGTAGCACTTGGTACTTATTTTCCTTTTTTTGCTGGAGGTAACTCACTTTAACGAGTAGTTGCTCCATCTCATGCAGAGACCTTTTAGCAAATCAGTTCATACGTGTGATGAGTCTCACAGTGGGTGCTGGCACGAGGCACTTTCATGAGCAATAAGCTTTGGTTATTAATGCCAAAAGCTACAAACAATAAATTGAATTTTCCTCTGTGAGAGGACTGGAGAATAACCTTAGGCAAGCACAGAGCACTTTATGCTAAAACCAAAAGGATTATGGCTGGGTGGGAAATGTGGCAGTTACAGGTAGGGCAGGTTATGTAGAAAGATGCTCTCTCCAAGCAAACAAGTTTAACATCTTTCCTCTATCAGCCAGTAGATTACGTTTTTGATTGTTACCCAGATAAACTCCTCTTTGGGAAGTGACCCTACCACACATCCTTGCCCACTAACTTCTCCAGCAAAGTGAGCATTTAACCGCTTCATTTATCCTCTGTTCAGTACCACCTGAGACTCTCACTTTGCTGCAGAAGCTGAAAAAGGAAAGAAGTCTTGCTGCCTTTGTCCATGTGACACTTCTGAGATCTTAATGACATCTTCATTCAGCAGGTGCTGCCTCGACATGTGCTTGTGTGACAGGGACAGACAGAGACAACACAGTGATCTCCCCTATTAGGCATCCTCCATCTGGTCATTTTTTCTGGTTTCTAAAGTATTCTTTGCCTTTGCAAGGGACTCCCCTCCAAAACCATGTATCTTCATCCCTACAGATGTTATTCCTCTATGTAAAACCAGGAGAGAAGGTCAGCTAATGGTATAAACCTGTTCAGTTCACACTTCCTTCCATTACCCTGTTTCCTCTGGCTCACCTGCTTTGTGAGTGGTATCCATGTGTAGTGTCATGGTCAAATATATTGCACTAGTGCTGGGATCGAGGGGAGGAACAACTGCTAGGCAATTGCAGCTTCCAAGTAGGATAGTGCACAAGACATGCTTAGGAGGTTCCCACAGTCTGGGCCCAAGGCTGAGAGCTGGGTGCTCTAAAATAACCTGGCCTGACATTACTGCCTTCTGCAGCTCACCCTGCCAAGTGCAGTCACTGGTAATTAATGGGGAATGAGGCATTTGGTGATTTCAGTGTTTCTATATTTGTCTCAGATTTTCAGATGAGAGAAGGACCGAGGGAAATACAGACATTGATTTTTCCAGCTCTTAATGTGGTTGTTAACAAAAGCAAACACAGAAGCTTAAAATCTCTGGTTGCAGTGCATAGACATTTGCTTGCCAAACACCAAACACTCTGTGACAGAGCTTTTTTTGAAGCAGGATTTGTGACACTTAGACATAGCCCCTTCGTCATTTTGACCAGAGAAAATCAGAAGCAGCTCCACTGACACTGATGTGCAGTAGTCGCTAGCTCGTGCCAAGCCTGCAAATCAGTGTTTGACTCCAGAGTCTAGATTTGGTTAGAGGTGGGTTTGTACCCCACAGGATAGTTTATCAAGCCAAGCGATGCTCAGCTTTCAGTTTCATTGCAGGCCAGTGTATCCATGTTGAGATTATTGCACTTATCAAGTTCCACATGTTCAATGTGTGTGGGCAGAACTCTGAAGGCAGAGTTGTGTTACACCTATTTAAAAAAATCCCAAAGCTGCCTTCCAAGGTTTTGTGCATACAGATTGGCTACAAACCAGTGTTTCCTCCTCCATTGTCCATGTAATGGAAGATAAATTCTTGCCCTGACCATTTCCTCTTGTTTCTCTTTTCCAGGCTGTGAAGATTTACTAAAAGATGTCCTGTCTCCTGAAAACTCTGAGCCCCAACACTACCAGCCTCAATATGTTGATTACTATTATCAGGTAAGAGAAGCACTAATTCTTTCTCGTGGTAGTGCGCTGAGGAAGCCTCTGGAGTGATGTGTAGTTGGATCATTGTAAATGTTGTTGTATTACTTGGCCTGTTGACTCTTCCTTCCTAGGTTCATGGCTGTTAGCAAGCCATCCATACTGTTCTAGCCACATTTAACACAGGTTAACTGGTGGGAAAGTATTTAGCATTTAGGTAGTGTTCCTCTTACAAGCCTCAGTATTCACCTGGCTGTGAAGGGAGATCCCTGTACAAGCTTGCTGGCACCTCACAAGTGAAAAACACTGATTTGTATCTAATTAAATCAAACTTCGTAGGTGAACAAGTCCTCAGGGACCTTCTGCAGATAATAAACAGGGACTCAACAGCTGTAGGGAAGCAGAAACAATGCACCGTTGGAAACCTTTGATAGTGTTTTGGCTGGTGGGTGTAGCATATTTTTAAACCATTAAAGGTCCTCATTTGTATCCCTAATTTGCCAGTGTTTGTGCAGTCTAAGAAGCAGAGCAGTTCTAAGTTTCCCTTTTAGTGTCTCTTCGTCCCTCCTTCACTTTATTTGGGTTTTAATCACCTCCACCCCTGTAAATTCTGAAGATTAAAGGTGCAGTTAGCATCATCCATTCAGAGAAGGATTGTGTGTCAGTGGTGTCACAGACTGCAAATGATACTGAAATCAACAGGAAAAGCATTTTACCTTCACAGGTGGTGAAGTGTGAGGACAATTCTCACTAATTTAGGAAGGATATGGTAAGTGTGCTGGTGAGCTGGTGTTACACCACTCCGTGCAGTTACACAGAATGGTTTCCACTGTCTGTACAAAAAATACAGAGACATTTCCTGCACCTCAGCATCCATCACCACTCTGCTTGTTTCTAAACCCCTGGTTTTTGTAACTGATGACACAGATACCCACCATGCTGTTGCTTGGTTACCTTAATAGATGCCATAAAGCAAACTCCTTGGTTTGCAGTAGCTGTTAGAGGCTATAAAATGAAAACTGGCTCTGCACATCTACACTTGATGTTCCCCTATTGCTATGCAGACGTTTGAGGCTGGTTCTGACACTCTTTGAATGCAGGTGACAGTTGGGTCTGTATTCCTCAGGGATTTCACATCTCCTGTCACCTAAAGATGTGCTGGGGAGAGCTCTTGAAGACAAACTGCAAAACTCTGCAAACTGCACCTCTTCTGCCATCCGTCCTCCAGGAGAGCCTGAGGGTGGGAATTGCAGTTGCTAATCTTGGTAGCAGCTGCTGAGTTTCCCATTTGAGTGCTGGATTTGTGTCTCAGGGAGAGGAAGGGGGCAGAGGGTGACCCTCCGTGGTCAGAAAGAGCTGATCTGACAGTGCTGTGGTGGAAGCCTTGCTGGTCACTCCTGATGTCCACCAGCCCCCTGGATGGTCCCTGCAGGGGGTGGCACCATGGCAGGGGTGTCCTGCAGCAGTGTTTGCCCACTTCAACGGAGCCAGTGCAGGATTTGTGCAGCCTGGGAGCAGAACCAGATCCTTCCACATCTGCCCAGGCCAGGTGAGCTGCCGTGGTGGGAAGAGGACAGGGAATGGTGTGCCCTGTTGCACATCCCATGCTTATCCCACAGCTCCTCTGCACCACTGCCCTCCAGAGGAGCTGGTTCCAGCTCCCATCTCCAGGTCCTCCAGGTGCAGTTTGGAAACTGTTCGCTAGATGTCAGCTAAAGACTGGGAAAAGGCGTGAACAGCCTCTGCTCCCGCCCTAAGGATCCTCTGCTAGGGCAGGAAGTTGGAATTTTCAATCTGATGAAGCAGAGGAGAACTGAGGGTCAGGTGGATTTGAGATTATCACCATTCATGGCATTTGTTCCCCCTTCCCAAGGAAGAACATACAGAAAACATAGGAGCTGTCCTTGCATCTCCCTGACCTTAATGAGTGTGAATTCCTGGTGCTGTAATCAAGTTTATGGGCAACTCCCATTGGCACAAATGTAAGTTGCCTGACTAATCTGATTTTCACCCCAATACGCCCTTTGCATGTCTGCCTAATTCTCAGGTGCACTCAAATTCCCAGGCAGCAGAAGGACACAACTGCTGTGATGGTACAAATAGATATTTTAAAAGGGAATGCATCTTTTTTATTCCACCCAAGCGGCTGTGCTTACACAAAGGCAGGTATTGAGCTAGTTCATTCTTATGCTGTCTCTGCATTCACACAACGACTTGAAAGGGAGATTCATCCTTGTTAAAAGTTATTTCCCCTGTCCTCTGCTTTCACTTTTCCTTCCCCTCCCAAGAGTCCCCTCCCTGTATTGTAGCTCTCTAAAGCCCAAAGGCAGCAAACTGAAGAGGTTAAGGTAATTCCAAGATGTGGGATGAAGTGGCAGGAGCCACTGTGAAGTGCTGTACTGATCCAGCTGTTCCTATCTGTTGAGTCAAATGGGGAAGAAGAAACTGCCAAGCCTCCAGCCTTTAATTGAAACCAACTGGGTGCAATTAATTTAAAGGGATATGTAAAACTCCCTGATACCAGGAGCTTGGGGCATTTCATTTGACATTTTTTTAATGGTCAGATTTTACTTTTTGTCTTTCTTCAGGGTAAACAAAGAGCAAAAGCCAACAAGCTTTCAGTGTCTGAAAACTGTCAAAAAAAAAAAAAGCAGAAAAAAAATCCTATTGTGTATGCAATTCAAAATGTAAAGGCCATTCTAAGGAAGTTCCTAATGGCCTATATTGAGAGGCTGTGTGAGTGATATCACAGGCAAATGGAGAGCTCTGCCTTTGAGCTCAAGGCTGTTAAGGTGTGATATGCAGAACATAAAGAGCGTAACTTGGTTATTACAGGATGTCCCACTGACTTCCATCAGCAGTGATTCAGGCTGCAGAGTGTGTTTTCTCTTTGGACCAGAGACAGCTGGCCCAGAGAAACTTAGGAGGATGGGATTACAGTTAGGAGGTAGTAGTTCTAGACCCCTTCAGCTTTGGGACTTACTGTTCTGTAATAATAATAAATAAACCTGTTCTGTCTGTCTGTCTGTCTGTGAGTTGAGTCTGTTGATTTGGTTAAAGTCTGAACTGTGCTCCATTTGAGGCACTGCTTCAGTCAAGTGCTGTTTATTAGTATAATTTCTGTCTCTCACAGCCTTTAGAGAGATAATAGAAATACTCTGAATTTGCCAGAAGCCAATTTGTCAGTCCCAAATTCCTTTCCCATAGTTTGCTGCTATGGCCTCAACTCTTGTTTTGGCTTCAGTTTGAAGGGAGACAAAAGTCTCCCTAGTCCAGTTTGCTTTGTGGTGGGCATCTGGTAGCACTTCAGAGCCCTTGGATAGCCTTTTGGAGATGGTAACCAACACAAAGTCCACAGCTGAAGTATGTGTGTGAAAACCCAGGCCCAGACTGAGCCAGCTCAAACAAAGCAGAGTGCCTGTGTCTCATATTTCCAAATGGCTGGCTCTGGGCCTTCCCGGGCACCCAGCCAGCTGGGAGCACTAGCCACAGGACTCACAGGGAATTAGGCTGGCTGCATCTGCAGCTCCCTGGCCAAGATTTGCATTGCAGGCCCTGAGAAGCAGTGGTGTGGGTCTAGGTGCTCTTCTGTCTGAGCACCTAAGTTTAGGGAAATGGGAATCAGAACAGGAGCTCATTTGTCAGCTCTTCACCTGGTGTATTTTGGCTGCTCAGATTTGAAGGGAGCCTGAATCTAGATCACCCCAATAGATGACAGGAGAGGGGTTTGAGTGACAGATCTTAGAGCCTCTCACCATCAGCTAGCAGAGCACTTTTGAGTGCTCCTCGTGAAGGGACAGACTATTTTTACATGTGAGTTGTTGCCTTTTCATCTGGAATCAATGGCCAAAAGCCATGCATGCAAACCCAGTGGAAGAGCATGTTGTAAGGTACAATAATGGCAGGGTCCTTTTTTTAATCAAAGCTGTTTCTTTCTTGTTAATTGTTGCTGTATTGAGTTGCCACGTACCCTTTTTTTTCTGTTCCCATCTGTAAATAAGAGTGAACCTGTCTCTTACCAAAGTACAGGACGATCGCTGCATATCAAAGAATGAGCTGCCTTTTCAGTCCTCTGTGTGTTCCCCTGCCTGCCAAATGATTAATTACACTGTATGAACAGCAGAAAAATTGTTGAAACATGACAAATAAATTGTGTTTGCCTCTGGGATGGAGCTGGGACTGCTGGCTGATCTGCTGCTGTGAAAATATTTTCAGTAGCAATTAGGAGTCCCTCACCAGCTTCTGAAAAAAGTTTTTTTTCCCCACTAGCTGCTTGAGGATATCTGCTGACACCTGTGTCAGAGCAGAGAGGACCTTCTGCACTGTGAAAACACTGTGATACAAATGGGTTTTTCACTAGACTGTAGAAGAAGGTAGCAGGAGAGTCTGTAACCATAATATTTTTAATTTTCATCTCATATATTTTGTGTTTTGAAGCAATGACTCCACCTTGACCATCGAGTTGCCATTATTCTTGGGCAGAATAATTGACCTCATTTGTTAGAAGGGTTTTCCTGATACTGGTTTTCCTAACATCAAATACAGGCGTTGCCTATCTGTTAATGTGAAATACATCTTCCTTTCCACCTTCTGTGGCAGCAATAGCAGAGACACTCATATCTTAACAGAAAAAGCGCAAAAGTGGTTAAGATGGAAGTACCTTTTCAACCAAAGGCCAAGAGAAGCCAGTGGGTGTGGTAAGGATAAGCAGTGTTAAATACATCACACTGAAGCTTTTTTCTCCCATTTCTTACCAGCCTCCAGTTTTCTCCACCACCCACATGCTCTCCGTCACTGTTGGCTCCCACTGTGTTTTCAGCCCTGCAGACACTCAGTGTCTGCGTGTGAAGATTCCCCTCCCTGTAATTGACACCTGGGGATGTTTCTGCCACTCTGGGATCACTCAGTGCATGTTTGCAAATTGCTCACCTTGCCAGGCTGCTGGGGGGCTCCTGCTGCCACCACAGGACTTGTACATCTAAAAGTCTGTGTTATATCTGCTGCTCCTAAATCTGCCAGATTCTCCTTCCCCTCAGCTTCTGCTGCATCCCCTGAGAAATAACTGTGTTCAGCATCTCCAGAGCTGGCCTTTTGTGAGGTCCAGTGTCAGGATTGATCCCAGCCCCTGCTGAAATCAGTAGAAACGCTTCTTAGACCCTGGCAGGTGTTTGATCAACACCTGGGGTTGTTCCCGATGTCCTTGTCTGAATCCTCACTGGAGGGGTAAGGTGGGAGAGAAGCTTGTTGAAATACAGCCATGCAGTTATAGAGAGAAAAAAGTGCCTGTTCCTAGGCAGGATTTTACACGGGCAGTGCACTGTCTGCACCAGTGACAGGTTTATTGTAACTTCTACAGGCAACACTCTCAACAATTCATTTTTCCTATTTTTCTTTGAGCATCAAAAAGCACCATTAACTACAACTGCTGAGAAACCCCCAGTGAGCAATTACCAAGAGCAGTGAAGAGCCCAGTGTGCCCCCATTTGGGATTCATTTCCATGGAAATTGCCTGCTTTCACCTGGCAATATTCTGAATTTTATTTTTTATGTTTGTGCATACATGCAAAAATAACTGTCCTTGGTCAAAACACCTGCATAAAAATAACTTGCCTCTCTGGCTGCTCAAGCTGATTCTGAAATGCTGCCCTGAAGAACTGCTGTACTGAGAATGAGCAGTTCTGCACTTGGGGCAAGGCAGGCACCTTTCAACAAAATAAATGCCAACTCCTCCAAACACAGCCATAAAAGATACTGAGGATTATTTTATTTTTTTAAAACCAGCTTGAATTTTTGATTTGGTGGAACATCACACACTGACATTTTTAAAGTGGAAATTACTTTTTCCCTGACTCCTTTTTGCTCAGTTGTGGTATAAAACACATATGAAATAACTCAAAAGAAGTGAAACACTCTGGCCTGGTCAAAAATAGTTCTTCTCTTTCTCAAAATGTGTTTTCAGTTTCCTTTAGAGAGAAATTTGAGGTTTTGACTTTCTCATCCTGGGCTGGGCCAACAAAATACTCTGAGATTTTAGAGCCTGAAGGCTGGAAAAATGTTTTCCCACCCAGTTCTTGCCACAATACCCCAAATGCAATCCCAGTGTCTGAGGCCAGCAGGGCTGGGGGATGACCTTGAGAGAAGCCACAGCCCTCAGAATGGAGTGTCTCAGTGCAAAGTGCTGATTCAGGTAGTGCCCTGTGAGAATCCAGCATCTGGGCTGAATTTGTGTCAGTGGTTTTGTACAAATTCTGCCAGTTAGCTGGTTTAAATTTTAGCACCTGCTCTTGCAGGTGAACCATTGGTCTCCTGTAATAGAAGCATAAATCAGTGAGGGGTCAAAGATTGTTTGCTCCTCATGGGGTCTTGTCTGAGTTAAAATTTACTTAGGGCTATATTTGGCTGGGTGTTTTGAGACAGGGGCAAGTGTGACTGCCTGGTTCAGTCATCACTGCTGTGACTCAGCAACAAAGATGAAGCTCCAACTGGAGCATCCTTCCAGGCATCCATAGGAAAGTAATTTTGTACTCTTATTGTTATCTATGTCTTTTTTTTTTTTTGAGTATTTCTTTTCTGTGGCCCAGGTAGAGTTCTGTATAGCATTCAGAGCTTTGCCATTTTGAAGCCTGTCACCTCTCTCTTTGGCAGAACCGCTATTTAATAGACATTTTCTGTCTCAACCTTAATTTTCTTTCTGAGGCATTATCTTCAACCTTTCAATCTGCTGATTTTCTGGCAGAGCACAGTTTTGGGGGTGTTTTTGCTGAAATTGTCAGTTGCCATGGCAAAATATTCCTCCCATCCTTGGATAAACCAATTCAGTCTGTTGCACAGTCTTTAGGTAGAAGCTGTGAAATGACTGAAAGCTAAAAGTTGGTCTCTTTTATTGAGGAGGTCACATCCCTGTTGATTTAATCCTTCAGGTAAGTTTGGCTTTGTGGTTTAGTGCCTTTTGGCTTTTGTTTGATGTACTGAAAATCTGTCCACTTTAATTTGTGGTGTGTCTTGAGTGTACAGCATTCTTAGCAACAAAAGCAAAGAAATATTATAACAACACTCACCTTGCTCTGTGTTCCTGTGAAAGAAATGCAACTGCTCGGTCAGAGGGTGGTGAACAAGTCCTGACTGATACACAGCCTTTGGGGAACACCAAAATATCTGTAATAAAAGTAGCTGTATGAGGGCAGGGCACACAGCATTCACTGGGTTTCTTGACACTTGTGTGACAAGGAAATCTTTGTCCTCCAGTTCATAAATTGACACTGGCTCTTTCTTTCTTGATTTTTATTTATTTTTATTTCTTACTCTACTTTGTATCTTTTCTCCTTGCTGCTTGGGGAAATTTCTGCTGCATTTATGGAAGATTGTGGGACAGTCCACAATCATCTTTCTTCTTCTTGGAATATTTATGGTGATAAGGCTGTGAAATTGAAATATAGATTTTTTTAAAGTAAATAACATTGGTTTAAATTGGTTGTTTTCTTCTTTGTTTGTGGGCTTCGTTGGTTATTTTTTTTCAGAAGAAGAAAGTTCTGTGAAAACGTATAAAAGCTGGTTGATAAAACCAAGATTCCAGGTTACTATGAATCTGTAAAGAGAAAGTCAACAGAGGGATGTTCTATCTGATAGAACCAGCAAAATCCCTCATTGCACAAGCAAACAAAAAGGATCTGAATGCTTTTTTTCTGCCTTTTAACTTCTCTGATGAACCTGAGAGCAGTGTCATCTTTTGAAGGTAGCTTCTTTCATTTTTCAAAGCAATAGCTGCACATATTGCTAGAAATTTCCCCACTAATATAAAAACATTCTTCCATAAGTGAAATCTTACGGGGGTAATTTCTGTCACACAGCTGTTGCTGTGCTGAGACAGTATTTCAGGGTTAAAATATATTATTTCAGTAGCCTCAAGAATTGCCACCAGTGACCCAGACAGTTCATGAAATTGCCCAATTCTTTTCCTGGTTATGAAAGCTCCAGGGCACCTTTCCCACGTCCATCTCTCATGTCAGTCCCAGCTCTTGCCACATCCTAAGTCCCCACAAAACCACGTGTTTTTTGTCCTGCTTGCTCAGGTGTCTCCCCCAGGTTTTCCTGGCAGGGCTGTGGACTCTGCACTGTGGGAATTTGCCACAGGAAAGTGTCACAGAAGTGCCACAGGGGAACTGTGGCACTGTACTGTATCAGAGGCAACAGAACTGGTTCAAATTAAACCATCGTACTCAGCTGGGCTCATAGAGCTAAAATGAGATCTTGATTATTCCTGTCTGTTTTTAGAAACTGGAGAACAATCAAAATGTGATATTTCAATTTTATTTTTTTTTACATGCTGCAGTGTAGGATGTCTTTGTCTGGGTAGAGGCAGGCTTTGCCAGCACTGTCACACATCTGGGCTCAGAGAAGCAATTTGTAGCTGAACAGGAAGAAAAAGTAGGCCAGCCTACAAGAGAGTATCTAGGAATTACTCCTGAGGGATTTGTGCTATACTGCCTCCAGCAGCTGAAATAACAGCATGAAATTGCGATTAAAAATTAAGAAGAGATATGGGCTATTTGACCTTCTTTCAGTCAGGGACACAGAGGCCTTGTCTAGGATGGGGATGCAGAGAAATGCAGCTTCTGTTGAGCAATTACGTGCCAGCAAGAAGCTCCTGAGGTTCATCCTCAGCTCAGTGGAACAGAGAGATCTTTTTTTTCCTTGCGGAACCTAAACCAGTTTTGACACTGATTAAAGTGGAGTGAATTTGTTCTTCCTCCAACAGTTACAGATGAGAAATAGGAAAGAAACTGTCAACTGTTACGTTTTCTGAGTTTACAGAAATCTAGGCAAAATTAATTAGGCCCCTGAGAGGCCTTGTTAATTAGGATTTAATTTGCCAGATTTGCTATTTGGCTCACCTTTTACCCAGGCTGTTACTGTAAACACCCAGCTGACTCCAGCATCAGCTGGGGAACAGGCCATGAGACAGAGCAGCCTGTTTGGGTGGATGTGTACCCCGGATCCCAGGCTTGTTTTGGAACTCGATTATGATAAGCTGCTAGGAAATTGGAATAATAATATAACCATGGCAGTGTTGGTACAGAGCTGATGCAAATGCTGATGAGCTCTTTGGGCTGACAGTGTGAATCTGGTGGCTCAGTCTGAACTACCAGGGCTGGGAAGGGTTTGGAGAGGGAATGCACAGAGTAGAAAAGGCGTATCAAAAAGAGTGATTCCTTGGAGCTTGTGCCAACCTGTGTAAATAGGACTGTGATAACAAACTGTTTGACTTTGCAAGAGGCTTTGATTTGTCCTGAGCTGTGGAGCCTCAGAGTCAGTGAGAAGTCAGCCTTGGTGTGAATCCTGCTCGTTTGTTACCTTTGGGCATCAGTCCCTGGTCACTCCACATATTGTTTGGGGAAAAGGCTTTCTTGGTGTGTGTTTGTGCAGCACCATGTAGAGCCAAGCAGGATAATGGCTGGTGGAGAGAAAGTTGGCAGGCTGTGCACCCTTTGATAGGTATTGCAAATACATAAATATGGTGTATTTGCAGGATTTTCCTGCAGCAATATTCCAGGAGCTCTGGCTATCATTTGTATAGAATAGTGCAATACTTAGGTAAACTTTCTTGCCCATGGCAGAAATTTATTCATAGCACTCTAACAAAGCCTGACCTCATTTAAAATGAGGGAAACTTCTCAGCTTACTCATACTGACTGTGCTGCCACCTTCTTCAACCAGCAGAGAGGATGTTTGTCTTGTGATGGTGATAGAGCAACAGACAGAACCTCGAGTATTATATTCTCCACAAGAAGTTCCCTATATCTGTAACTGTTCTGCATTTATTACTGGCATACGTACGTTGAAAAAATTACTGGTGTTTGTTGCTTCAATGAGTTCTTAATTCCTGTGTCCTTGAAGGCTAATGCCATTGGGGAACATTATTGTGGGTAACTGGGGCATGTGTCTTGCATCAGGAGATGGACCGTATGGTTACAGTGCCCTAAGGCGCAATCAGGGAAAGGTCTAGTGCATGGGAGATGGGAACCTGTCCAGAATGGAGAGGGGTGTTAAAGAAGCTTGAAGAACTGTTGGTCAGATTCTGAGATGATAAAAATCAATTTAAGAACATGAGAGAAAGTTCCTGCTGAGCTGGTTGGGGCTTTTTTCCCCCCACCTTGTACGCTTTTGAGACTGTTACAGTAGGAGCTTTACCCATATGTATCCCTCCTTCCAGCTCTTACAGTGTCACCTTCAACAGGGTTCTCTTTGGGTTTTCAGAGTTTCAGAATTTAAAATGGCTTCTCACTCCTCAGAATATTTCACAGACTAGTTGTTATTGTGAAAAAGTGAGGAGACCTGAATAATGAATGAAGTCAGTATTTCACTGCACCTCTGAGATCTGATTTTTATGGAAATCAGTAATGCAGAGTATTTTACGAAACTAACAGATAAATATTGCCTTTCACACATATTTGTTTTCCTCTGAACTGTTCAGCACAAGGATCAATAACCATCCCATTATGAACCACACCTTGCAGGGTTACCTGGCTCTGGGAGCTGCTACAGGTTTGTCACCTGGGAAGCTGTCAGTCAAGTGGCAGAGTAAATCACCAGCTTTCTCTTTCCACCATGTTTTGAAACTGCACTTAAATGTTTCTGTTTGTCTCACTGCCAAGTCAATGGTGAGATATTACAGGGAATTATAAAAGGGAGTTTTGTGCAGTAAATTCAGAGCTCAACTGTTCTCTAGTACAATTCCTTGCCTATAAAGAAACTCTGAGGAAGCCTTCTCAGATTACTGCACCCTGACAAAACACTGCCATCAGGAGACATCCTGTGTCATGTTGTGGTTCTGGAATCAAAGGGTTTATGCTCAGATATCACAGAAGGTGCCCTGCCAAGAGTGACTGATTCCCTGCTGGTTTACAAAGAAGAGTTTTAGCAGTGAAATGGACTGAATAACATTGCCCCATGTGCTTCATGAGCCAAGGTCCTAGGGCTGGGGAAAGTCCTGGAGCACTTTTCTCTGCAGTTATTGAAGGTCACTAATTTTCCCCCATAAACAAAATCATCAGATGTTTCCTGACTTAGAGCCAGGGCATTACTTGCTGTGCTGCTGAGGGACACAAGCTTTCCCTCAAGCTTGTGTGTAGTCTTACTAGATCAAAAACCTTCATGGGAAAAGAGTCTCTCTTGATTGTGTTTTCATAGTGCCTGTCATGTGGGGCTGTTCCTTTGCCTCTCTCCTGGGAGGACAGGATCACTTCATTTTGGAAGGAAGACATTGGAAAGGGAAGAAACCAGCACTAGTAGGAGTATTTCAATATTTACTGAATGAAATGGTCATATTTAGTTTGACTTAGATACTTGTGTTGTGCAGGGGCTCACCTTCCTATGCAATGTCTTCTTTCCTGTGGGGGAACTGATACTCAAGAGAGGAAGGACTCTCCTGAATAAGCTCCCAGGAGTTCAGACTGTGTTAGGACATGCCCTCTTACCTCTGTTAGCACGGCTCCCTGGGACTGTGCAGGACTGCTTGGGGAGGCAGCACATCCCACCTTCCAGGAGGCTGGGGCTGCCTTGGCACTCCTGACGCTTCCCCGAGAGCCCGTGGGTAACAAGAACCACATGGACCACACTCCTTTCTGCTCCCCAAGGCATCTCACCAATGCTTCTCCAATGACTCAGGGGGTCTCACTGCTGACAACTCACTGCCTCACAGGACCTCTTTTCTCGTGGCATTTGAACACTTCCATTCTGAACATGACTAATTAGAAGGGAGAGGTGTGTGTCAAGGACAGGGGTCACTGTTTAAGAGTAGTTCAGTGTTGTAATTTGAGCAGAATATGGAAATAGAATGTGAAAGGTAACTAGAGGTATTTTGCTCCCTGCTGAAATGGTAAAGAAAGGTCGTATTTAGCACAGGGAGGGCCCCTTCCATGACCTGTTCTTTACAGAACATGGGGCACTGCAGGCCCTCGGCTGGACTCACCCCACAATCGTGGGGTGTCTTGGTTTTCAGTGGATGTTTCCAGCCTGCACTGCAGGTCACAGTGCAGATGCTGGGTGGGAATCTTCTTCATTAGTTTCATTTCCCTCTAATATTGTATATTCAGAAGTATCTGTGCAGCACCAGGCCATTGACAATACTGCTGATTACTTCACATCACTATTTAATTAGGATGAAAGACATGGAACGAGCAAGTGGAGATTTTACACTTGGGAAAGAAATTGATTTATGGAACGGTCAGAGTGTTAGCTCCATCAGGCTTTTCTTTAAAAAGAAGACTATTCTTGTCAGTTTGGGGTTGATTTAAATTGGGAAATTTGTACAAAATTATTCTTCTCAGCTTGTGATTGCAGAGACCTAACAATGGGGCAGAAGTGGATCCTCTGTTACATTCTGTGCTGTAGCTCAGGAGTGAGGAGCTCAAGCCTTCTACAAGCCTGGACTTAGCAATGCCTCAGTGGGACCCCTCTGAAAGGCCTTGCTTGGGCCATACCTGCTCAGTCACAGAGCTCTGCTTTTGCTATAGCAAGGAATTTCTGTCCTTTGGCCAGTGTAGAGTCACCTGGGAATTAAAACTGGTCTAATCTAAAGGCAACTAGGGATGTAGCTCGGTGCTGCCCTTCCTCATGCCTCGCATAAATGCAAACATCACCCAAAAGGTGCAAATCAATCTGAAAGGTCTGGATGGTGCTCATATTGTCACAGCCTTGCCCACACTCGTGAGCTTTATTGGGCAGCTGTACATTTCTGCCAAAGCTGGGAGTTTTCCCTGAGGCATCCTGAAATAAATGTTGTATGAATTGAAGGTGTCTTGCCTCCTACAGCAGATCTGCACCTGCTGTTCCCTGCTCCAGTCTCAGCCCAGCATCACCCAGTCTGGCATTATCACACCCTGCTCCTGCCAGGCTGCCAACAGCCCATGTGCAAGGTCTTGCTGTCTGACACCAAGTATCTCCCAGTTCCTCTTCACAGTAAAGCTGAACCAGAGGTTATGTTTTTCCTGGTACGGTTGTGTTTGTCGAGGAAACTTCACTCTGGTGATATTTATAGTCTTAGTGCCTGTGAAGGGACCATAATAAAAACAAAAGGCTGCTTTTTGTCATTCTCTCAGGCTGCTGCAGCACTTGTTGCCCAGAGTTCCTGTGGGGAACTGTAGGTTTGGCTGAGCCATAGCTGAGTTGCCTTTTCTTCCAATTTCTGTAGCTAGAAAGGGGTGAATTTCTGTGACCAGGACAGAGAAGTTGATACAAATACTTGGCTAATGAACGTTTGTCAGCCAAGAAAAATGAATTCTAACTGCCCTCTTAATGAAAGGTGTACTTGCAGGGACTCTAATGCTAAACACAGGACTAGGAGAGAAAACAGCTGAATTCGTTTTTCCTATCGCTACAAACCTCCCGTGATTTTTGAGAAGGGCAGCTGAACCATGCCCTCCATATACCATGTTATCCTCCCGATCAGTAAAATAGGGATAAAAAAGTTCTGACTGTCTGGATGGCAAGCTGGCTGGCAGGGCACATTCACCTGACTGTATGTGCCAGCTCTACTGAGCAGAGTAGCCCCCTCCTCTTATCTCTTTCCTAACTCCAGAGAACTGTCGGATAATTAACATGTCCTGCCCCAAGTCTGAGAACAGCAGCCACATTCCTCAGCAAACAACTCCAAAAGGAGTTAAATAATTGCCTCTGCTGCCTGGCTTTTAAGAAATGAAGTGTAACTTAAATGGGAGTTCTGCAAAGTTTGATAGACCTTCCACTCAGGTTCCATCCTTCATGGTGGTTGTTCAAGCTCCCAGACTAATGGGGATTTGTGAGGAGGCATCAACTCAGAAGAGGTGTCAACAGCATCACAGGTCAGACAAGGACATATTGTTATGCACCTTTGAAAACACAGCCAGACTTCACATCTCAGCCCAGCATGCAGCAATCATTAGTCACCCTGCATAATCCCCTTGACCTACTTTTTTTTTCCCTTCACAGTGGTCACATTTGAAAATATTGTCTGGAGCTGGCTGGGTCCACGCAAGGTTGTTAATTGGCAGCTGTCTAGCTGAGGGGTGACACAGAAGCAAAGTTCAGCACAGTGTGCTCAGCACCCGGGTTGCAGTGCTGAGGGTTCCCAGGGAGGTGGTGGCTGGGAGGCCTTGTGTCACCAGTATGCACAGGGACTTTATTCCTCATGCTTCTGAAGGGGCTGGTTCTGAAGCACCTGTGTGCTTTGGTGTTGTGGTTTGAAAAGC
>VZTZ01035212.1:0-102629 GCA_013400955.1 Drymodes brunneopygia
GCTGCTGCCACCGCCCCCTCACCTCTCCCGCCGCTGGGATTTACCTGGCCGGGGAGCCCGCGCTGCCCGGACCTGCCCCCACCAGCAATGTGCTTTCCCGGCGATAAGGGCGAAGGGGCACTGAGCGGAGCTCTCGCCCCTCACCCTCCGGCCGGCCGGGCGGGCGGCAGCCGCTACACCGCTCCCACTGCCTCAGAGCCTGGCGCTGGAGGCCGCCATCTTAGCTCGGGCAGCGAGACCGCCCCCTCGGCGCAGCCGCCGTGCGGCCCGGGGCCGTCACGGGACGCGGTCACCTGATGTGCTCCGCTGCCTCCCCCTTCTCTCCCGCCACCCTCCTTCCTTCCTTCCTTCCTACCCTCGCCCCTTGCCCTGCCCTGCCTTGTTCTGCCGGGAACCGGCATGGCTGTGTGCGCACGCGCCGCATCGCCGGGGTGCAGAGTGCCCGCCGCGGTCCCCATGCTCGTCGCCTGAGGGCTGGCACTGACCGGTGCGCTCCTGCCGGGGCGGCTCCGGGCCGTGAAGGGCGCGTTGAACAGTTGAAAAGGCAGAGCACGCTTCTTTAATGATGCACATGACTTACGTGACTGTAAAAGCCATGTTAAAATGCCACATTAAGGCTGCGGAGGCTGAATCACTGATTTGTGTGGTTGGCTAACCACCCTCCAGATTTGTTACGGGACTTTTGAGCTCCCTGTCAACTTCCCCATATTTTGCAGATGTAAGATTTCCCAAAAATGTTGTAAAAACTACGGCTGCATTATAACACAACCTCCTTAACCTGCCTGCTGATTGGCATAAATACTTTGAATTTTAAAAATATGACTTGCATTAGAATACTATGGCCTTTCCCTTAAAACAGTGTCATTAAAGTCTGCAGATGAAGAGAGGAGTGAGGAAAAAACTGTAAGTGGTACTAACTGTCTTGGAGACAAAAGATCAAAACCACAGGTGGTAAATTGCTATTTTTTAAGTCGTATGGACTGTAAGAAACAGCATGAAGCTGAGTCAGGAGAGATTTAGGATGGATATCGGGAAAGATTTTCACCCAGAGGGTGGTCGGGCCCTAGAACGGACTCCCCAGGGAAGTGGTCACAGCACCGAGCCTGACAGAGTTCAAGAAGTGTTTGGACAGTGCTCTTGGGCACAGGATGTGACTCTTGGGGTGTCCTGTGCAGGGCTGGGAGTTGGACTCAATGATCCTTGTGGTTGCCTTCCAACTCAGCATATTCTGTGATTCTATGATAAACTATCTTTCTTATATCTTGCTTAAGATATTTAACTACTAGTCGGTCATTCTGATAAATCTAGTCCTCTGAATCTGGGGCACTGTGATAAAATAGTGCCGATGGGAAAATAACATTACTTTGGGGAAGCTGATAAATTGCTTTTGGTTACAGAACTTCAAGGGAGGAAAAAAAGATTTAATGTTTTATTAACGTACTAGGAATTGTAGGAATCTAATTTCAGAGGGAGGTCATTTAATTCAGCAGAGTTTCTTGGAGTGCATGCAAGAGTTTTTGGACAGGCTTGGTGTGATCTCTGGTTTTGTTGATTAGTTGGCTCAGAAGGTTTTTTGTTCAGGGGGATGTTGATTTTGTCTTAGTACTCATTTTGCATTGTTAATATAGGTAGGTGAAATACATCAACTAAAGCAACAGCTTGTTATGTATTTATTATTCAGGAGCAAAGAATGACACTAGCATAATGAAATTGGTGTAACAAAGTAGTAATCAAGGTTTTCATGGATGGATTTTAATCCAACAGCACAAATTATATTCCAGTATATTTATTTAGCTCAGGCTAATATTTCAGTAACTGTGTTTTCCTCTATTTTTGGACATGCTTTTGTGTAAGTAGTAATATTAACTTTGGATCTAATGCAAACATCTGATAAAAAGAATGGAGGACACAGATTAAGGTAGAGAAAATTTGAGAGGTGGTGAAATAATAATTTTGAAATTACTATTAAGAGAAAAAGCAAACAAGGAAGGTGTGTTTAGCAGTTCTGACAGGAAGTTATGGAAATTATATTGTACAGCATGGCACAATATCTTTCAGAAATTAAAGTAGACCAGGATTTCATTACTGTCTAATTGTAAAGTATTTGTGAAATTACATTGTGCGCAGACAACAGCATTCTAGTTTGCTTGGTCATTTTTTCTTGTGAGATGGTACTACTGGATATTTTTAGAGATAGGATCTCATTTTTCTGTTTAACTAAAGGTTTGTGGAAATGTTGGAATACAAAAATTATATTTTTAACACCTCAAATTTAAAAGTTTGCTGTTTTAATTTAAAAAGAAAGTGAACAAAATCCTACCTCCATTGATGTCAATGGCAGTTTTGTTATCAAGTGTGTCTGACACAGGCAGTGTTTCGCCCCTAGTTTTCCCAGTCACTTACTGAGTCAGAAATCATATTAGAGCCATTCCCATTATCTAAATAAGAATAACAAAACACAGGTTTGATGCCTTCTTGAAAGATAAAATGTTAAATTGCTTTAATCCACTTTGAAGAAGCAAACCCATGTTCAGTTCTTCCAGATCTTTCATCTGAATGTCAATCTGACCTTGTCCATTTAAGTACTTGCATTTGCAAAAGAGTTCAGGCCACCTCCAATCTAGAGAGCAAGGTCTCTCCTTACCATCCAATTATTGAAACTGGAAGGAATGAAGAGTTCTAGTCCACCACTAAATAATTAATAGTCCTCTGGCTATTTCTGTGATCAGCACCTATTCTGAAGGACTGTGGTTTAGGATGGCTGAATTCTTTAAACACGCTACAGTACAGGTGCTGTAGAGCCAATGCTACGATTCTCTGCATCAACAATAAATATTGTGATTGTAAATACAACCTACAGTAGCAGAGATCCTCTTACTTTTAAAACAGATACATTGTGGTTTATAGCAATAACGAAGAATAAGTTTCTACCTGGCCTGCAAGCAGCAAAGAATGGACAAATTAACTTCCCTTCCTAGTACTGTCTCTAATAGTGGGGCAGAATTTTGGGTCATCTGTTTGGACAAATGAGACCCTTCCTTGTCTTTCAAGAAAACTGAGTTCCTGCTAGAACTGGGAATAGTTACTTTACTCTTACTTACAGTGCTGGAGGGTGCAGGACCATCCATTCTAAGATCAACTACTGTTTTTCTGCCATGAAGTAATGGGGATCTATCCAGTTTTCTTAAACTGGAGGTACACCATAGCTTAGGATAAATTTAGGATAATTAATAGAAAATATGCTTAATAGCAACAACAGTAATCCTTTGATGACTAATTATAGTACTTGGCTGAGAGGGGATAACAGAAAGATTTTGAAAGGGGGAAGTAAATGTACAAGTCCCACGTAAATCTAATTAAGTAACATGCCTTTGGAAACCTCTGTCCTCGCTCTTGTCACTTTTACTGCAGAATTGTTGTAAATGGCAAAATACAGTTCACACAAAGGGCCTTCTAGAAATCAGACCCACATTCCTGCATCAGTCTTTGTTCTATTCTTTATTATCCCAAAGATGCATTAAGACTATCCTGACAATCTGCCAGCTGTTCAAAGCTCACATCAAATTTTTATGTATCTTGACATATTTTGTCTAAAAATAAATGCAGATAATAATGATAATTTATCTTCTCTGTGACATTAATTAAAAGGTAAATTCTGGATGCTTCCCATTAATAATTCTATATTTCCTGATAGACTCATTAAATGATGACTTGTTTGTTATCTTAGCTAATAGCTTGATAATAACTGTAGCCTAAGCTAATTAACTTTGTGATAAATTTTGTTGAATTATAAATAAGTATCTTCAATATAGTGATTCATGCCAATCTGTATTCATATTCATAGCATTCCTCCAATAACTCCTCTTCTCTTTGGATAATCCTTTCATTTTGGCATCGACCTATGTGCAGTAAATACTCCCATATTAACTTTTGATCTCTTAATCCACCTCTACCCTTGTATAAACTGGACTTTTCAGTGTGTCTTTTGAAGATAATCTAAAAATTATCTTTTAATTCCTTTGTCTTTCAATACATAAGTTATAATATTAGTTGCAATCCAGCTTAGTAGTTTATAAGGGTACATCTGGTGTAAGAAAAGTGAATATAACAGATTTGCTTAATATCTCAGATGTCATTCATAGTAGAATCTTTTCATGGAACTAAATAGTGATGCACAGTGATGTAACAGTTCCTAATGAAATTACACTGTTTAGAAAAAGTGGTTGTAATTTTTCAAAGGAAAATGTAAAGGAGAAATGTTTTTTTTATTGCATGTGAAACAAGATAGCAATCATTTAATAGAGGAAGCCTTTAACTACCTTCTCTTTTGACTCCATTTTGCCAGGTTGTTGAACATATGTTCAGTGGAAAGCTTGATAAAATGACAATCAAAATTTCCATATACTTAGTTCATCCTGGGAAAGCTTCACTTTAGCATTGCAGGCCTGCTCAAGGTAAACTAGTTTCTGAAGTATCTGGCTCCTGGGACCCATTTTGTGATAGAAGGTACTGCAGATATCCCAGGTGATATTTCTTCCCACTGTTGACACACAGGCCATGCAGGGAAGTGACCTGAAACACAAAGAGGCATTGCAGAAGGAGTAGACTGTGAGAAAGGTGAGGGCCTAACGTAGGAGAAATTTGAGTTCTGGAAGAGCAGAACTGGAGAGCAGGTGCTATCTGTGGCCAGCATGGTAGGAGTGGGTTTTGCACATGGGAATCATAGCATGGATAAATATCTTGGACAAGTGAGAGAGAAGGGGACTAATCAGTCAGCTTCTTCAGGCTAGACATGAGAACTGGGAACATAGGAAGAGCTGTGAAGCTATGGTTTTGGAAAATTTTACTGTGAGCAGAAGAAGTGCTCATGTAGTGGGAAGAGGACTTTTTCTCAAGGAAACTGATACAGGCAACTCACAGAAGAGGGAAAGCAAAAGGAGAAGAAATACCTAGATCTTGCCTAGGGAAACACTGTTAATGATACAAGTAGCTGAGAAGAAAGACTGGGAATGCGTAGGAAGGAGACAGGGATTGATTTGAGGAATAGAAATTGAATCAAGATAGGATAATAGGAAGATTCAAATATAGAAACAAGGAGTGGGAGAAAGGGCTTAGTAGAGCAACAGGCTGAAAAAGACGGGACAAAAGAGTTAGTACCGACAATAGCCTGCTGAACAAGAAACCACATTTTCTCCAGGATAACTCAAGCTGAGAAACCTAATGCCTGTAGGTATTTGACATCCTCTCTAGTGGATCTCAACTTAATTCTTTTGTTAGTTGTTCTTAATACCCATCAGAGATCTGTGTTGCAGATTGGTATATGATATAATCCCACATCATAAGTATGTGGATTTTTAAAGTAAACCTAGAGAGTTATGCATTTACATACATAAATAGCTATGCAGTATTGACATTGTAAACTCAAAAGTCTTTTAGAGTTAAAAAATTCCAGAAGATTAGAACTGCCTTTGCAAATAGTTGCATGCTTGTGTATCATTTTTATTCATGGGAACTTTGCCTTATTCACTCCACAAGATGAAAAGACTCATTGAATCCACATGGATGCTATGCTGTGTTCTGTTCACATTGCTCAGTTTGCTGGCCCGAAGTTTATTTAGTGTACAGTATACCAGCTCTATTATTCAAGCTTCAGAATATTCAAGCCTACTAATTTCCATATTGACATTTCTTTGACATTGTTCAGTACACTGAGTGCTCCAGGAACATGAATTCATTTATTTGCACAACATCCTTCTGCTTCTAATATTCAACTAGTTGAAAGTACATTAATGTTTCTTTTTCTTTATATTCCTGTGTATAATTTTCAAGTATCCTAACACAACCTTTAAAGATCATGTGTGTTTTAGCAAAAACACACTTCTCCTGTAAAAAAAAAAATCTGTTTGATCTCTCCCTGTCTCTTTTTGTAGACATGAGAACAAAAACAGGTGATAGGGTACCTTGCATTGATCTTCCTGACATGTCAACTTTTACATGTCTTACGTATTTTAGGACATTCTCCTATCTTATAAAATTCACATTCTGAAGACATTGTATTGTCAACTTCATTGTCAGTTAATTTATTAAAAGTTGATTTTTGTGGAAAGTTAAATTTAAATGCTAGCCCAGGAGTAGGAATGTTATTAATTTGAGAAACTGTACATTGACAGAGTGGCTGAAATATCTATTCAGCAATTAGGGTAACGGAAAATCTTTTTTTTTTTTAATGTTAAAAAAAGTTATTTTGAACAGTGAAGTATTCAGGAGCACAGTGAATTAGTGGAACAGTAGGAAAATTCAGTTATTGGAATTTTTTGGTAGAACTACTCAGAATCACAGGGAGATCCCTTGAATGTGTCTATACCTGCAGCGCAGGTATTTAAATTTGGTCATCCAAGCCAAAAGGACCTTTGGAAACCAAGCAACAGGTTCCTGTTGCTTACACAATACAGTTTTCATCAGCAAGAATTATGAAGGAGTCATCTACGTATTCTTGACTCCTCACTGCAGCCTGTACAGCAATAGGGGAAAAGTAATTGCTAATTCTCTGGTTCCCTAGCCTGGGGTCAAATCCCAGAAGTAGACATAAGTGAGATTATAATGCCCCATGTAAATAATTGGGGACAAAACAACAAACAGAAATTATTAACCTTGCCCACAGTGTCTCAGAGAATCCTAAAAGCCTTGCTATTTTCAGAGAAGAAGATTGTTCTTGAGTATATCCAGTTTCATCAAAATTTGTTCATGAAGCACAGAAAAGAACAGAGGAAATTATGGTCTCATAACTTGCAGGCCAACACATTGAGATTATAACCTTGTGAGAAAGAATGTAAATCAGAAAGAGTCCTTAATTGTTCCTTTTTTGTTTGTTTTTTTAAAGCTTCCCATAGTCCACTCGTATGCTCTTTACCATTTAGAATGACTGCTAGCTGAGAAATGCAGACTAACCATTTATGAATGATACAGCTGCAAGTTGTTTTCACAAAAAAACAAAAGAACATTTTGTTGCCTAATAACATTCCCTGACTCTAATTCATCTGTGAACAGGTCACTACCAATAACAGCAGCAGCAATGAAAAGCCTTCTGGCTGAAAGATCTAAGTTGCATAATATGTGAAAGCTGTGTTTTTGTAACAATATGATCTCAAGCATTATCTGTATTCCTGTTAAGAGACCCCCAACCCAACAATAGCTTAATGCCCTATATGCGTGATCCACGAGTAGAACACGTTTTCATGGTGAGTTTTACAAAAATGTACTTTGGTTTCATAAACATTCCAAAGTACACCAGAATGCAATTATCTGTTTGCTGAAAGACAAGAAAGTCCATGTTAGTTCAAGATCTGTTTTATTGAGCTGTGTTCAATTTCTCAAAGTATTCAGAAGTTTCATTATGAGAATACATCAGGCACCCCTAGCTCCAGCACCATGGCACAGAAAATGGGATGCCAAATGTCTTCTGCTTTCCACATTTTGAGTGCTGCTGCCTAATATCTACCCCTGTTCTCTACAGAAACTGTTTACAACTAAATCAAAAGTTAGTATAGCTTTGTGTGTATGTGTTTTGTAGTATACATATCTTACCAGGCTACTTAAGCTGCTCTTTCCCCATCCCCTGTTCCTTTTTTGCCATGAAAAACTGGAAATTAACTATAGTGATCTTGCTTTCAGTCTCTTCAGTCAGAATGCCTGAAAATCATCAGAGATGTTATTTTAAACTGTATTCCTATGTGTAGTTTTACATCTTGGTGTAACTTCCCGTAGCAAAGAATGGCACACAAAGCCACCCCGTCCCTGCATGGCGGAGCTGGCATGTCACACACTGGTGGCACAAGGTACATTTGATTTAACTGACATTTGAAACTCCTGATGGAGCCAGGAAAAGCCTAGATCCTGGGAGCTGTGCCTCCTTCTTGATGCAGACAGACCTCATTGCACAATTACCCTGGAGTCCTTGACTATGAATCTCCAAATAACATTGTGGAGCCCGTGAAGAAAAATAAAGTGATTGAACCCACAAAGGTGGGCGGTATTCCCTATAGGCATATTCCCACCTTTATTGTTCACAGCAAGAGGTCTCATCATTTATGTGGGAAATGTTTTAAGCTCTCTGTGCAACACCAGTGAACACCAGTGCTGGTCTGAACGAGGGTGGGGTATATTCCTAGGCAACACACTCTCTCCTTGGAAGAAGGCTCAGAAGAGATGGGCACAGGTGCTTATAAAGCTTGTGTTATGAGCTATTTAGACTGATAATCAGATTACATCCACATTAACAGCAGAAGGAGAGTGTAGCATGCACTGCAAAAATGCTGAACTGCACTGCAAACCGTGGACATGGAGAAGCTGATACTTTGCCTTTCCCCGTTATTGAATGACAGCTACAGTGTAAGATTGCCGGACACAGTGAGTCATAAAAACACCATCAGTCAGCATGATTTTCAAGCTCTTTCCCATTTCCTGTAATAAGCAGAAGCAGTACTTTGGAAATTTCTGTTTTCTTTTGAGTTGGTAGATGTATTTTCTTTACAGTTTCACCTTCATTTCCCTCATGCTGTTGCTGGTTTCGTTTTTCTCATTATGACCGAATCACTGAGTGCCTTACCAATTTCTCAGTCTTGCAGGGATACTGGTATTTCAACTTCAAGGAATGAAAAAGTGATTCACCCTTAATATCCAGATCACTGGGTCATTTGGCTGAATTAATGGAAACAGAAGTAGATGAATGTGAGAAAGCACAACAAGCAAGGCAGAAATGCGTGCAGTAAGTTAACACCCCTTCTAGCATCCATTTCAGGCAGTATATTATCCATATTATCTTCCCACTCTTTTTGCTTTGCTTTGACACAGATCGTGACCATCAAGTGGTATATAAGGCATATGCTGTTGTTTTTAAGCCTAAGCATATGGGCAGTTATGTAATCTTATTTAATGCTAGTTTGTTTTTTTGGACAAATTTCCCTGAACTTCTGCTGTCCTATTTTTAGTGTATGGTGGAGAGGCATGTAATAAAAGAAGCTTGTATATATCTTTATTTATACCTTTTAATTTGTGGAAAATAACAAATTATTATTGTACTCTACTAGTAAACTAGTTTTGGATTATATGACTTAATCAGCTTTTTGATAAATTACTTAACAGTGAAGGGAAATTAACTGGTGTGCTTATTGAATTAGTTGGTCAGCAAGTAAAAGCTATCCACTTGAAAGGAGGGTAGACTAAGTTTAAAAATGCTTGAATTGTCCATCAATGGAGGTGATATTACAGCAGCCATGAAAAGGACTATATTCACTATTATAAAATCACAGAATTCTTTTGTTTGTGCTGGTCAAAATTGCATTTTGAGAGGAGGAATATCTTCCACTATAGGAAAGTCAGGAATAAAATCAATGAATTGGTAAGCCCATTTCATAATTGCTCAAGCTGATAAATTGCTCAATCTGCAAAACAAGTGGTTTTGTAGCAAAGAAGGCATTGAGCCTTTTTGGTACTGAGCATGTTCAAACTGAATCCTTTTATGAAGAGGTAATTATTTGCATAACACCAGATATGCTGATTAAAGATTTCAGTGTGAATCTTATCATCTGAAGCGACCTGGCCCTTCCAAGGAAACTTTTCTATGCACCAATAAGATTAAAGTCAAGTAGGATATAGAATACTCTGTACAGAAATAGACTAAAACAGAATTTTTAGTTTATTGTATTTGAATAAACTGACATTTTGATAGTCATTAGGAGAAAATGAAGTATTTTATTAATTTATTTGCTGTTCTTTTCTTATGTAAAAGTGACTAGCAGTTACATCTTTGAATAAAATTTGGTTTTCTCTCTGACCAGTGCTTAGAGAGCTGGTGCACCCAGTTTTTTAGGAAAACTGATACAGCTTTGACAGAAGCACAAAGTGATGACTTGGCACATGGCAAACAAAGGACAAACTGTTCAGTTGTAGCCCTAAATTTATTTTAGTCCAACCAGTAAACAGAAACACAGCATGGACTTTGCTGATTAAAAGCAAAACTAAAAAAACCTGAATCTGCATTTGACAATGTTCCAATTTGTAAACAGTTCATCACATGGGATTTTGTTTCCTTTTACTTTTCGGCTTCAGGCATCCCTATGCAGAATATTACTATTTCATTGTGGGTTTCATATTTTTTTCCCTGTAGGAGAATTTATTTCTTCCTCTTGAGTTCCTAGAGGGACTTAATACCCTTGCCCAAAATCTGAGATATTTACAGTTTACCATATTGTTCTTTGTTTCACTTCTCCTGCCTTTACCATCTAGAAGGATCTACCTACCTCTTCCAGCCTTGGCTTTGGCAAGTGGTCTCAGTGTGAGGGATCAAAGTCAGTGGAACTATGATGAGTAATCCCACAGGTGAGGGTTTCCAGGAGGCTGCATGGCAGGTATATTGCATATCTTCACATTTCCTTTGCTGTTTGTGTCTCATGCACACCCTTGTGTGTCCCTTCATTGTGTCTTGTCTGAATGTGCTTCAAGCAGCATTCTCTGTACTGCAGGAGGCAACACAAAGTTAATAATCAATTTCTCATCACTTACATCATCTACCTCAAGAAGTGCCTTTTTAAAATGTGATTACTACTATTAAAAACAATGTAAATTTGTTACAACAATAAACTTCCTTTCAGTAGATCATAATTTTCAGTAGTTATGTTAGTACAAGATCTTGAAGGAGAACTTGGTGGTGGGAATTTCCCTGCCATGAGTTATTTCTCAAACTACTACCATCTTATCCATTAATAGCTTGGGGTTTTAGAATTTTTATGTTCTAGGTTTTCCCAGAATTAAAAACATACAAAGTTTCAAATTGCTAGGCCATAAACTTTTGTTTCTAGAACAAATATTTCTTTTGTTGATTTCTGACGAAAAGCTTGTATCTGTGTGTGGCAGCAGTGACTTCAGATAACAAAGTGTTGAAAAATCTCCAGCTGAAATTCCCAGTATTAGACGAAGTGGCCAAATACAATGGGTTGGATTCATTACTGTAATCAACAAGAGGTAAGAAAATGCTGGTGGAAGGTCTGTGGTCAGCATGGAAATTCAATATAGCACAGCTAAGCCTGTAATCAACAGCAAACTGATCAAAGATGTTTTTCCTCTGTTCTTCCATTTAAGGTTTCTGTTGTATTAGCTGACTATGGGAATTAAGCACAGATCAAGATGAACACAGGCTAACAGAGGTCAGAAAAACAACCATTTTCTGAAGTTTTCCCATTGAATATGACTGAATAAAAGTTCTTGTCTGTGAAAAAGAAGATCACAGGTTAATCCCTGAGCCAAGTGTAGTAGTGAAGTCTGGTATTTTCTGAGGCAGCAAGATCTGTTCATTTGACCCTAACTCACCTATCAACTTTCTGCATGTTATGTAAAAGAAAATTGTTAATAATATCTTTTCTACTCCTTTAAAACAGAGGTTAGTTCTGGAAAGGCAGAACTGACCTTTTGCCATCCAAGAGGATTTTAGCTTCAGATTCAGAAGCATCAAAGTGGGCTAGATCCCATTTAAAGTAAACTTTCTTATGATTTCTTACGATTATGAAAACAGGATTTCTTCTGGTAGATCAGAAGTTGCAAACACCGAGATCTTGTCTAAGCAGTAGGTGGCAGACTGCTCCCAAAAATCCTTAGGAAGTTGTGACTCAGCCCTTCTTAATGCCCACGGGGCTGTAGCTAAAGGTGATGAGAAGAGAGCTGTAAAGGTGGGGAGATTCCTAGGGTTCAAACAGTCGCGCTAATTTCAAGAGCATGCCAGGGATACTCGGGTCAGCATTTGCCAGGAGAGGGGATGTTGCTCCTACACGCCCTCTGTTATCAGTTCCCAAAGAAACTGTGGCAGTTACCCTGCCCTGCACCAGCTGGGTGACCTCGATCTTGTTTTGTAGGATTTGCCCTGTTGATGGAAAGCCAGCACTGTCATGTCTTTGATACCTCTACACAACAGAATGCCTTAAGTTTTGTCACTATTTGGAAATCGCTCTTAACTCCAGAGACCCCAAGGAGTTTTTTAACCAAAATAGAGTTTAACACGTGGACCTGTATGTCTGAGGATGTTAATGGATACACTACAGCCTCTACTGATCTCTACATACACAAAGTAGTTTCTGTACAGTACCCCAAAACCTGGGATCCAGTCTTTTGACAAAACCTTATTTTTGGTGCTTGCCCTTCCCTAAATGATGTTAAGGTGGAACAAATCTTTTCTCTTTATAGCAGATTTTATTTGGAATTTCAATTCACCTTGAGAGGTTTTCCCAATGCCCTGCTGCAAATAATTAATGCACCTTATCCCTTGGCTTTTGTCTCATATGTTTCATTGAAAGAGAAGCCTATGGTGCTTGCACATACTTCCTTTCCCATCACACTTGTTTCTCATGCCATTATTTTGCTATGAGAGACTCTGTCTAGTGTATACCAAGACATTTCATTACCAACCTAGAACTAGGCTCTTGGGTCAAAGTAGAGGACTGCCCACAGACTGCTGAAAACCAAACAGTCCAATGAGTGGTAAACACTTGGGGGAGCTGCCCATTCACTATGCAAAAATGTAGGACTTCATTTATGGAATGATTTGCTTACCATTCACTAGATTATTTAGAACTTACTCACCAGACAAGATTTGAAAGCAAAAGAATTTATAAAAAAATAGATTTTGATACTAGGAAAGGCATTATAAAAGTACAAAATAACCAAGCATTATGGAATTTATATTTTTACTAAGATTATGCTAATTTTAGGTGCTTCTGTATTTAAGCTAACTCTTGAGACTGATCCTTTAGGCTCTGCTGATTGTTAGTGGGACATCCCATGGATATGCAGAAGCATCGTTCTTTTGGGTTTGCTTTCCTGCTGAGGCTATGTAACATTTCTACTCCATGCTTTAGCTAGACTAAGATTATGCCATTCATCTTCAAGATGCTTTCTCTTGCTTTTATCTTCCTTAAAACATGATGGAACTTCTTTCCAAATCATACATGATTAAACATGTGGATTTTCTGAGTTCCTTCCCATGTGTCATGTTAGCTTGCTATCAGTTTTACATCAGTTACTTAGTGTATAAATGAAAGATTGATTTGAGAATGGGATGTTGTCCAGCCATGCACAGTTCCCCTCCTTCCTCCCTCCTATGCACTCTTTCAGACTCAGGGGAAATCAGAAGTGGTCTTGTCACAGTAACATCTACTAGGGCTCAGTGAACATGTACGCACATTGTGGAAAACAAAAATATCTCTGAGAAGAACAGAAAGAGTAGCTTCAGGACCATCCCAAGCGTTTCTTGACAGTAGAACTCATTTTCAAAATTTTAATATTTTATTATTAGAAATCTCCCAAACCCATACCTGTGACCATTCCTATAGTATTTCCAGTTTTCATAGAATCTACATTGAACAGATAAGAGTCTGTAACATCCTTCTTCTCAGAAGTGCAGTTCTTTTAAAGTTTATCATTGTTATTTCAGGATGCACAGCTCTTTCTTGAACAGTCAAAACCTATCATCATCAAGAACCTCATATTAGACTTTGTGTTTTCTCTGATGACAAATAGAGACTACATTCTAAAAATACATCCTCGGTCAGAGGGATACATCATTATAAATAACACACTTGAGAAGAGTCAGAGGATGTCTGTGCTCTCCAAAGTGGCAGTTACTTCATTGAAATAAAGAAGAAAGTTTGTTTAGAGTGCACAATCTGCTTTGATAATACAAGCTGTGGTTGTGAAAATCTCTGAACATTTTGTTCAGAGTTGTTTGTTCAAAGCATCAGGTGAATAAATATTAAGTAATTGTACTCTGGCCTGCAATTCTGCAGAATATAGGATTCTTCTTAGGGCTCTAGTCAGGCAGTCATTAATGACAACAGCACTTAATAGTGAAGAATGGTCTTTACGGAGGATTCAGACTGTATTCCAACCACAGTGAAACCTCAACCAGACAACCAGACCAAGGAGCCCAGCTAGTGGTTTTTCACAGTATTGATATTACTGAATGTACGATCAGAAAGGGAGAGGGATAAATCAACAGAGACAATGCTTTGGTGGATACACTGAGGTTCAGTGCGGTAGTGAGAATGAGGAGTTGAGGGGATTAATGACTCACTTGGTTCACATATATGATCAAGTATTTTGGTCATTAAAATATGAAAAAGTAAGCTTATAGTACTCACTGTATGGTTGGCTTTCACCTCTATCTTACGAGTAATTCAAAGGTGAGAGCAAATAGCTTTACAAGAGAAGACAACTCAGTAACTGTGCTCAAGATGGGCTAACCACAGCACAGTATGGTTTAATATAGCCTGTCTTTTCCAGTTCCTTCTTTCCAAACATGTAACTGAGTGAAATGAAAATTAGGCCTTCATTTAGCAAAAGGTGACTTCCATGTGTTCATTTGAGGAGTATTCCAGACTACAGTGCTTTTTCACCCACATCTTCTTTTACCAAGAAAAGAGAAGTCTGGTTTGTTGTGGATAATGGATTCGTAAAGCTCTCCTCCACGACCATATTACAGAAGATTCTCATGAAGAGCTGCTTATATCAGTAGCAAATGATCTCATCTATATACAAGTGAAACATTCTATGTCTGAATTGTTCATTGGATTGCCCTAGAGAAGTTGGCCTGTACTGTAAAAGTATTTCTGCGTAAAGATTCTAATTAAACAAGTGAAGAAACTGTTGTACAACAAGTACAACAGTAATTCACTAATCACATTTATTTTAATCTTAGATATGCATGTTTCAAAAATTCTGAACAAGATGTAGGCTTCAGATCTGCTTCAGCTTTTGCTGCTTCCTGGTGAGCAGCCAGGAGAAACTGTGAGAATGCCTTGGAATGGAAAGAATGAAGGAGCTCCACTTCCAAGAAGTACTGGCACTGTCCTGATAGCTCAATAGTTGTGGGTATTATGGAATTTTGCTAGTCTGCCTGTAATTACTGATTCAAAGGCTGGCAAGAATTGTATATTAGAGAATGGAGAGCTTACCTGTTTGAACCTTAAATGACAGTCCATATTTATTCTCATCTTCCTAAAGGAAAGACTTTATGATCAGACTGCATTTTACAACTTTTCTTTGCATAGTTTTAGTTTATAGGGTAGATGAGCTAGGAGAATTGCTGTGTGTTCTGAGGTCAAGGGCTCGCTGTAGGAAGAGAGCAAGAGATTTAGCTGTAAACAGAGCACAAAGAAATTACTGGTTTTTTTTTGACATGCACATGGCTGCAGCTAAATATATAGAGAGAGGAAGCCAGGACAATTTCTTTTGCCTCTGTCTACTCTGAACTAATAAATGGTATTGTTCTCATCTCTACAGATTATTTAAAAGACCACTGGGACCTCAGTCTGCAGGATGGACAAATTTGATCATGCACTGTGTCTCATGAGAAAAGGTAGTGCCATTCTAGTAAGAGAAGCTACAGAAATCAGCAAAACAGGACTTTGTCTTTTTAACTGTCTTATCAACTCTACCTGATCTTCTAGCTGTGATCTTGCAGGTCTTTCCAGTGCTATAGCCCCTTTGGAGGTGAAGTTGCCTAGTCATAGAAGAGACCATGTAATGTAATAGTTCAAGTGATGTGCTATTATTTGAATAGCAAATCATGTTTATCTAAGTATTAATACTTGGCAATTTCTGACGAAGAAGCATTAGTGTCTAAATCAATAAGGTTTAGCTGTTTATAGGTAAATGTCCATCTTTCATCTCCATCTTTATATGAAATGCAATAAGGACTACAGGTTTCAACTCTTCCATTCCAAGAATGCAATCCTATGCAATATTGCTGACATCACCTCAGCATGGATTTGTATGGGCCAAGGTTATATGCCTAAGAATAAGCAAGTCTCTACTCTCATCATCACTCTCAAATTCCAACACGGTAAATCATTAATTTCCTTTGGTAGAGTAGAAGTTTTAGCATTTTTTTGTTTGTGGAGAAAAATTCAGAAACATAACTCTTGTCTTCTGGGGTTTAATCCAGACTTAAGAATTTTTGGACTGATTAGATTTTCTCTCTGGTTTTTTTTTCCAAATAGAGTGCATTTGTCATTCTGCTTTCTGTATCTTACCACAGCTAAGAAAACTTATTAAAGTGAGAAGAAATAATGTCATTTGGATCCAATGTCCCTACATTACTGGTACAAATGAACATGAGTGCTCCTGGCTGAGCCGATATTACTCTAGAAGTCAGATACCTATGCAGTGCTGACCCAGTGTGTGCAATATTCAGGCCTGTGAAAAAAGAAGTTCCAGAATAAAATCAATTCAGTAAGAGGAGGTTGTTGCTGACTGAGGTGAAAAGTGCTGCATATGCACTACTGTCCACCACAGGCACCAGAAAACCCTGCTGCAGAGCATCTAGTTGCTACTGTAATTATTATAGAGACAGATGATGTCACTGCTAGAGGGCAAATTGAAGAGCTTCATGTCATCAACTTTATTCATCTCAAAGCAGAAGTGCTTTAAAATCTGTTCTTACAGAAGCAACAAATCCAAATCTTTACTTTTGTTTGGAAATTCTAGACATACTGAAAGCTCCATGGTTTTCCAGTAAGACAAAATGGCAAATGTTGAATTGTTTCTTTAAAGTACTTTATTGCAGGGCCACAAATTGCTTGGGGACAAGATATTTTCTAATCACAAACAGTCGGCAGATTATACTAAGCAAATTGTAAATATGGCTGAAAAAATAAAAAAAAGCTATGAACTTGTCTACATGTACAACCTTTTACTCCACTGGAGAAATTTTACTTGATTTAAACACAGCAAGACAAAACATCTTTCCCATAAGTGAGATTCAGGGCCTACTTTACTAAGGTATGACATCTTTAATGTACCCTCATTAATTCTCAAGTTACATCATCTGAACCTGTCATTACATTCTCTGTAACTTGTGTTCACTGGATCCTTTCTAAAAGTGCGTATGCATTATCAAGTATGACTATCTGTTAACAGAAAGGTGTCCCTACAATAAAACTCCTTCTTGACAGCTCCTGCTGCAATAAGAATTGCCTCATCATTTGAAATTCTTTCTTTATTACAAAGGCTTGAGCAGCATAAACCACACAGGATGTCTCAGACACTTCACATTTTATTTTCTATCTGAATCTACTTCTTCTTGTAAGAAGCAATCTTGGAAAAAACACATCCCATTCTGCCTCTTGAGGAGTGCAATCAACCAATTTTCTAATATTTCAAAACTGGTTCTTACTGCACATTATCAGTTGATACATCTTCACTTGTCGAGCATCTGACTTCCTCTAATAAAAGACATAATTTATCCTTAAGTGGGTACCAGCAGCATTGTGGCTGTGGTAATGCAGAGGTCAGTAATCCGGTAACCACTGATTGTGTATATATTTATATATATATATATGTGCATATACAGGAGCCAGGATGAGCTTTGCAGTTTGTTCTGAACTTTTCCCCACTGTGAGTACCCTGCTAAAAGAAACCAAGCCAGCTCAGGCTTGTTTCCTAGAACTGCTCTAATACATTTGATTGCAGTATAGATATTCCTTCAAGTTTTTGCATGAGGATCAAAACTACTAGTTATAAGCTGAAGCTCGTACATCTAAACCATCTGATTTAGGGACAGCCTTTCATCTTTTTGACAGCTTTGCATCAACTTGTTAAACAATAAAAATCCTGAATATATAAGAATCGGATCCATCAGTTGATTATGATATTTCCTAATATAGATAAAATGGAAATGTCATGGATACTACTAAAAGCTTTTTATTGAGTGAGAAATAATATTTCAAAAGGTGGACACTTTGGTAACTGAAGTTGCTACAAGAAATGCAATGTTTGGGAAGTGCTATATTCCCACACCCATTTTTTACTCTGACATATGCTATTAAATATATGATATTTAATATCACTATATATAACTATATCACATTTCAGCTGTAATATTGAGGGCTGATCTCTAGATCACTGTCTCAGTGATAGCTTACTGAGGCTCCTGGGCTCCACATGGCAATCCACAGAATGTGAGTGAAAGTCAGTCCAGCAGTAACGTATTCACCCTGCTGTGATGCTATGTCTGAGCTAAGCAGCTCCATCTCACAGGTTTCTCTCTGAATCTCAACAGGACACATTAGCTTGATCACAGTAGCTTGAACTCATTATATCTGTTGGTCTGACCCTGCTGTTGGCACCTGTTTGTATGGTTGTCTTGATTTTTAAAGAGACTTCTCCATGGTATTGTAATTCACAGTATCCTCTGCAGGACTACAAGATGAAAAAGTCTTGATTCAGTCTTGAAACATGTGACAATAGCTAGGATTTTATACAGCAATATTAGTGCTTATTTTGCATATATTTTGTGACACTCAAGAGCAGTTACAGAAACACATTCCCTGACATTAAAAGCTTACAATCTAAACAAAATATATTGCACAGAAGAGCTCAACATATAAAAAGCAGAATCATTGTTTTCTTACTTTTAGTGTACGTCTTGCTAGCTTATGGGATTGTGATCAGAGCAAGGAATTAAAGGAGTTATTATGATTTAAAATTAAAGGTTATGAAGAAAGTGATACCTTGAGGAATTATTCTGAGTGACTCAAAGAAATAAAATTATAGAAGGACCCTGTAGCAGGACAGAAAACAGAGGCATTGTAGAAAAGATGCAGAGCAAAGGATCATTCATAACTGGGAGCTCAGAAAAATAAGAAAACAGTATAGCAACAGAAAATAGATTTTAGTGTATTTACTTATCCATATTATTGAAGTAACAGACACTGACCAAGATGCTGTTTCACTAAGCTTCTTGCTTGATGCCTGGATATGTGACAGAGATTATCCCAGTTCTACTGTTTTCAGTGAGAGCTATAGAGGTGCAATTCCTTTAAAGAGCAGGCTGAAGACTTTTATTAGCTGAAGGCCAAGGTCAAAACTCATTCATAAATTTGCATGAATAAATGCTGGAACACTATGTCCAAATGCTGGTATGAGTCTTTTTCAGAGAGTAATTGCAGCTTCTGCTCACCACAAACATTTTCTTGTGCATCAACAAAATAGCCATTTATAGGAAGTAAGGTAAATATTACAGACTGCAGTTTTGAAGAAAGACTTCGACTCCTTCTGAGCAGCAGAGGGCTAAATGGTAATAGGCAATATAAAAAAAAAAGCGTAGCAATAGCATTCCTTCACCAAGAAACTGTTGATGTAAGATTGATTAGTAGTAGTAGTAGTAGAATAAAGATATAAATTGGAGTAATTCCATCCATCCAGTAATTTCTAAAATAATGTATTTCTACAGTATTTCTCACTGCAGATGTTTAGAATTTTAGGATCAAGGCCACAGATACCTCATCTGTTCAGGTTTATTGAGTCTGCTTTGGAGATTATTTTGACCAGAGCAAACTGATGGATATCAGCAACTTCAAGTATTTCTTAATGTCTAGCTGCTCTCTCTTTCATTTTTGTACCTCCTCTTTAAATGTCTTGGTAGTTGTTTCTGCACCTGCAGTGTCCATAATGATAAAGGAGGTAGAGCAGTACAAGGTTAAAAATGGACAACAAGCCAACAGCAACATTAAATCCAATAAAAATATCTGTGAAGAACAAAAAATAAATGAAAAGGGAGTTAATGAAAGACATACATATATAGTATTTTAGATGCAAAGCTGACAGTCTAATTACATATATGTACAATGGAAATAGTTCTGTCAAGATAACATTTACTGGCATAAGCAACATAAGAGCATAGACTTTAATCCTGGAAATTTAGAGATTGCTCCCTGTGCATAGGTAAATCTTACTCTTAGGTTTCCATAGGGCAGGAGGAACTATGTGTAGTTAATGGAAAAAGAAAAATTAGTTTCATCAAGGATCATCAAAATGGTGAATATATGCAGGACAGGGGAAATAACAGGACTATTGAAAAGTAACATGTATTGCCTTGTTTTTCTACTCCCTCCCAGAAATAATATTCAGGCAAGAAGAGGTTGTCAGCTCTCAACTGTTGGGAGATCATGGATCAGCTTCTCTTAGTACAATTGAGTGCAGCAGTGTCCTCAGTACATAGTGCATGTGACAGAAATACAGGTGCACAAATCTTACCATGCAAGCCATTTTTTATTTGCATCTGCAGAAGATCTGATGTATCCAACATGCACAGGACCCTTGTATAGCACCCACATCCATACATCTCTTAGACATTTTCAACAAGTTGAGATCTAGTTTTGGCCACGGTCTTTACGCAGCTCCTTTTGTGAATATGCTGATTTAATTTCTACTGACATTCCTTGTCCATAGTAAATCTGGCCCACAATTAAAGGGAGATCTATTGATTGTGTGAAAGGTACAAAGTTCAGAGCCACTGATAAAATCTCTGCATCCATGTCTTACGTGGAAAATACAGAATGGTTACACTACCTTTCATTTTGTCTTTCTTCCCACATTCTTTTGACCAATTTTCTGTAATCACAGGAGAAACTAGTTCAGCAAACTTCTCAAGTGGACAAGAAGAGGTGCACCCTGGCAAAGTGAGGAGATAAGGATCCTTTGAACTGTCGTTCCGATAATGCATTTCGATGCTGTATCTCCTGATAAGCAACATTGAAAAGTTTATTTTAAAAGGTTCTTAGATAAAGGTTTCCTACTTTGAGACAGCACATTGGAAATAGGCTCTAACATCCTACTCTAGAACCTGTTCTCCAAGAATGGAGACTTTGTGAAAGACATCTGCAAAGCCCACTTTGCCAGAGCTGGTTATTTAACTGCACAGATCACCAGTCAGCTGAAAAAGTCCTTCTGAAGGCTCCTTGAATGGCACCAGTACTGGGTTCTTCGAAGCCAGCTGGCTTACTGTGGGAATTATGAATATTCTTGCTATTATCTGAAGAATCAGGAGAATTTATTTTGCCATTTACTTCCCTCCCGTAAGGTTTGTTTTACCTCTTCTTCCTGTCTTTCAAAGCACACATACACATCCAGACAATGTAATTTTCTCTAGTTTTAATATAACTTTGTGCCTATGGGCTGCTCAGTGAAGTATCCATTTAAATCAAAATTGTGTCTCCTCACAATATTTGAGATAAAAATTATTTTGGGGAAGAGGGTAGAAAATTCTAAACACTCTTTCTTGCGTAGATAAGAAGATACTTGCCCATTGCTTTCTTGGTAGAGTTCAAAAAACTGGCAAGCAGCATATGGTGGCAGTTTTCCATTGAAAATATTGAGAGCAATCTGGAGCGCCCCAACTGTGGTGTCATGCTATTGGAGAAAAAAAAAATCCCTCTTTTACAGTCAATTAAGTCAACTAGCATTCATCTAGAGTAATGAGACAAGAGTGGAGAGGGAGTGGAAATCAAGATAAAAGAAAACCTGTGTAAATTTGACCATAAAAATGTGTTCAGTGTATTTATCTTTGGGTAAAACATGTTAACTGATTACTACAGACAGCAGGAGGCTTTTCCAAAGAGTTACTGCAGTATGTGTCTTACGCCATCTGGCAGGATTTTGGAGACAGATACTGAGGAAAAGGAAGATATGGTCTGAGTAATAAATCTAGTTTTTCAGTGTGTTTTCTCTTTTCCTTCCTTCCTAGTGTTTTTTGCTCCAAGGTCAGAATAAAGGCAGTGTAAGGTAGTATAATCTGGGGCATTTCAAGTGAAGGGACAAGTACTTTTTTTCAGGTAGTATACCAGACAAATAGTTGTGTGCAAAGATTATTCTCCTTGCTTCCACTTCAGAATTTTTTCAATTGTTCTGTCTGTTTGGGTGCATACAACAAAATCTCAGTTTGGCTTCTATTTTTGTGGGATCAGTTACCCACCCACATGCAGTTTCTTCATCTACCCGTTATCCCTGCTCTTGCAGGGATCATAGGAAGAGGAGCTATTTATATTATAGTCTAGCAGCTATGGTTTAATTATTATTCAGGTTCTGATATTTTTTAGGCTGATCAGTTTCAAAAATAACAGTATGCTTGAATTCAGGGTATTAAAGCAGAAGTGAAAAATCTGGATGCGCTGCTTTTTCCTTTTGAAAAAGAACATGGTAGAACTAGAATCACATAGAAAGGACAGTGAGAAAGATTTGAGGTATCAAGTAGTTCCTATTTGAGAAAAGATTAAATAGGGTAGGACTTTGTCTTTGAAAAGGAAATATGGAAGAGGAGTGACAGAAAATAGTAAATTCTTAAGTGACCCAGAAAAAGTGAATAAAAGAGGGAGTACTTTTTTTCTTTAACACACAAGTCATTTCCACGGGATGTTGCAGAGTCCAGAATTATAAATGCATTTAAGAAGTGATTAGGCAAGTTAACGGAAGACAGTCTGTCAAGAGATACTAAACACAGAGACAAATTCTGTCTCAGGAAGTCCCTAAGACACAGATTGCTGGAAGGTTTTATCACTCTCTGCTGCCATTATTCTCACATTCATCCCTGCCTTTGGCCCTTGTTAGAGACAGAATAATGAATGAACTAAGCAGATCTTGGCCTGATGCAAGTGGCCCTCTTCACCCTCTAAAATAAATAAAATAATAATAGTAGTAATAATAAAGAATCCACAGAGGAGATGTTTGGAGGCACAGCTGAAGTTCTACTGTGTGCCAGTATCTTTAGAGCACTTCAGGAAAGATGCAACTTATAGAAAGTGCACCATTAAATTGTAGGAATAATGAATGATAAAATATACAGTTTTCTTTGCCAAATACAGTTCAACTAAAACTGAGGTGAGATCCATGCCTATAGTATGTTCTTGTACTGATTAGTGTTCAGCTTGTTAGCTGAATTAAACTGTATTATATTATTCTTTCATTTAACTTACTTTACTAGTAAAATGAAAGCAAGATTTATGAAAATTGAAAATACTCACTGCAGAGTAGACCTCCATTTTTCTTGGTTTTGAAGAATTGACAGCTTGTTTAATACTGTTTAAAATAATATTCACAAGGACACCTTAAAAAGATGGAAAAAAAGGAAGTGGAAAATGATGGTATAATGTATGAGTGGAAACAAAAAAGACAAAATATTGTGAGTATCAAATATAAGACATCTACTCCAGCCTCATACTCATTTTTTTAGTTCACTATAATTTTGTAACTACAGAGAAGATATTACAGAGGAGAAATATATGATTCATCTTCCAGGTCAAGTGAAGAGGCAGGATTCACAGGAAATCATCTAGAACCACCCTGAGAAATGAGGATAATGACTTCCAGTTCTGTTGTGCTGAGATCTCCTCTCCATCCTTTTTCTCTTTGTTGGTAGTGTTGGAATAACAACTGTGCTGATCTCTTCCTCTCTACATGCCAAAAAATATTTTAACTCTTTACTTCCAACAAGTTACACATTACTGATTCTTCATTTTTTCCAAAGTTCTTTTGTACTTCTTCTCCAGTGCAAAGGTGTTAGCCCAATGGGTATGGGGAGCAGAAATTCCCTGAAGCACAGTTTATATCATTCTAAGGAAAGAGGATGTAACTGATATGCCAGTGAACATTAGATAAATAGTCCTGACAGTGTGATATGGTCATCTGCGGGCTAGTGGGCTTTACTGCAGATTGGAGCCTCTATATGTTTGATCTACTATATGTTTGATCCAGTGATGTGTTTACCTAGGTGATGGATCTGCTAATAATTCTTTACCTAGGTCTAGGCTGCAAAGCTGGTGCATTAGAATGTTCTTTCATTCTAATGCACTAGCCTCAAATGTTCCAGCCTGCAAATATTCAAGCTCAATTGTTTGGATTTCCTGCTCATGGGTACCTGGGGATCATATGATAAATTCCTGGGTTGTGTCCTGAAGTAGTGTCAGAATGTGCAGCATAGTCTATGTGCCCCAATTTGGGAGCTAGCAGTAGTCCCAATTCTTGTAGTTCTTGCAGTATAGACATAACTGGAATCTCTCAGCTTCTATTCTGATCAGACTGTTTTGGAGCAGCTTTATATCACTCAGAGAGCTACCAATGTGTTGCCAGTGTTTCGACACAATATATAACCAGTACGTCATAGGGAAAAATGAAGAACAGGAAACAATTAGAAGAAATGTTGGAGAAACAACTTAATCTAACCTACTATAAGATAGGTAATGATCATAACCATGAGGGCCTGATTTATTCCCTTAGATTTCTATAATATTTCTAAAAATCTTAATGCCTTAAAAATCTGGAAAACCTGAAGACATTAATTTTTACACCTTGTTGCAGTATCTTATCCATGCAAGTATCAATGTTCAGCACATATTTCAATGCTTAATATGGCATCCAATGTCCATAGTTTCAAATCAAGTGTTTGTTTGAATAATTTTGCATTATTAAAGTGACAGGATGGTGCATTAAATCATGAGCATAATCTCCTCCTTTCCTAGAGCGAAGCATTTTTTGATTTACCTCCTTGTAGTCGTGATTTCTCTTCTGTTTTATAAACCCCAAATAGTGAGAGTAAGGACAATTCTGCCAGTTTTTCCATCTTGTTGATTACATCTTTGGTGGCCCATACAGGAAGAGTGTAATTGTGAATATCCTAGTGATAAATGAAAACAAAAGAATTTTTTTTAATTAACTGGTTTCCATCATCCTGTTGTCTATCCTTATACTCCTAAGTTTAGACAGTCTGAGGCTGTCCTGCCATTCTTTGCTCAGTGTGGTTTTACTCCAGAGCATGCTCTGAAACACATTTTTTGGGAATGAGGTTCAGCCTGAAGTGGGTGAATGGGCAGAGCAGAAGCACCTGTGTGAAGGAGATTCCTTGTAGCTATATTGTGTTCTTGCCATAGAGGTACATGTTTTTCGTGGGAAATATTGCAGACATATGTCTTCTCTTCCTTTCTCTGGTTCTTCAGGTTATAAATATCTGATTTTTCTGCCTTTCCATATAGTTGTCCACATATCAGTTATATCACTGGGCAACTAGAGACAAGTGTCACTCTCCAGTCATGTAACAGTGACAGTGTCTTATCATGTTTAATTATCTGTTTGTAGAGGATATATTTGAAATCCTTCATGCACTGCTGCTAATGATGGGGGCCAAATGGAATTATCCCATGCTTGGGGTCAGTTTGGGCTTTTTGTAACTGGTAGCAATCACTGTCTCAAAAATTTTTAATTGATAGATTTTTCATGATCTCTTATGTTCAAAATCCTAAGTATTTTCATGTTTACCTGTTGATAGTTTAAAGCTAATAATTTCATTTCTCTGTTAAAAATCACAAATATATCATAGCCAGCATGCTCGAATAATTCTATAGCAGCATATTGGGAAGGGGAAAAAGGGAATAATGGGAATTGTAATAATGCTTAAAACATGAAATGGAAATGACAGTCACCCAAATATTAGACCATGCTTTTCAGTTATCTTTTACCAAAACACTAAAATATAACTTAGATTCAAAATAAAAATAAAAATAAAAAAAAAAGAAGAAAATGTAGGAGAGGAGAAAACTCTTTCCTGTGAAAACACATTGCCATGGTTTAATTGAAACCCAAAGCTGGAGTTATATTCTTCCTCGGCATCTATTGATTTATTATTACCTCACAATGTAGAGTATCATATGTATTCCAGAGCTGGAAATTGTCCAGTATTTTAAGGTGATTTAGTTCAAGTCCCGTGTTAACTGCCATTGTTTGTAAAAAATCCTGTGGGGAAAAAGTGAAGAGTATACCACAAATACTCAATACATATAGAACATATATGCAGATAGATTCACTAACACCCAACCTTTTCACAGAATTTTCACAGAATCACAGAATAAGCTGAGTTGGAAGGGACCTATAAGGATCATTGAGTCCAATTCCCAGCCCTGCACATAGCATCCCTAAGAATCACACCATATGCCTGAGAACATTGTCCAAATGCTTCTTGAACTCTGTCAGGCTTGGTGCTGTGACCACTTCCCTGAGGAGTCTGTTCCAGTGCCCAGCCACCCTCTGGGTGAAGAACCTTTCTCTAATATCTAACCTAAACGGGGGTTTAATTTTTTTCAATTTGTTTTTGCATTTTAACAAAAGGAAAAAATGCAATTCCCTAACTTCTACAACTTACTTACCTTCCTTTTTCTCTCATCTCTGGGTTTTTTGGGGTTTTTGTATTTTATTTTCTCTTACCATGTATGGATGTATTCTATTTTGAAATTCTTTAGATGTTTGTGTTTCACGCTGAAGTTCATCAAAATGGGGACAATTGGGCAGAGGAAAATTCAGCCTCTGAAATATGAAAAGCAAGACTTAGAATAGTTCTAAACTTATCAACACCCCTCTGTTTTTTCTATGTCTGAGATTAGTGGTGTAATATTTTTTAGACAGATTCATGCCTAGACCTACTCAATAATTTTTTGTTTTGGTACCTTAATCATGAATTCAGTTAACATAGGTGATAGACTGTGGTGGTTTGACTTTTTAATGGCTACTTGTGTCTGTGATAGCTTGATTTCCCTCAATTTAACTGATTTTGGAAAAAAAATTGCACATGTCTGTTAGGGAATTGCTTTGAGAAATGGGTCAGGGTCCATGATCAGAAATTTTTAAAAACTATCATTTCCCTCTCATTTTCTGCATTCCCCCCAGCTGTAACTTAACTCCACCTGGAACTGGAACCTGACTTGCTTCTGCATCTACACATCCAGGTCTCATCTCGTTGGAGATAACCAGTGGATTATGGTAAGCATTTTAAGTACCACTTAGTAGACAGAACTTGAAACAAGAGTGACAAATAAATTATGCTCCTGAAATATCAAAAGGCTATGAGCCTAAAGGCTCTGCTCTTCTTTAAGGATATGGTTCATTTTTAATTACTCCAAGTATGTGCATTGCAAGGTCATATAATAGTACTTATTTGATCTGAACAACATGTAAATACCTGCATGTTTCAAACTCTGAGCTCTGGCAAATATGGTTTATATCAATTGCAGAAAGACAGATGATACCTGATGCAGCATAAAGTGTCAGTGAAAAGCCAGGATGAACAAAACAAGCTTGTGCTGGTTCAGTGCTTTATGTCGTATCACTAGACCATTTTTGACCCAGCACTAGTATTATCCTATAACATTAACCAACTGCACTTTCAGCATGTCTCCAATGGGAAGTTGGCAGCAGCCACCAACTGACCCTAGCCAGCTTTCACTTGGATAGATTTCCAAGGGTGCAATTTTTCTGTAACAGCAGCGCACTGGAGGATGAAGGCTCAAAGTTTCAATATGTAACTGGGGAATGTTGTTTAATTGCACAATAACAAATGTTTCTCTTGCTGTATGTCCTAATTATCCCTCTCTAGGTGTTATTAATTAAGCCACTCCCTTTGGCTTCATTAAACTAAACTCAACATATATTCAACTATATGTTGCCTGTCAAGTCTTGATAGATCTCAGTGGCTTAAAAATAAACTGTGATTGTGGTTTTTTAGAGGACTGCACCTGGCTTCACTTTTCCACTTTGTGTTGCTTGGGGCTTGAAAATGCCTTCAAACATCTGCTTGGTTTAACAAGGGAACAATGTTTTTTTCCAGGTGATTTGCATATATAAAAGGCATTTTGAGTTGCTGCAGAGGTGTGTTTGAGAGAAGTGCCAATACCCATTCCTGAAGCAGCCACAGAAGGGATGAGGCACCAGAGACTCCTACAAATGAGCTTGCCTTCCCCAAACAGCTAATTACATTGCACTGTGATTCCCCTAAGGGCTTTGAATTATTATATGGCCAAAGCTCTGACCACTTTGATTCTTTTCTGGTCTTCTGGTGAAAGAACTTGCTCTGGTGTCCTGCATCTAAATAACAGTGACAGCATTCTTTTCTGTTGAGGGTTAAGTTTCTGGCTGAATCATGTGTTACTTAATCCAGTTTGTGGAAACCCTTCCTCTCTGTACCTGCTTTCAAGCATGGTGTCCAAGAATGGAGGAACATCAAAGGAAGAGAGGTGTGGCAGCCCCCTAATGAGTGAGTCTATTCTTTGATGTTTGTGACAAGCAGTTATGTAATAAATTCCTTAGTCAACTTCTGTACTCAAAGCCAGAAGTAAATGAGGCTTTCTGTTATTACACTCAATAGCTTTTAATCCTTGTCAGCCACACTGTTCCTTACACAGTCCTTGTCACAAGAGCAAGTGAAATTAAAATATAAACCTGAGTCAGCCAGAGAGAGCTACATGAAGTAAAACTTCTACAGGACCTATTATTCAAGTAGGTCTACTCTTATGACCCATAAGAAAAGTGCTAGGGTTTCATTAAATGTTTCTATAGCACTGAGCATAAAAGAACCCTTGTCTCTAATTAGAATGCCTAAGTGCTAACAGAATAGGAAGGTAATAATTTTGAGGTCATTACAGTGGCTGTTGAAAATTCAGTTCCTTGAATAAACTATAGAACAAACTTGCCAAAGAGACAAAGTCTGCCTAGTTGAGTGGTGTTTAGGAATGCACTTGTTTCCTTTAAAGATTTAGGGCAACTTCCCTAGAATACTGTCCAAAAGTCTTCAGTCAGAAGAAATGACCTTGGAGAAAATGATAGTGTGTGTGACAATTCAGGTGTTCTGCTACTATGGAAAGAGGATTTTCATGTAGCTATTACAGTTGACCTATGACATACTTGTCAGCCAGTAGCTGCATTTGATATTTTCTTTTATATTGAACTCAAAAAGCTTAAAAATGTTTTTTAGCTATTTTCCTTTTTCCTGTTCTTTTGTGTCTGTGAAAGATTAAGACTTCGCAGAATGCATCTAGCCAGTACTCACCTGCTCTGTTGTTTTCTGAAAAATATGAACTGGAATGGGTTGCCAGAGGAGCTCAGGGTTCCAAATTTGGCTGCTAGTTGGTGGAAAGAGGCCAGAAAGATATGACTGGGCACTCATAATGGTGCGATCATAATCTGTACTTTGGACGTAAAACTGAAAATAGAATGGCAAAAAATTAAAGATAAAATGGAAACTATAAAATAATACAGAAATTTTACCCAACTTGTCAATACTGACTTCTTGTTTTCAGTTTTATGTTTTTGCATAAAGTCAAAACAGTGAAACCATAACTCAGCTTTCCAGGGCCCTGCTTCAGTTTCATAAATGGAATTGCCAAGGCATCTTTTAATTTGGAATCTAACTCTCAGACTGAACTGAGAGAAAAAGAAAGCATGATTTCAAAGAAGTAAATCCATAAAGGTCTTTTCCCACCTAAGTGATTCTATGATCTATCAGTGATACCTCAGGAATATTAAGGCACTTGAAAACACAAACTTCTCCTGGAAGCAAAGCAAAGGTCTTTCATACCTTCCCATAATGCATGCCTTCTATATAGACCAAAATGTTAGTGGTATCTTCCCCACAAGGGATCTGTAGGTTATGATAATCACATCAAAACACCTGTTAGGCCTCTCTGTTACAGGATTAAGTATGTAAGCATGGCCCATCAAAGGACAGGATAGGCATTTATCTTTCAACAGGGTAAAACAATAATGGATCACTGTATAAATTCCCAACTCATTCATCCTGGTGCTGTTCAGTTTGGGAAAATTAGGTTCTGAAAGACCTAAACAGAATGGAAGAGCTGAAAGTTAGACTTTATTCTGTGTTTTTACCTTGACATAAGTCTGGCTTTGAAAAATGTTCTTCTATTACCTTAATTTCTCCATTAATGAAATGAGTAACACAACGTGCTTTTCTAAGTCCACAGTTCTGCTATGTCAGAGAAATGTGCTGCAGACAGATCTGCTCTATACCTCCTCCCGGTTGTATGTGCTGTTCAAGAAGTTGGAATATCTTTTCCTTGTGTACTGTCCAAGTTCAAAGAGCTGCTGCATTCCAGTCTGTAAGGCAAGCATATGGGTGACTACTAGATTAAGGTGACTGGAGACTTTTAATTCAGAAGTGTCTTTTCTATTTTCATCTTTTTTTCTTTTTTTGTCTTCAGCAATCAGCTTTTAAGTGATTGTTAACTGCTTGTATAACACACAGTTATTGTGGTTTAACCCCAGCTGGCAAATGAACACCACACAACTGCTCCCTCACTCCCCCTTGGTGAAACTGGGGAGAGGATCAGAAGAGTGAAAGTGGGAAAACTCCAGGGTTTGAAGACAGTTTGATATGCAAAGCAAAAAAAGCCACACATGCAAGGAAAGCAGAACAAGGAATTTATTCACCACTTCCCATGGACAGGCAGGTGTTAAGCCTCCAGAAAACAGGGCTCCATCACAGTTACTTGGGAAAACAAATGACATCAAGCTGAATGTCTGCCCCTTCTTCCTTCTCCACACAGCTTTATATGCTAAGCATGGCGCCATATGGTACAGTATATCTTTTTAGTCAGTGGAGATCAGCTGTCCCAGCTGTATCCCCTCCCAGCCTCTTGTGCATCCACAGACAAACTCAGGGTAATAAAAGAAGCAGAAAAGCCCTTGAATCAGTGTAAGCCCTGCTTAGCAGACCCAAAACATCCATGTGTTATCAACACTGTTTTCAGCACCAATACAAAACAGAGCCCCATACCAGCTCTCTCTCAGCCAAAACCAGAACAACTGTGTATGTTGCAGGTGAGCTAGAATTTTTATCAGAAATATTCACATGTATCTATGAAGAAATTATATTTTTTGAAATGCTAAGATTGCAACATCTGCTACAGAAAAGCAATGCCCCTGATTCTATACAAATACTATTTCCACAGTGCCGTAAATCTGTAGACACTGATCAACATTGTCCTTTACAATGTATGTCATTTAGTGACAGCTGAGAGAGGATGATTGACAGCCTAGTATTTATCATTGTCAGTCCTCTGTTATTTGTTCAACCTTATAAATTTGTGGCTTATATTTCATGCCTTAAATATCATTCTTCCACTTTTCCCTTGGTGTACCTGCAGTTGTCGTAGGTTGCACACTGTCTTTTCTGTTAATAATTTCTAAAACTTGAGCTGAACCTTTTAATTTCTACCTGTCAGAGGAGTGCATTCCTACTACTGTTGCTAAAAATATAGCAAAATAGCAAAAACTCTCAAAAAAAGTCAATGCCAAAGCAGGAACATCTTCTTACTACATAAGCTTGTAACAAGATAGTGATGCATTGTTTCAGCACCTGAATTTTACAGATCTTTCAAGCTTCTCTTCAAACATTAAACACTGAACTGTCTCTGTTTCATACTTCTGCACCATGACAAAGTGTTATTAGGAAATACATTGACTTCTTTTTGCTCCAGAGCTTCATATGTCAAATACAGTCAAAGACCTAAGGCTTGATGTTAAAATGCCGGAGCAACAAGTAGGTTCAGTGCATCCTGGTGAAACTCTTGTCTGCAAGTGGCCTTGTTAGAAGCCACATTGTCTCCAGTAGCAATCTTCTGCTGCAAGTCCTCTCTTGTTTTGTGAATTGGTGGTTGTCAGTCCAGTGATGAGATGTGGACTCCTCACTTGGCTTGGGGGCAGGTGTCATGCCTTTGCCCTGTCACAGGGCTCAGTACTTAATGGTCATTGGAACTTCATCAAAGCTGACAGTAAGGTGTTTAAACTTGCCTTTTATTTGAATGCAGACACACTATCAAGAAGTTGTTGCTTTTAGGAAGGTAGTTATAAAGCTATGATGATCAAGATTTCAGTTGAACAATAGCTGAATTAATAACTTTGCAAAAATGTTTATGAATTACTGGCATCGGTATATGCTAATAGCAACTATCAGAACATGAGATTTACTAATGCTTTTGAGACACACACAAAAAACATCTTTCCACTTCCTCTTTTAGTAGCATTTGCAAGTTCTTCTAAGAAAGTCAACATACCTTGGTGAGTTGTCCAAATCCCTGGGGCCATTCGCTTTCTTTGTGTAGATCAGTTGGAAAGTTTACAATTGGTGTTCGGTCACCGTGTCGGAAAACCTGACAATGTAACCAATAAAACCACCTTGAGTTCATTACTGTTAACACTCCTTTCTTATCTAACTAGAAGTCAAGCATACATTATACTTCCAGTGTCATTTTTCAAATGAAAATATTGGGTAGTCTGCAGACATCTGGTCAAGTAGGATGGAAATACATCCTTTACGTTCAAGAATATGTATAATTATATAGGAATTAAGTGGGCATAAGCCTAATGATTCTTCCTCCTAGAACATAAAATTATTCAGCCAAGATGTTAATGTTGGGATTACATTCACAGCTAGGCATCTAGACAGGAAATCTGACTGAATTTTGGAAACTCAGCGCTTCTGAATATTAAACCAGCTACTGATGTGCTTAGATTAGGATTTAATTACTTTGTCATAGACACTTGAAATTTTTTGATAACTGTTTTTTTCATAGCAGTATCTTTAAAAGTAATTCTATGTACACATGGATCTTATGCTCAGTTTCTCAATCATCCTGAAATATAAAGATAAAAGAGTATAAATCTTTACATTCTTAGCTTACTTAATTTATACTTACCTTATTAATACTTTTACATACCTATATAAAAATATTTTTGAAAGTCTGTAGGATTTTATTTCTATCAAATTCAGTGAAAGCAAAGAGTTTGGTTGCTTTACTATCCTGGACACTCCAGCATGGTTAATATTAGTGTGACACGTTCAATCATATGATTTTTAATCAGAAAAATTAAATTAACCTTTTGGCATTTTTATTCCAGCATACAAAGAAAACGACAGCCCTAGATTAAATGGTTCTGGAAAACTGAGTTATCCCCCCTAGGTATATGGTGGGTGGGCTTAAAAAATTAAATCCACAAAAGTTTTATGCGAAAGGAGATGCTGGAGTACAAATTCACAGGGCTCCAGACATCTTTCCAGGATGCTGACCCAAACTGCTGGAAAAATTACCTTTGCTTCTCCGTGTTCCCCTCACCAACCTCATTCCTGACTTAGCACAATAAAATGACAATGTAGCAGCATGGTATATTTGTTAATAAAATGACATTTATTCTCTAATACCTCAGTGGTATATAACTTGTTTATAATTAATACTCTACGTTGCCTCATTAAGGCACAGAATTCTTGCCCAGACATCAGAGGGGGTTGTACACATTGGTTAGTTTGCCACTCCCACTGGGAGGTGTTTAATGTTTATGTTTTTCAAAGTAAACACCAGCGTTGTGACTTAATGTTTTAATTACAACACACACCCTTTCCATCAGCCCTCTCTACTAATGTGCACAAACCTGTGCTAGAGCAGGTACTTCAGAGATGGAAAGTACTATCTATTAAAGGCAAATATAATTGGATTTCTCCCCATGTTTCTTTTCTACAATAGATAACAAAGTTTGCCAGAGTATAAGTTACCATTAGAACGACATAGAAAACTGCTTATTATGTTTTTTGTTTTGCTAGTTGAATTTCACTATGTGGCCAACCTGAAATTAATATTTTGCAACAAATCAAGGAGGGTTTTTCACCTTCATAATCAAGTTTGTTGTTTGGAGGTTTTTTTTCCTTCTCTATGCAATTTTCAATTCTCTTTGAATCTCTTTTCTTACTAATTTGGAATCTTAGTTGGTTCTTTATAACAATTTCTCAGTGCACCCAGAGTGAACAGGAGAATAATTAAAGAGCTACATTGTCTGGTGGCTGATTCAGTTGTGTGCAAGAAAAATTAGTGAGAAGGACTTCTATGCTACTGCTCATTTCCTTATGCTGACGTACATGGGTATCAGGTAGGATTCATTAGTTTTTCTGAAAAAGTTCATACCCATGTAAAGAATGAGGGTTAAATTCTCAATTACAATATAGCTGTATTGTCTCTTGTTAAATTATCCAACTTCACAGAAAAGCATTTCTATGGCTAACTAAGTGGTTCAAACTGACTGGCATGTTTAAATTGATATTTTTATGTATATTTTAGGCAACACTTAGCAATAGCTCAACACTTGACCAATAAATATGCCTTTTTTATTAGTGAAAAATTACTGACAATGAGTTAGATTTTAAATACTGGTTTGTGATGCTTTATGTTTAATGTACAGCATTACTCTGAGCGTGTCACAACAGTCGCTGTCACAACAGTCACAACAGTCAACCCCTAAAAACTTTCAATAAGTCAGAACAGAGTAGCATTTTACCTGAATAGCAGTTAGTGTGCAAAAATATCAAGATCAAAAGATATATTGAATATATTAGCAGGACATATACATAAAAATATTTTATTTCTTTGTAACCTTAAGAAATTGAAGGATTGGAGGGTGTGCTCTTCTGAAAAGAAGATCAGTTTCTTTAAGTCCACAAAAAATAGGAACGAATTCAGCTCCTTATTCATATTTCTTCACCTTCATTGCTCAGTGTCGCATAAATATGAACACTAAGCTGGAAGCAGCAAGAAGGGAAGAAACACTTTAAAAAGCAGAACCGTGTTTTTAGGAATTGAAGGACAAAGTTTCATAGTCAGCTGATTTTTGTGTGCGCTCAAACCTACTTGCTCCTTCTGAAAACAACCTTCCTTCAGCTGCAAATGAAATAATGACCATATAAGCAACCACTTAACCTGAAAGACTGACTTGTTCACTCACAGCTACATCCTAGAACACTTTTTCTAAAATTTGAAACAGTGGTTTTCATTAGAACCTGATAGGAAAAGAAAGTCTATCCCTACAGATCTTGCCTTACTCAGCAACATGTGTTTCTCATCACACATAATTTCAAGTTCATAAAAAATGAGTTGATTCTTCAAATTAATTTAAAAATATGTGTGCTGCAGCATTTATTACTCCTGGCCTACAGACTGCCTTCTTGACCTTTCAGAAGACACAGAAGATGGTAGAATGAGAGAAAAGGAGCAAGGATGCATCATAAAAAGTGAAAAGACACCAGAAATCAAGAGGGAAGGGAGGGTAAGAGGAGTGTACACAAGAAGAGCAAAGCAAATCGGTTTGGTATATTAATTTCAGCACCCCTTTTTGAAGTGCTTCACCTAAGTTCTCAGAAGCAATAGGTGGATAATTATCAAATCCATTACCGTCTCCTTCCACTCTGATACAGCTTGAACATGATTTGGTATTTTAGTTCATCCATTCACTCTTGATAACTTTGTGAGTGTGATCACTTCATATGAAAAAGGTCACATGACTCAGACTTTGGCCAGCATTTGCTTTCATCGCTGTCAGGTGAAAAATCATATTGGAGACAAACTGGTGCAGGGGTGAACTGAGAATATGGCATGTGTAGTATACACATATAAACATAACATCTTCATTTAGAAATGCCGTGAATTACAGTGAAGTATCTGTCCCTGAGTAATAGCGAGCCTCTTGCAGACACTTTTATTGACAGACTGAACTTCAAACAAAAGGATTTCTTACTTTGAAACCAGCAATAGGAATGAAGAAACAAAAGTGAAGAGGAACCATCATGCTACCAGTTCAGGGAAACCAGAGATGTAGAAATACTGAGCATGTTTAGTCAAGGTTTCAGATGACTTGACTTAGACGAATCATGCTCAGAGATAACATGCTCAGTCAATGCTTCCTATCCTGAGTTACAAGAAGAAAGACATGATGAAATCACAGTACTGCAGAAACCACACCTCTTTGTATGTATGACATGTGAAATGTGTGTGTGGAGAGGCAGAAGGTCCAGGTCAGAATTTCTCTAAATAGAACTAATAAATCAGTCTTTCATTTCTACTTGGATGCCTGGTTGTCCTACATATTCCCTATTTTCTTCTTCAGATTTAAAGTTCAAGTTCTTTAAATTTAAAATCTGCCTATAATCTTAAATTCGGTGCACAAGAGTTATGGTAAAAACTAATGTTTATTTGTAAGTAAGGAAATTTAAAAAGCATTTTGACAAATTGGCTTGAATTAGAGCTTTTCAGACAAAAGGACTTATGGCCAGTAATCAAAATGCACAGAATCAACACAAAGTTGGAAGTTGTGAGGAGAGAGTGAGACACCTTCCCAAGCACAGCATGGTTCTAGAAGCAAGCAAAACTGAACATTTATCTGAGTTTCTTCTCCCCAGTAGATGTATTTGATATTGTGCTGTTCTGCTAAGAAAGTTTTTAAAAGTCATTGTGACAACTTTCACAATGCAGTAATACTCCCAGGTGAAAACATAGTAACTTACAGAGTACAGCTGGAGACTGGCTATTGAAGTATGTCAGAGAGATGCCTTTTGGACTAAACTTGACGGTAGCCATACCCTCATTATATTCCATTATATCACTGATATATTCTGGAGTCAATTCCTATGTTATTTATTTATACTAGCAATTTTGTTCCCATGAAAATTCAATCAGTGCATTCAGAAGGCAAAATTCAGTAGAGCAAACAGAAACCATGCCTTGAGAAAAAAGATGTGTATTGTGACAAGATTAAACCTATTGTAACTTTTTAGGTGATTTGTCAGCCTGAGCAAAAGTTACAGGGTTAAAATGAAGACAGGTTAAGTGAAATTTACCAACTATTTTAATGTTTATTGTGACAAGCTACCCTAGAAATTGTTTGGGTTTTTTTTTGTTTGGTGGCTGCACAGTCATGGTAAGCAGATGATTTTGAATAAGAAGCCTCTATCTCCGTAATGGTAAACATTTCCAGTAACTCTCTGCAAAAGCCATTGCTTGTCAAATCACAATAACAGCTACAATTCAATAAAAATCTTGTTCCTTTCAAGGAGTTAATGCTCCAAGGCTTGCTGTCTACCTGTTTTCATTTGTGTGTCCAGTTCTTCCTGTTACCTTTGAAACAACATTGAAGTATACTGCTATATACAGAATGTTACTGGAATCAGAGTCAGGTCCCCACTGTGTGTGGTGTCTCAACATGAGTAGGAACTGGTTTTTCCTGTGCACTCTGGCCTTCCTCCAAGCTGTGCATGTACAATGCAGCCAATAGACAACAACACATTAAATACTTTATCTAGAGTCAGGTGATTTGTTTTGGACACAGTACTTCTGCCTCTTACCTGTATGTACACATCAGGTCTCAAATAGCGAAAGGCTGAAGGAGATGATCTTCAATATATAAAAGTTTATTCCAAACCCCTCAACTTTGTATAGAAAATATTCATTTGGACTGACTATTCTTTATCATGATACCTTTTATTTAAAAAAAGGTGGAAAGGACTATGGTTCAACCTTCATAATCCAAAGTATTACATTGAATTAATCTCTCTTTTTCTTGAGCTATTTGGGAAAGTGACACTGAAGTAGTGTTTAGCTTCTTTGAAATACGAAATGGCCCAGCAAAAGAATTATTACAGTCTAACTGAAGTTAATGCAACACGTGTCTCAAATCTCTGCATAAAAATGCCTATTTTTATTCCTCAGTGTACTGCTGTGACAATTCAGTTATTGTGAAATGGAAAATATTTTTTTTTGTGTGTTTGTGTGTGGCAACTTTTGTAACATCATGAGCTTCAGCTTACAAGCATAGAGGACGTAGTCCATAACCACCAGCTCTTACACTGTGCATTGGAGTATCAGCTTAAACTAAGGAAGAATAGGTAAATGTAGACTTTGCATCTCTTAACCCTTCTGCACTGTGCATCTACCACAAAGTCAGTTGTCTTGAAATAATAACTGGAGGTTAGGAGATGAAAATTCTAATAACTAGAGACACTTTTATCTTTCTTTAAGTAAGGTCTCTAAACTCAGTAAGCAAAAGGGCCGCAATAGTTATTTCTAAGTTTGAAGACAGGCAAAGAAACTGCACACCTTGTCTGATTCAACAGACACATAATTCTGTCCCTGTATTCCCCACAACCAAACAGAGAACAAATCTACTTACTACAACCACAAACTTCAGTTCTCGTGCTGCAGTAGTCTGTTGAAGCAGAATGAGAATAATATGAAGAGAAAAACACAGGATCCTAGACAAGTTGGGAAGCCGTATCCCATCCATCCTGACAGAAGAGGAAAAAAGGCTTTGTAGTTCCAGCAGCTGCTCAGGCTGAACTGTGAGACGTCAGGCTGTACTTTCAGAAGGGGTGGAACCGCCGCTGGTGCATTTCAAACCCAAGAGGAATGTTGTGTGACTACGCAACAAATTGCATCGTCCTTTGTTTTCAAATTACTGTTTACATTCTTTTTAATCAAATCATTATTCAGTTCCTTTCTTTTCCTGTAATATTTTTTCTCTTTTGGAGTACACTCCTTTAAAATACAAAGAAATTGCTAAGCATTCCTAATGTTTCAACCTACCTGTTCTGTTTTGACTTCTCAGTGCTTGGAATTTTTCCAGACTATAGCATGGCCACAAGGACGAGCTCAGACCCAAGAGCCAGGCAATACTGTTTCTCTTTGCTGCTTAACTAGTCCACTTTTCAGCTTCCTCCCCCTCCCTTGTTTTTCCCTCTTCCACATTATCACTGTGAAATCAGAATAATTATTTAAAACAACATTTCATGTTTTATCAGTCCCTCAGATAAAATAGTTGAATAAATCTTGCGAAGAGTATGTTCTTTAAGATCCTTGCTGGGCAGTTATTTGCTCTTCAATTTGTGTGTGTTATTTTTCTTTTCCCTTGGAGTATTCCTATACTTCCCCTTTGGAACTGCTTATATCGAGATCTTTTTTGGCCTTAAGTCTTTAAAAAATTTCTTTTGAACAAGCCCTGGATCTCATATTTTTATTGTTACTGATTAAAAGCACTCTTTCTGACAGTAGCTCCATGGTTTTGAGAAGATTGGTCAGCTTCCCTCTGCTGATGTCCTCTCTATAAAACAAGAATAATGATATCTGTAGACTTGATTTCATAAGCATTTTTTGAGTAGTGAATTCATTTGCGGAGACCTATAAGTACAGTTCTTTAAATGCTAAAACTTCAGGTCCTTCGTGTATTGTCATTCCATTCCTGTCATACCGAAACCTGTCTCAGGGTCTTCTGCTAAGCTCTCTGCAGCAATATTTTCTACAACAGGTGTTTTACCATTTATGAGAAATTCCATCTTTAGGGCCCTAAAGCCCACTGAGCCTCAGGTGTTCTCTCCTCTGAGTTGTGTGAATGTCCTTGTGTATCCACTTTTCCTGATGGATGGGTCTGAATGGGAGGAGTATCACAGCTCCCAAACTTTCCTGTCCGTCTTCTCAGTCCGTTCCCAGTTTTCAGCAGTTGGACTTCTTTCTTCCTCCGCTGTTATGTCCCCACCCTCCTTTTTGATCTCTCCTGGTGTGATTTTTGCCTATGCAGAAGGTGTATGAGAGTAACCTATACTTCATAAATATATAATATGTTGTCTTTCTGAAAACAAACATAAGCTGATTATCTTCCTTCATTATTTAAGAGTGTAGGTCATAAAATATACTTTATTTAGAATGTCTCAAAAATCAAGACTGGATGTTCTACTTCTTTAATATATATATAATGGGTGGTTCCTAAGCTATTAGACCAACCATCATTGTTGGCTCTTGGAATCTTTTCTTGTCCCTCTTAAGACCTTACAATGAAATTCATAACTTTTTATAAGATTTGCTGATTTACTGTATTTCCTTGATGAGTGACTATGACCACTGAAGTCTCACTATTATGGAATCATTATAATGACTTCACTTTAGGACCTGAACTCATTTTTTTTTGGTGGGGGAAGAGATTCTGGATGGCATCATTCAAGAATGTTTGAAAATATTTAACAACCCACATTTTATAGAAGATCTTTGATAATGTCTCCTAAAAAATAATAGTTCAATACAAGACCAAGCATATGGCAAGTAGTAGTGATTTCTGTGGCTTCACTCCTCCCTTTGGCATGTACACTTTGCTGGAGAGAGAGTATTTTATGCTCAAAAGAATAGGTACCACAACAATTTAAGTAAATGTCTACACATTCCAAAATGGAAAAATATCCCAAATTATGTGCCATACAGGTTAAGGTAGGGTCAAGAAGGAATCCTGTATGCAATCTGTAAGTATGGTGGTAGCATGTATTTAATTTGGATATTTCCTTGCCTGTCTTGAATTATCTCCTTTTCTACTGGGCATTTGGCAGCTGTCATTTTCTCGTCATTTTCTGCAGCAACTAAATCCTAGCGCTTTTCAGGAAAAGTTGCTTCAAAATAATAATAAAAAAATTATTCTTAGTCTATTTACAGTTGTTGAAGCATTCTAATGCAAATGAAGCTAAATAATTTAAATCACATTTATGTTAATTTGGCTTACTGTCATAAGTCCTAATTATGACATTACGGCATTAAGTAGAATTAAACACAATTATCCATTTTAAGTGCATATACCTATCTTAAAGGTTTGCTAAAGCCTTGATTTGCTTTGAAGTGGCCTGGTTGCAAAAGAACCTGTACTTAGGTGTGCAGAAGGGTTACCTGAGGTTACTGCTGCTGGTGGAGCACAACCAACACCCTGAAAGGGTGGAAGTCACTGAGTCAAGGCACCGGGTCTGAAACTGCTGCCAGCACTCATGGACCAGGCTGCCCACACAAGGAAACAGCTCAGGTCCTGCTATTGACTGTATTTGCAGATTAGCACAGTTTGGATTTATCTCCAATCTTTTTTTTTTCCCCCAAGCTTTATTTTGAGCTGAAAAAGAGAACAGAAAAAATTTGGTTTCAGTAAACAGTGACACATTTTCCAAGCACTATTTTGAAACAGGAGAAAAACAAGACTGTCTTGCAGTCCTGTTTTGGGGTGTTTTCACCCAATTGTGGGGAGTGGGAAGGGATAGAGGAGTTAATTTGTGACACAGCAAGAATTCACTTACTTATACTGCTGACAGAATGTGAACCTATATCTTACACTACAGGAAAAAGTGCTCTAAGCCTGAAGTTATTAATCTAAGGCAGATGAGAGGAAGGAAGTCTCTATTCACTGTCTTCTAATAATTTCTTAGCTGCCCCAAGTTTGTCATGTGCACCTGGTTACAGGGCACTCAGGGAATTTCTTTTTAGTCTTATGAGATTAAGATATTTGCCTGAGACAAGGGAAACCTAATTTGCAGGTTTTTACAAAAAACAAAGTGAACAGCAAGTAAGAAAAACTGAAAGCACTGTTCCTCCTTTTCCCCTCTGTAACTCTGCAGTTTGGTGGTGATTTTGTTTTCTGGAAGAGGTGGAGTCAAATCATTTTGCTAAAAGAGGGATTTGAACTTGTGTCTGCCACATGTTGGATGAATACTATGAACATTAAATAAAAAGAAGGAAAACCTACTTCTAGTAATACCATGAAACAGATCTAAATTAGTTGAATATTTGATCAGAGTTTGGATTGTTTGGGGCTTTGTTCTTTCATTCATTTTTGGTAGCCAGTCAGCTCAGTAAATAACCCAAAGAGAAAAGGAGGTAATGAAATTAATGAAAATGGTGGCTGTCCAGTGCCACCTTTCCCAAGCAGCACAAAATTACTGTTATTTTTCCCATTTTGCTGACACTGCTTCAGCCTATGAAAGGAAAAATAGTGATCACAAGTTATATCCACCTATATTACAGCATCTATGACTATTCAGGTTATTGCATTATTAGCAAGTCTTCTTTAAAATATGTCTGGTCTGTCTAGGCATTGTTTGTGAAAGAAGAGAGGGAGTTGCATACCCAGGTGATGCTGCTTTTGCAACATATTTAAAAAATAAATTATCTAAATAATTCCAAAGCCAAACTGTATGAGATTTTTACTCATTTTGACTCACTTCTTCTTTAAGAGGAACTGAAACCAACCTGTTTATGACTTCATGCCTGCAAAAGATTGTAGGAGAGATTTTTCAAATGAAATCAGCTGGTGAAGTTGTAGGAAAACATAATTTAGAGTTTATTATTCATTCACTGACATCCCAACTTACATTTCTACAGTAAGATCTGGGCTTTATGTTTCAGCCTTTATGAACACTGATGCTTATTTTCCCTCAGAGTTAGCAAGGTGTAAGAGAAATCTTCCTTTCTGTCTTTCTACAGTGGTAGTCTTAAGAACAAAAAAAAAAGAACACAAAGAATGTGTGTGACGGGGTTTCAGTTCAATAGGGATAGGGGGAATAAAATAATTTAGAAATGTCTTAATTTGTAAATTAAATTTGAAATTTATTTTTGCTCAGCAGAAATCAGATTATTCAAGGTGTACACACCCTGCATGTAGCATGGATGAAGATATTGTCTGAACATGTGATGGAAAAGGGGGACCTTACATTGTTGTACTGAAAGCAGTGACCTCAATAGGATGCACTTCCATAATTGAACTGAAGGGCTGAGGCCAGGGTCCATCCAGGTCCATGATCCCCCACACTAGACAAATCTCTGGGACAAAGGATCTTCATGTGGGTTTGAAAGGTTTTGGGACATGGATTTGGGTTAGGAAGGAGGGGAGGAACTGGGAACTGGAGACTAAAGAGAATAATGAAGATTGTCTCAGGTCTTTATCATATTTTTTATGTGAGCATTGTCCAGTTTAGGAAACCAACAGAAAAATTACCTTCTTTTAGAGTCTCCACTTGAAGCATTGCTTCTGTCACCAGTTCTGGAAGTTCTTATCTCATTCTTCAGAGGAGGGCAACACTCCTTCAGAGGTCTTTTCCAATCTTGACATGAATCAAGGCTATAACCCTTCAAAACATTAACTACAATTACGTAGTTGAATTAGTTCTGACAAAGTACCTTTGAAAATAATAGTTCTTGAGAAATTCCTCTGGTTTCATGTTGCACTTCGGTTTTATCAGGTGGTAAAGTAAAGCAAATGTTTATGAAGAATAAGTCCCTGTTTTCTATAATTTTTGTTTGTAGTACTAAGGAATGTTTTCTTTCGGTAGGGATCAGGAGACTCAGTTGGTCATGCTGATGGAATTTAATGAGAAATGTTGAACCACAGTCACATCACAGTGTGGGAAGAATTCTTTTATAATGCGAATCACACTGAAGATAATGGAGGGAACACCTAAAAGTAAGACAAAAAGAGAGGAGCATTCTTAGCATATAGCATTCTCCAAAAACATGGCAAACCTGTTAAAAACCTGTTGTACCTCAGCAAGTGGGAAGTTCAGACTACGTGGAGAGAAGTTAACACTTTTGCTCCCATTTTGATGGGGTTATAATGTTGAGGCAATCCATGCTGAAAGCTGCCTGAGCAGCAAAAAGAGCACAGGGAGAGCTCACAGTTTTACCTCCTTCCCGATATGCTGAGCTTTACTAATTTCCTATGTTTGACCCTATGGTCATCAAGATGTGGAGGAACTTAACTCTGATTTAAAACATGCTCAAATACTGCAATTGCATTGTGTGATGTGTAATAACAATACCTGCCTAACCGCTTTATTTCCTTGTAGTGGGGACATAAATTTTCTCCATAAAACTTCAGTTAAGCTTTTTATAGAAACAGCTGTATGTTTGTGAACTGCTGTCTCCCTGTCGAACAGCTATCTATATAAATTACACTTTTGAGCTCAGTCACACTCCTGGATTTTATTTTTAAAAAATCACTTTTATGGACTTCAAAAAATGTTCTCGTGCATGTATAATCAAATTAATAACATATGCATTAGCAAAGAATAATAGTTGATATGATTTTTGACAGAGTTGGAAACAGTTAAAATCAGGGATTTTGCAGCCATCTGTGTCAAGTGTAATTGTGACCTGTAAACACTTTGCATCGCTCTTCTCCTTAACTTCCTGGTGTTCAAAGTCAGCTGTTCCAGGCTGTCTGCATTCACTGAGAATTGGTAGTGCACAGTGGTTTAGCACAGCGCAGTCTATCAGAATGCTGCATTGTGCAGGCTGTGGATCAGTGTGCCTTGGCCTTTTCCCAAGTGCCACTCATGCACAGCAGAGAGTTTAAAACTGCAAATTTAAATTAAAATGCAAAATTAATGTTTCCTAAATTAGCCAAAAAAATTAGGATCTGGCCCAAACCAGTCCATTGTGAACCAGAATAAAATAGTGAAAAGTGTTAAATTTTGATATGAAAATATGGAAAATATTTTTATCGGAGTATCAGGTCTGGTTGTAACCTCTTTTGTGGTCCATATGCGTTTACAGCACTCAGGATTGCTAATGAAAGCAGTGATGCTGGTTTTGGTGTAAAATGCCTGAACACTGTCTAACTTCAGCAAAATTTGAGGACTGAAACAAAGTACAGCCTTTGTGTTAAACTTAAAGGCTAAGTATTTCTGTCTTTATTATTGTCAGATTTTGATATATGATAGATTCTTTTCATTTATTTACCTGGTCACTTACACAGTTTACTTTATGAAGGGGGGGGGAAATAATTTCCATGGACCTTAGATTACTAAGCACCACAGTGCCTACATGAAGTATTTATCATTATCTTCCATGACTGCATTAGGAGTGTGGCTGTAAAAAAACCTCATCAGAAACCACCTCCCCCTTCCTCTGCCATATTACCCTTTGCAATTAAATGTGGTAATTTCCTGATATGTTTCCTGAGAATTTGTGAGCAATGACTGCAGTGAAGAAATTTTTTAGTGAAACATTACTTGCTAATTTTTCATTCATTCTGGCCAGACCATCTCTACTCTGTTAATAGATTCAAGATTTTTAACAGGACATTATTTTGAACCAGATGAGTTGGCTGATCTACATTCTTATAATCTCTGATGACTCAAATTCTTCTTGAGATCAGTGATTCAGAAAATGATATGGGATTTTTTTAATGTTGGGTACAATATTTGATCATGAAAAAAGTGGGTTTTCTTAGTTTTTCATTTTCCCTAAGTAATATAGAGCTAGATAATAGACAGACAATGTCATTTTCAGCCTTCCTGTTCTCTCATTCTGCAAAACTAAAGATCATGAGTGGTCAAAATGGACATTTAAACATCCTAATATGGTGATACAGACAACCTATGAGGGAATGTGTTAACATACCAATCTGTGTCTGTTGTAAGTCAGTACATTTACATGTACTTCTTCAGTAACTGAAGATCTTTGTGACTGCACTAAAACAAAACAAAACAAAAAGCCCCACATGAAAAACAGTACCCTAATGTCAGATCAGCCTTAATTTAATTTCACCAGAAAGTTGGGCTGGAATAGATAAATGTATTAATGCAGTAGCAATGACAGCCATGGGTACAGTTCTCTTTTCCTGGATCTGAGTATTTTTCATTTCAGATCAGACCCTTATGAAAATGATTGTCATTTCAAATGGGCTGTTGGCTTGAGATGTAATCCTGACTTTACTTTTGGGTACGTGTGCCCAAAGCACTTAGCTTACCTCTTTTGTTGTCCTACATTCTACATTCTCTTGTCCAATAGCGTATGAGGATGGGAGAGAGCAGATGAGTAAATCTCTCCAGGGGACAGCGAAATTTGCAGCCAGGGAGGGTGAGGGGATGAGGCTCCCTCAAAGAGTTATTCCGATAGTACATCTCTATGGTGTATTGCCTGTTTCAAAATACAGAAGGGTCAAAATAAAGTTAGGTATGCAAAACCACACAGCCTTTCCATGCTCCAGTTGGGGAAAAACTTCTAGCTAGGTTATTTGTCTGGTTGCTAATATGTTTATGATTTACTAATATAATTGGTACTCTGAAGAGAACTTTTTAAACCTTTTAATAGGGGTCAACAACAATTTGCATGTAGTTGACTGTCTTTGTCAAGGAGTTAAATAGATATAAAAGGATGGAGTGAAACCTCTTGTAACTGTTATATATATATACGTATAGTTTTCAGGCTTATTCTGCTACCGACTACTAGACTGAATCCAATTACAGTCATTAAAATCAATGTGTAATATTTTCCTGAATAGTGAACCTCATGTAGCCAGTTTAATTAGCCTGGGGTATCAGAAAATTCCTTTTTAGAAAAAGTACTGATTAGCAATATAGCTTGCAGATACTTGCCCATTTTTTTCCTGGTAAAGTTCAAAAAAATGGCAGGCACTGTGAGGAGGCAATTTCCCATTGAAGACATTGAGTGCCATCTGTAAGGCAGCAATGGTGGCTGCATGCTGTGAATAGAGGAAACCTTTAATTAAAGATCTGTTGAGAAAGATTGCATGAACCTGCACATTATCTGTCCACTCAACATTGACATTACTTGTGTGGCCTCATTAATACTTGTCCTCTACACTGCTGAGCCAATATTGTCCCTTTATGGCTGTATAAACTGAAGTGCTGCACGTATAAAGTATACATATATGTAAATATTTGAGAAGTCTTAGTCATTTGCAGCTCTTACCAAAGTTAATAGGAGCTGTTAAAACTTCTTTTAAAAAGAACTAGTGGTTTTGCCTGTTAAATAAACAGTATTTGAGATCAGATCAGTAAGATCTTTAGCTGGTATATACCCAACAGATCATGATATAACTGCAGTGTAGAAACAGGAGCTTTTTACTGAGAGCAATCCAAACATTTCCTCCTCCAATGACAGTATTTGCACATTCTAAACAAAAGTATAAGATCAAAATTGAGTAACTGCCTTCATAAGGCCTTCTAAAATAACTGTAACTTAATTTTTTTCTTTTTTTTTCCCATTTTCACTTGAAAAAGATACAGGAAGAAGGAGATTTTGTTTTAAATTAACTTTGTGATCCAGGTTTAATAAAACATGAGGCATGGTTTTTCCAGTTCTCTGCTCAATCAAAACGTTATTACAATGAAAAAACCATGACATGAGGTGGAAAATGGCATGCTTCAGGTTTCAAAGTAGTGTCTGTTCTTTAAAAAATTTTAAAAACCCAAAGATATTTAAGGTTAACCAAATAAAAAATGCTTGTAGCTGTATTTCATGAAGGAAATAAAATTTCATGGCTTTCACTGCATTTAATAACTGCAGAAAGGAAACACAAGAGAAACAGAAAGCACTCACCGTGGAATACATAACCATTTTTTGGTGGTGTGAAGGCTTTCTAGCATCTGAGATATGCTTTAGAATAGTTTTTAAAAGAATACCTGAAAGAAAATGAGGAAGAAGTGATAATGAAAGACATGTTTTTGTTAACATCTGTATAGATTGTTGCCATTTTAGCAATCTGTCACCAAATGCACCAGATATATTCAATTGACTAAATCGGTAATTTTGCAGAGTGCCTTGATTAATAGTGACAATATCTTTCAAATAAACAGTGGGCCTATTTTACCTCTGTGTAAAATGTTTTGGGGATCCCTAATAGCCTCCACAGCTTCAAGCAGTGCATTCACAGCTACTTTGTGCCAGCAGAACAGTGCAAGAAGAGCACAGTAATGAATACTACCCCATTGTGTGTGTAGCTTGATTGATTTCCTGCTTTCCAGAGAAAAAAGAAAGAGCATATCTTCTGGACTCTGGGGCTTTATAAATTGTGTGGTTGTCTGTATTTTGTTAATGTTAACTGCTAAAAAGTTGTAAGACAAACTACTTGATTTAAATCAATGGCTGTGCTAGTATGTTAATATAAGTTTGGCATCTCGACAAATTAAAATCCTAAAAGTAGAACTGTACCAGCTAGCAAATTAGACAGAATTAGTCTTTAGCTACTGGCACATTTGTACTGTAATTGTTACTAAAGCAAGGGCAGATGTTTGAACTTTGTGCTAAGTTTTGCAAGTTGGAGCTTTGAAAAATGCAACAAATTGATTCATGCTTATGTGTTTATTTGTCCTCATAGCTCACAGATCCTGACTGTACACTGTCCATATAAAATAAAAAGGAGGCTCAAAAGATGACAGTGGATGAATGGAGGAGAATGAGTGATTAAAAATGTGCAAAATATTTTCAAATTTCAGCTACTGTTTTCTGAGCAGAGTAAGGTTTAGAAGCAGTTTAGTAATATCATTTTAGGACTCTCAGTAGTGGAATAAGAAGACTGTTAGGCAACAAAGTCACCATTCTAGATATTACTACAAATAATATTTTTTAAGTAAATTACACATGGAGGCTTATACTAAGTTCAGACTTGATTCAATTCAACAAGAATCTGTATGTTACTTTGAATTTCTTATACAGAGTGATCTAAATGATACCTCAATTATAATTTTAGATTAGGATGTTCATGATTCATATGCTCACCATCTCCCTCCCCATTAATCAAAATCTTTCAGTGCTGCCCACCAATATCCCTATAATAATTCACTGTTCTACTATGGAATCAGCACCAATGTTTGTCATATACCCTTCCTTCTTTCCCATCCTAATTTTGGTTTTAAATGGGGTAAGAATCCAGCTTACCTCCCTGCAAACGTGATTTTTGTATTTGTTTGTGGAACCCGAAATCCGCCTGCAATAACAATTCTGAGAGCTTTAGCAGCTTGGTCCTGACACCATAAGTAGCCCAAACAGGTAAAGTGTAATTGTTAATATCCTACAGTGAAGAAAGAAAACATGATGATTTTCTTACTCATTCCTACTGCTAACTGTTATTTATTCTGGCACAAAATGCTTCTCAGAACAAATTCTGAGTGTTTCACTAAAGTAACATTTTCTTGTTGCAATAAGATGATGACTTTATTTTGCATTTAGACAGCTGTAGCATTTCTATTTATAGCATCATAGTGCTTAAAAGAAATTTGAAGGGCAGTCTTCGGCAAAAAGAGGAAATATAATACTAAAAATTATGCAAAAAGCAACTGGCATTATTTGTTTTCAGGTGAAAAAAAATCACTATATGACTTTTTCAGCCATGTACTGGGATACATCTTTACTGAAACAAATCCTATATAAACATCAGGATTTTAAGGACTGGTAGCTCTCAGATGTATGTGAATACAGAGATCAAGTAGGAATATGTACAGCTGTAGTATGGATGTACCTAAGTATGGGGTAGATGTATAGGGATGAGATATAAATGAAATTCATACCTACTATGATCTATTGGGTACTGTCACCGTCCTCCAGCTAAAGTGGAATGGATTAGTCTTTCCTTGGGGATGCAGTCCAAGGTATATCAGTCATCACAATTGTGAGAAGGGAAAATATGCACAACACTCCTGGTTTGCATTACCCCAAATTCCTGTTTAAACAAGGTTGGTAATTTTCCTTTAGAGCAATGTAACCTTCAGACTGAGCTCACAAAAAGGAGTCTTCTTGTAACAAGCAAGCTCAAAGAAAAATGTCAACTACCTTAAGGGTTTGTTTAAACAAGAAAACAATAGAATGTGCTAGGTTAAACCAGCTCAGATCACAATGTTATCCATTTCTCTTTTAACAAAAGTGATTTATGTCTTGAGGAAAAAATTGGCTGGTTGCATGCTATTTAAGACAGTCTGTAGGCAAGCAAACACCTCAGTCTCCAAGTTACCTGGAAGTCAGATAACACTTAGCTGAAAGTAACAAATACAGAGAGATGTGTGCTACTGCAGTTTTATGAATAGTATTAGAAATATGTGTCAAGACGGTCTCTCTGTATGCTGGAAAAATGAGAGAGGATTTCATGGCAGATGTCTTAATTGATACCCCCAGAGTCCTCAGTCGGTAGTATCAAAGACCAAGGGTCATCAAATCTAGCACTAGAAGTAAAAACAGTTTTTTTTTTTTTTTTAATTCCGGTGTTTAGCTAGATTCTTGATGGAGTTGTGGATTCTGCATATTTGTCTGGTGACACAGGTTCTCAGTATGATTTAACTATTGAAATTGAAAGTTGTGGTCCTGCATTTGGAAAACATGGAAGGGTGACCTCACTGAAATTCCAGTGAGATGTCCCAACATGTTAACATTTCATTTAACTTAAGACCCTGGCTAATATTCTATTCAAGTCTGCTTTGATCAAAGTTGGATTTTTGCAAAAACTGCAGGAATGAAGGTAAATTCATTAACATCACACTCAAATATTACTGCTTCTGAAAAAAGCAGTTGCTTCTGAAATCTACCTTAAAACTGCCTCACTAATATTCCAACACTGATGACCAATTTATCATTAATATTTAAGTATATAATTAGTAATGCATGAAAGTGTAGCAAAAGCTGCCTTCAAAAATAACTTTTTAACACAAGACTCTGCAATTTTCAGTTGCATCAGCTGAGGTAAGTCTAGACTTTGAAGTGGGGCTAAATTAAGGGCAGTCAGGATTTTTTCAAATCATGAAGTTTCCAGACTGTGGGATCTAGATACCTATGCCAGTTTGGCACCACAATACCCCTTTTGTTATAAAAATCCATGCTTTTTTGTGATATGCGTGGTACCTTTGCTTAGAACAAGCTCCCAAACTTGCACAAATAGCAATTTGTGTCATTCCAATGGCTGCCTAATTTCTGAAAATACTCCATCCACTGCTGTAGTACAAATAGTGACTTCTCTTGCTTATACAATTTGCATAAAACCTTTGTGGAAGGGTGCTTATGTTTCTTTGCCAGCAACATATTTTATCCCTCCTAGTGTATCTCCTAGTGGGATCTGGAGGAGTTACAAGACCATTTTATCCAAAGGTATACTTTTGCCTAATTCTCCATATGCAGTCACTGACAGGATCTTGAATATGATAGGCCATTAGTTAGTGGTGGATGACCCACAGCAGCCTCATACATAGTGTGTTTATGGGATTTTCAGTTGTAAGTTTGATGTTAGGTGAGGGTTTCTGGGGAAGAAGTTGAAAATAGTCTATGTTTAAAATTTTTTTGAAGCACAGATCTATGATCTTTATATGTCTTACAATAAAAATAAACCAAATAAAAATACTAGGTTGAAGGAAGTTTAGGAATTTCTGTTGGACTCAAAGACTTAAGAGTCTTTTCCAAACTAAATGATTCTATGATTCTTTTTACCTCATATTGTAAAGTGTCAGAGAGCTTCCAAATCCTTTCAGTAGTCAACTTCTTCAATGGATATCCTGTATGAGTGGCTAAAAACTTCAGAAATGGCTGTAATGCAAAAAAAAACCCCAAATTTGTGGTACACAGGGCCTTTTTACATCATTTCTACACACTGCCATACTAGTACATAGAAATTTTTAGAAAGAAGACAGTCTTTGCACTTCATACTTAAGCAATGAACCATTGCCTACATGTAAAAGAATTTGGCCTATTCATCTAGAAAAGGTTGGTGATGATAGTTCAGATTTGAAGTATGGTGATTGGTTATGTTTGGTGCAAATGTTTAGAAGGAGGCAGAGGGAACAGAGATATATGAAGAAGTCTGGAAGAAATCCAAAAAGTGCTTAAAGGAATAAACTGAATTATTCTGATATTGGTACTCAGGAGAAGGAGAGGTATGATGTAAATTCGATAAAATGGGAATTGTGGTTTACTTGCGTATAACACCCAGATGCAGAGCCACAGATGGATGATTAAGGTTAGTGGTGAAAAATAATAAAAAAAACAGGCGAGGTTCATAGTGTCCTTTTGAATACACATGTGAAGAAGAAGGTTGCAGCAGAAAAAATGTGGTTATATACTCATTCAAAGATTTTGATGTTATTGAAATTCTGGGGAATTGAGCTGAGGAAAGGAATCTGAACTCACAGACATATAGGCAGAGATGTCAAAGGAGTTGCTTTACATGGGAGTAAACAGAGAGAGGTGTTGGAATAATTTGTGAGACATTGGCACTGATTTTATCTGAGTTTTTGTTTTGTCTGGTCTCCTGGAAACTAAGTTTTTGTAAGCAGGTCAATAATTTATATTTTCTATGACTTGCCATTTTCAGTTGTTGGGAATAGCCCAGTTCAGCTGGATCTGTAATGTAGTAATTGTTTTTTTGGGTATGTTGTCTACACCCACTGTGAAGATTAGAGATCTGAAAAGAACATATTAACTGTCATGTTTTAAACCTACCTGTTAGATGATGTTGAAGAAGTGGCACACTTTAACTGGATTTCCAGAACTGAAAATACTTTACCTTGTAGTGCTTGAATTGCCTTTGGAAATTCCTTGTTGCAAAGGTTTCTCTCAGAAGCTCCTTGTATTTTGGGCAGTATGAGAAAGGTAGGTATAGCAACTGGAAAGAAAATTGCAAAATCCTAGTTAGGCAAGGTACATCTTGTTCTGCAATTCAATATACCCTTGCAGGATTGCTGTTCTGATTGGCTGCACTAGTTAGGGCAAGCTGAAAAATAATTTTGGAATGTAGTTTCAAGGATATTCATCTTCAGGACTCTAGGAGTCATACTGATGACTGTATACAAAATAATCTTTAAATGTTCAGAGGAGTAATAGCTGCAGTAGTTCAAAGTTAAAGGATTCATTTACACAAGATGAAATTTGTCCTTTGACAGAAGAGTAAGACAAGGCCTCATGAACTCCTTTGTTCTTAGCTTCTCCAGGGATGATTTCATTCATTGTGTTCAGCCTTTCTTTAAACACACCATCACATTTTTAGAACAAGTTACCAAGCAGAAGCTGGACTGCAGTCGGAGTTTTTGTGCATACTCAGCTATATTGAGTCTATTTAATACAGCTTCATTTAATTCAGCTAAATTGTAGAAACTTGTGAACTTTCTGTAACTCAGTTTTGTCTTTCATTAATCTAAGACATATGAAGGTTAAAGGTTACGTGTGACTGGAATAACTTAAGAATTTGTTATTTCATTTATGTAAGCTAAATTGAGTTTATTCTGGTTTTCTATGTTAAATTTTAAGCAAAAGTTAAACTTTGACACAGATATTATTAGTGATTTTCTCTGATGTGCTTTTTGTCCTTTTTCAAGTAATGTAGCTCCATCTATATAGTCCCAATGTTAAAAGAACTTTCAAAAGATTTGAGAGTTATGAAGGGATAATTAGCTTGGAATGCTTCACAGCAATTCCTCAATCTTTTTAGAAATACAATCTGTGTATTCCACAAGATAGGAAAGTATTCGTGAATTACAGCTATAGGTTCATAAACAGGCATGACTTCACCAATAAATGATAGGCATTGTTTTGGATTGTAGGTTACAGGTGGTCTCAAGTTTAGCCTGTATATTTAGTAAAGATGAATAAAGGTGAAACACAAATAATTGACAAAAGTATGAAAAATGTGCATGTTTTCATGACTTTATGATTTGTTTGAATAAATTTACTTCCTCCCCTAGATGTGAATGAGGTGCAGCACCTACTTTGCCATCTGTGTTGAAAGTGGCCAGGTATTCTTGACTGTCTGCTGGGATATCCCCACCTGTGACAGTGTCAGAAGCAGCTCCTGACTCTCTGCCTGGCTGTGTGTGTGAACAGGAAAACATGTCTCCATACCTTCTGTCTTCATGCTCTCATCACCCTGAGGTGAGAACCATTGCTCCATGACGTATCTAACCTGATTCCCTTATCATCACAGACTGTTAACTAGACTTCTGAAGCCCACACAATTTATCTTGCATCACATGTGCAAACCTGCTCTCACAAACCGGGACTCATACTGCACACTCCCGATCCTCCCTAAGTTTTTACCATAGATTTCCCACACATGAGGGATTCCAGCTTCAGTCAGCTGCACAGTTTTCCCCTCTAGGACAAGTATATATGGGCTACAGAGCTGCTATCCACAGGATTCCTTACAACTCCAAAGTGAGGAGTTATGGAAGGGAGATGAATACATTGTCCTATGAACTCGTGCTTAAAGCTCTGAGTTCTCCTTCCTTTTCCCTTTTACTTTTATCACCAATCCTCAAATGCATGCACTGACATGCAAAGTGCGTGAAAAACAATCCTGTGACTCAATTCCCACTGTAATGTAAGTCCCAGAATGATTCTTTTGTCTTTTCTCTTAGCTGTGGACTAAGCAATATTGAAGCCACTAGTGAGATTAAGTATGTTACTTCTAACACAAAGAAAGTCATGTTTGTGTTAAATTTAGGATTAATCTACTTCTACAGTGATTTACTAACATTATAGATAAACTCTTTTTCTCTATACCAAACACTCATTTTTCTTCCTCTTTTGTTAAGATCATGTTTCTGACATGTAAGTCCATTCCATAATACTTGCCAATATTTCTATTCAGCTTATTAGGCTTTTCTGCACAACGTTTGTATCAATGTACTTTTCATTGCCTTTATCATGCACTTTTTGCTGCACCTTCATCTCATATCCTATGTACTTTACTGATGATTAAGGGAAAGCAGATACCTCTAGTTTATACTCACATTATCATGTGACAGTGGCACTGTGTGAACTGGAATTGGCTGCCAAAGGATTCTGGGGTTCCAAATCTGTCCCTGTGTCAGTGGGTACAGTCCAGCAAGACTTGCCTGAGCACTCATAAGTGTGTGATCACAGTCAGTGCTTTGAACATAAATCTGAAGGAAGAAAAAATAAAAAAGAAACATTTTGGAAGGTAATTTCTCCCATTAGGTTTACTTTATTGTCTTCTTGGTAGGAAAAAAGGGGGCTGGTACTGTGCTGGGGGAGTTGCCTTTAAAATGGAGTGGCATGAAGGACTGAGAAAGAAGGAGGAGGAAGAAAGACTGAAGCTGGAATAAAATTTTGTTGGACGACGGAGCTGAAACATGGTAAAATTTACCTTCTGAATCCTAGTAGACAGCATGAGATTGAATCTATTTGATCACAAAGGCTTTGGGGCATCATATATGCACTGAAAAGCTGGAACCTAAAGGAAAACTAAGTTGTATCTGCATTCCATATGGAAGTTCAGCATTGGAGGTATTTGACATAGATGCTCTCCCATACAGCAGTGAGGGAGCTGAACCTGATGTGCAGCCTAAAAAGTCTTTCACGTGCTTTTCAGTTAATCATCAGTTTGAATAAAAGCTGAACCACAGTTTCAGGGATACTTTGGAATTACATTGAATTCAATTGGTATTAAATTTTCTCCAGCTGTACCAGGTTTAGACTCCTATGCATCCAGGAAGTCCCATTAACAACCATGAAAAATATCTTCCTGCCCAGATCCAGTACTTGCCTCACACTGCTTGTATACAGCACTCAGGAAATGAGAGTATCTCCTCCGCATGTACTGGCCAAGCTCGTACTGTTGTTGTATGCCAAGCTGTAGAAGTAACACAAGAGCGTAAGAGGCTAAAGAAATGTGCTATGCATCCATTCCTACAACCAAAAAAGAAAGCAGTTGTATTTGATATTATTTTAATAAAGACCTTTTTCCTTTCCAAAGTGAAGTAGGAAAGAAGACATGAGAAAAAAGTAGTAAAGTTGCTGCATGTACGGTACGGGATAATGTTAGATATGACTCCTGGTGGATGCAGTTTTGTATTTTGCTCTATGGAAAGCTATGTGTATGTTTATCTGAGCTAGTGAGACTAAAAGCAGGCATAGAGATGTTCCAACACCATCTGTCTAGTTTCTACTCTATTGCTGTTTCAGAGCTGATTAACTGGGATTGCAGACAGAGCAGCCACCTGTCCATGAAGACACATCCAGGATATGAATCCCATAGAGTATCACCAGTGATTTTTTATGGAAGCTACAGTTTAAGCCTGGGCAAGATCTAGTTTTTCAGAATAGAAGATTTGAAGTAAAAGTCCTCCAAGCCTTTGGGCATTTTGCTGCAATAGTTAATTATTTCAACAGTATGAAACATTTTATTTTTGATTCTTGCCTGACTGTGTTCCCAACTTTCAGTCACAGGATCTTGTTACACTTTTGAATAACATTCACCATCACAGATCTTATTCGCAGTTAAACAATAATCCATAAAATGGAATCAAATCACTTTATCTCTGTGTTAAATTAAACTGATGACAATTCTCTACCCTCACAGCAAAAGGTGTTTTCCAGTCCCAACATTTTAGTAGCTTTTAGCTGAACATGTTTCAACTTATCTACATTATTTTGTAAACACAAGTCATATGAATCACAGAATCAGTTACATTGAAAAAGACCTCTGAGATCATTGAGTCCAACATATTACCTAATGCCACCATGTCAACTAGACCATGACACTAAGTACCATTTCCAGTCTTTCCTTAAACACCCCCAGGGATGGTGACTCCACCACAATCACACACAGTGTCCCTGTAATAGTCTCTATATTGTCATCTTTTTACTTGTACCTGGTGTTTCCGGGCCTAAATTGAAATATATTCCACTTTGCTCATGTAGCATTAATGTACACTGGGATCTCAAGTACAGTGATTACTCATTGCTTCCTAAAGCAATTTTCTAAGTCATGGGATCAGAGAATAATTCAGGCTGAAAGGGGCCTCAGGAAGTCTCTAGACCAACCTCCTGCTCAAAGCCAAGTCAGCTGTGAGGTCAGACCAAGTTACTCAGGACCCATTGTGTGTGCATGTGGTCACTTCTTTCTCTGGCTGCAATTGTGCATCCAGTTTCCTAGGGTGTATGTGTGGTTTAGGCTTCTGCCCCAGCCTGCATAATATGCATTTTGTTAAGTCCTGACACCTGAGTCTTGAAGTCTTCCATGGCCTGGAGCAAGCTGGCATGAGTTGCTGGGCTTGCATAGCGTTTATATGGAATGATTGAGTCACAGCTGAGTTGGGAAGCTGGTCTGTTACTCCTGTTTTTTCAAGGGAGTTGACATGAGCAGACACAAGCCAGATTTTGCTTAGGAGATCAGTTTTGCCTCCTAAGAACAGTGGGGAAGAGGAACCCCTCAGGCAGTTTGTTCTGTTCTGATTTTGGTGGAGACCTGGCAATTTCCCCTAGGAGAGAGACCTACTGGACATAAGGTGTGTGTGCCTAACAGAGAGACACCCCTCACAATCTGCCTCCATGTGCACTGCAGCCATTCATCTGGGACTGCCAGACTTCTGGCACTTCTAAACTACTTCAGGGAGACTGCCTGATTCTGAGTGCTGGGCAAATAACCAGCTTGGGGAAAAGGAATGCAGCACAAGCACACAGACACAGTGGGTCCTGCTGGTGGGAGGGGTGCAGAAGTAGGGTTAAAACCACCCAGTGCCCAAATATTGCCTTACAGTCTGATAGTGCAATTCAGCCTCGGCTTCATTTGTAAAAGGTGGCAGCTACTAGAAGTAACAGTCAAGGCAGGCACAGCATCTGTCAGGTACAGTATCTGTGGTTGCTTCAGCTGCTTCTGGTTACTACCAACAGCTGATCCCACAATTGCCAGCACTAAGATAGCTGAGTTTTAAATCAACTTTCCTGGGCATAGCATAAGAAAAATTTCTGCTTGTACTGATCTTAACTGTTTATGAGAAAGGAAGCACTTCTATTCAGCAGAGATGAAGGGAGGGGTGTGTCTGTAAGTACTTCCACCACCTTATGCTACTGATGATTAAAGCTTCCTGTATGGTCTCAGGTGAACTGGGATGATCACCAGTGCCTGGCTCCTCCCAGAAGATCCTAGTCTGCAATCAAAAAAGCTCAACATATGCTGACACTGGACCAGAACAGGCTGACTCAGTTTTATTTAAAATTAGTGTATGGTGTTGCTGTAATTTCCTAGTAAGTTCCTTGCCTGTCTTTAAGTGCTTATGAAAGCCTTAAGGCTTTCTCCAAGTGAAAGCAAAGTTCCAGCCCTCAAATATTAACACACCATCTCCCAATATTTCAGTATCTTGGCACAGGTAAACAAACTCACCTTGGTAAGTTGACCATATCCCTGTTGTCTTGCAATTTCTTTGTGCTTATCAGTTGGAAAAAACTCCTGTGGGGTATGATCACCATGGCGAAATACCTGATAAAATAGATGAAATTGCTTTTGTGTTACTGGTATATTTTGTGATGATTATAGCTAATTAGTGTAGCCACAAGGAATTGCAATGACAGTGAGTATTGTATCTACAGATGCAAAATATATTAATGGTGCTTGCCTTTAGTCTAGATAGCTACATTTCCTATTTGATTCGTTTAGACAAATATAACTGGTTTTTTTCTTAGCATTTGAGAATAAATTAGCTCAAATAAATTTTTACAAGTTAAACTAAAGGACACCGTATTATACTTTAAAGAGTTTTTATGTATTTTACAAGGTATAGACCATAATATTAAATAAAACAAAAAACAAACAGAAGCATGTAAGTAATTTTGCAGAAATATTTGAACATTAGTATTTTGGTATGACTAAACTGAAATTCAGAAGGAAAAAATCCAAACTATTACTCAAGATGAAAGTTGTGTGGCTGCCTGCTATGAAGTTCTCTAACTTGGCAGAAATTAGCCTTGAAAAGTCTTATGTTGGCTTTTTCATCACAAGAGGTGATAAAAGTGTTATCTAATATATAAATACAGGCTAAACTGCTACTCTGAAAACATTTAACCTGTTTTGGAATTTCACTTCACATAAAAGATGTATTTGTACAGATACATTAGATTTTTTCATTCTTACAATGAATTCTTTGCTTTATATGCTTTGCAGCATAATTCCTGTAGATATGTGCCATATGATTCTAAAATTTTAGCACCAGATTTTTTTTGCTTGTTTCTTAATCCAAGCAGGGAGAAATGAAATCAAAAACTGCAGCCCAAAAATTATATAAATTATTTACATGTGTGTGTGATGTTCAGAACAAGATTCAGGCTTCCTGCAAACAAAGGGTACATCATAATCATTGCAAATAGCATTAGTTTCACAACACTGGTCTCTGTTTTGATTGTTCAATGTCGTTGTACCCTTGTTTGAGTTTCACATACTGAAATTTATTTTGCGTGTTAATCCATTGAAACCACTGGAAAAGTGGAAACTCTTCCATGGTACAGAGGGTTTTTGCACAGTTGGTATTTAGTTATGAAATCCTCTTTTACATTTTAAAACATAATCCTGTGTCATTTCTCTCTTAGTGCTATAAAATAGGCATTCTGTATCCATCCAGAAAGGAAAGTTCATCTAGGAGTGCAAAAAGGAGACAAAATTATAAAATCTTCTTTAAAATTGAGATTTTTTTTTTTTTGGACAATGCAATAATGAATTTTGAATATGCAGGAAACATTTAAATATTTGAAAAGGTGCCCCCTTCTCCCTACCATAGAGTACAGGAAGAGTAGTAAGTGACAGGTTTTGAAGAAATTTAATTTGCCCATACTTACTAGGGACACAAACTTCAGTTTTCTTTTAGCAGTTGTTTGCTGAAGAAAGATGCAGAAAAGACAGAACATGAAACACAGGCTCCAAATTCCACAGACCAGCTGCCTTGCTCTCATCCTGAGGGTAGCTTTCAGCTATTTTGCATACCAAGGTCCCTGGCTGGATGTGGTAATACAGTAGATATGTGGCTAAGAGGGGTGGAGTCAGTTGTGTTCAGTGAAGTCCAAGAGTGGGCTGTGAACTTGTCTTCTCCTGCCTCTCTCCCCTTTTAGGGTTAGTGCTTTTCAGAGAACTCATGAAATGAAAAGTGTATTCTGCATTTGTACTCAATTTCTGTGTCCCATGTATAGCGTGAAGTGAGATCTCTGAGCCCTCCAATTCCTGTCCCAGGCAAGGCAGGTGAATGTAAAGAACTGGAGGTTACCTTTTATTATTTAAGCTAGGATTTAGTATGGGTCAGTCAGCCTTCCCAAGCATGAAAATGCTGTGAATATCTTACTGTATGCAAAAGAGCTACTAAACCATCTGCATTCCTAGTGCTCACAGTCTTCTCTGAACATTTTGTACTAGAAGGCTGGAAGGAGCGGTTCTAACAAGTGTTCTTTTATAAAGATTCTCTGGATTTCTCTGGATTTGGCTGGGGTTTGTAGGAGGAATAAGCAACAGAAGGTTTTGTTGCAAAGGATCAGGAATAAGCCTAAATTTGTTGCAAGAAGTATAAAGATATATGAATGAGCTTTTAATCTCTTCAGTAGATTGACTCATAGATTGTCTCTGTCTCTAGTGGCAATGTATGTGCCACTGTTTCAAAAAATATTCCCCAGAATTTCATATAGTTAGGTAAATTTTTTATTTTCAAATCTCTCTTGCTGCAAACACTCTCATTGTTATAGCATGCATATAGTAAGAGTAGTTTCTGTCATTTTCTCAGTATATGTTAAATAAGGAAAAAAAATGTAGCTCAGAGACACCATTGCAAGAGAAAGGATTGGTCTTGCAAGGTATTGATCTATGTTCAGTCCCATTCCATGTGTTAATGAAAGTCCTGTTAATATGTTAAAATTGAGGGTGATTTGTTTGTCATCAAAAGCTCTCTGTAAGAATTTAAAAGAAATTGCCGAAAAAAATTTATCAAGCTAGTTTAAGACACATAACAAAACTTTTCTTGTGATTATTAGGTACAGACTTGTCTAGGGAGATCAATTCTCCTTCCAGAGGGAGCGATGTTGTATCTTTCACATCTGTCAGAGATAAAGAGATTACTCTGTGAAACATCCAGAGGTCAGACTTTCATTTCTGCTTTTATGCATGACAAATTTAAGAGATTCAGGGGAGTTACCCCCATTTTTTTGGGGGGGGGGAGGGCAAGATATGGATTAACTGATTTAAGCTATTCACACCATGTACATTTTCTTGCCTCCACTGGCTGTCATACCTCAAAAATTTCTCTGAAGTCTGTGTTTTGCTGTTTCTAGAGAACATGGCATCAGACACTACTCCTAAAATACACTGTTCTGCAAGACAAGATTTTTAATTAGACCAACTCAGAAAATATAGGCAAGTTCTCAGAATTGCAAGGCTCCTTTCAGGTTCTCCATATACTGTAGATATGTCTAGGAGGGACAGCAGATTTACAAAAGGAGTAGAAAGATTTAACTTTCATCTTTTCAAGCATCCATTGCCTCACACTTTATGTGAGACTTCTGTAACAAGGAAGGTGGAATTACTCTTACTTTGGGGATGACAAAATATCAGTGTAAATATTGGTGTAAAATATTAAAGAAATATGAAAAAATATTAGTATTAAAGCTGATACTTGCTTCCTTTGATCTGATCTTGATGCTTCTAATTCTGTGAGGAGAGACATGTAAAGAGCTGGAATTGTTTTTAAGTACACCATGTTGATTAATTCTGTTCTTGTTGAAGGTCACAGAGGGAGAATGAAACAGTGTGCTGTGCCGTGGTGAGAGGTGTGAAAACTATAGCTGTTTCAAAGTCAAGGTAACTGCTTCTTTAAAATGCTTGCAGCCTGTGTTAAAGCAACAGCTGAAGGTGGAGGAGGAGAAGATAATGATAAAGGTAATAACAGTACCTCTCTCACTTCCTTGGGAGTACAAAGAAAAATTTATGAGGTGTAGATCACATGCTTTTATCTTACAAATAAACTTGATAAAATATTTATGGGATCATGATAAACATAATATTACTACGCAAGTAAAAGTACAGCTTTGTGTTGTGTACTGTGATATCTGAAGATTGTGTTAAGAGATGCTGCTGGATCTTTGACATTGTTGAGGGAATGCAAATGTTCATCAACAGTACTCCAGTGCTTTAAAATTGTTTAATGGTTGAAGTGCTGTTATTGTATTTGAAAGTTTATTAATTCAAAGAACAAAACTTGACCCTCTATCCCTAAATTAGAATATGGTGAATTCTTTCCAGGCTGTGATGCTAACCCTCTCCCACCACTTTTTAAGTGTGGGTCTGCTTGGTATGTGAACACAGTGTAGGATTGGACTTGCAGCTTGAAATGCTACTTCTTCATTGACAGTAGAGAAGGGTGAGAAGTGATTGAAGATACAGTAATAAGCATGCTAGAAGAAGAAGATTCCAGTGTAGAATTAGTATGGGGAGAATGAGGCAGGTGGGGGAGGATTTCAACCTTCCCAGCCTGCCTCCCCTTCTTCCCCCTGCCTGAAACAACTACTTAGTGGGATTGTTATGGCAGTCTCTGGTGTTGAAGTCATGATTCTGTGGCTTCTGCACAATTTTGATGTCCATGTCCTCTTCCATGACTTTTCCTCATCTTCTTTTCTCAGCTCTAGTCAGATCAAGGCTATATCTGTCAAGAGTTCAAAGTTTGCTCTGGTTTACAGTGTACCTCTTTGTCTCCTGCTTACACACTTTGGTTAAACGATGAAGAAAAGTGAAGCTATCATTTCTTCAGATGCAATAAACTAACAGTCAGAATTAAAAAAAATCCAACTCCAAGCCACTTGCTTAATAGGTAAATAGATAGGAATCAGCTGCCTTTATTTGCCTAATGCTTAACATAGACTTCTTCGGTCCTTTATGCTAGGAAAACAAAGGCATGTTATGTCACCATGCCTTGCCTCAAGGACACATTACCCCCACCTCAAAAAGAATTCTGACCTATGAGATGCACATTTTCTGTTAATGATTTCAGTGCTGGCATATAATAATACTTTTTTCTCCACATTTTTAGACTGAGTTAGAAGCATGTCCAGCTGTTTTGTGGAGGTAAGACTTGTTATGAATATGAACAAAATGGAGCACCTTTGTCCTGCAAATAAAGTAATTTTCACTGGTAGCTGGGGCCCTTAAGAACTATGCATGATGTCCTTGTTACTGCTGGCAGAACACATCACTTATTGTCCCACATTCTCTCATCCTGCCTTGAATTGCAGCAGAAAAGAGGAGACAGCAGTCAGTGTTGCGACTTGTAAGGAATACAGCTGTGGTTGTTCTAGGCAATTGCCTTCTTTTCGGGTTCAAAGCAGCACTCTTGATGTCCTCTGAGATAAAGTACTTTTTTTGCACAGTGGCATTACATCTCCATTACACTGATGCAAATATAGAGTAACTGTTTAGAAGCTGATGAACTTACTCCAGATATATTTTCCTTGAGGTTCACACAGCTGTTCTTCCACTGATGATGTTCTCAGCACCTACATCTGGACTGTAAAACTCTCTCCTCTCAAATGTGAGAACTTTCTCTCCAATTCTGTATGATTCATCAACTTTGTGGTCATAAAATACACTGATATGGAGGAGTTGCCAATTAAGATGCAGTTTGGTAGTTGTGTTTTAACAGATGATTACTATAATATCAGAACAAAGAGATTTAGCGGGCAACAAACTTGTGCTTGTTTTGTTCTTGGGCCATCAGTGAGTCACAATTTTGTGCAATGCAGAAGTCCATTATTCTTTCTTTTCCCAAAATCCATGAACAAATTTGCATAACCTTGTTTGGGTATGATGGATGGCTTTATTCCATAACCAGACTGCCACTGCAGGAAAGAAGTAAGGGTGGTAGCAAATGGCTAGGAGATGAAGGCTTTTACACCACTGTCATGATCTAGTTATTTAGACTTGCTAATGAGTTGTATGGACCAACAGGATCACATTGTTTTGACAATGAGAGATGAAATATTCCTTGTACTGAAAGAACATTTTCTTCCAGCCAGCCATTGCCACAGCTGTCTAGCTTGAGCATAAACCAGAAGTGTTTCATGCAGGTGCTGACATCAGTCCAAACAACCTCCCTGTGTGTAATCAAGCATCAAGCTATTGTCCTTCTGCACCTTAGAATACCTGAGGGGTTTGGGTTGCTGCTTTCTTTAAATTTTAGTAACTATATTTAACTTTGAGATAGGCTACAATAACTATGATTAAAGCAATTGTTCTGCTCAGCTGGAATGATTTCTGATCATGCCTAGCACAATGCTGCAAGATTTGAAATGCAAATATGTGGGAGGGAAGAAATCTTCTTTCAATAACTTCTTTATTTCTATTGGAATAAAAAACAAGAAGTCCTTTATAAAAATACCAGCTAAGGTAAAATATAAACCAACAATTTCTCATAAATATTGTATCTTTCTGAAAATCAGTGTCATTGACCCCTATGGGTAATTTACTTTTTGGTACTTTAATCCTGAATTAATAGTGAAGAATTAATAAATTAGCTGTTCCTTCAGAGCTATTTCCTCCCCCTCCTCCTTTCTGTTCTGTTCTTGTGCTGTTATCATCCTTCAGGGTCTTTGGTTTCCCGGAAGTTTTGGTTATATCTGCTCTTCTTAATTTAAATCAGTAAAGCATTTTATGCTAGGACATAGGCATGCTTTCATGGCATCTGATTTTCAATCAGACGTTTTCTTGAGAGACTGGTGATTGATTTAAATACTGCCAAAAATATTTTTTGAATGAAACTGTCAGAACTGTTAAAATGGATGACTGTGCTTTTATGTCACTGCACTGTGTTTATTATTACTAACTAGAGTTCCTGGTGGTGGTGTTGCTTCAAAGCTCTTCTTGGCGTTTCCAAGGAAATTTACATTGACTGTCAATATGGTCGTTAGAAACAAACAGTATATTTTTCCTTTAGGTCATATGTCCAGCTTCTCTCACTTTAAATAAAACTAAAATAAATATAAAATATCAGGGTAATAAAAATTTTAAAACTTTCCTTTAATTTAGAGGTAACAACGAGTTTGTTCTGTCAGGTATCTTTATCAGCCTCAACAAAGTACCGCGAATAATGTCCCTTTTTCTTACCTGCTATAATCTTGTGTTGTCCATATGTGTGTTCAGAGACACATCCCTAAAGAGCACAAAAGGCGTAAAATTGCCTTTTGCAGAAATATGGGACAACCTATCCAGAGGGCAATAGCTAAAATGATGGACAGAAAATGGTACTGGCAATCACCCTGTTGTTTTTTTTTTTGTATAGGGAAGGGAGAATGAGTTGTGTGTGGGAGCGGTAATAGCTTCAATGATCCAATTTCATAGAAAAAGAAGTGCCAGTAAAAGAAAGATGCCCCTAAAATGACACAGGGAATTGGCCAAGGCCTTTCTGAGCTGCTGCCACTGCTGAGACAGATTAATGTTACCTTCAAATACTGATAATTCTTGGAAACAACCAAGCTACCCATTATTTAGCAGCTTAGTTGATAATTATAATGTGGGTTTAGTTTTACAAAGTGTTGGTTTATTGGTTTGATTAATAACATGTTGAGCTTTCCAAGAAATTGGGAAAAGCTCTACACTAAGTACAAAATGCTTTGATTTTTTAATCCAGACAAAGCACCTTGGATAACTGTAGCAGAACCCAGTCTATTCAAAACAGCATAACAGAAGCTTTGGTAGAAGCTATTTGATTAGGTGAGAGCAAAAACTGGGTAAGCAAGTTTAATGCTTCACGTAATGGGAAAAAATGCTACCTAAAGGAATCCTGAGTTTAAAAGATACATGGTTAGGTTCATGTTCTGATTTACCTCAGTAGAAGGAAGACGGTAGCCCACAAAACAAGCTTCATTTTGAGTTACAGTTTGCCAAGCAGGAGAGATTTGGTCAACGTTCCACATGTGATTCTTCACATGTTTTCCATACACACTAAATAGTGAATAATTCGTAACACTTTCAGTTAAACTGTGAATCTCTTCTGCTTGGATCAGAGTATTGTCTAAACTTAATTTAAAGCAAACAATGAGAAAAATACAATCACATGAAATGAGAGTTTATTTTAGTGCTGTATGTCTAAACCTACATGAGAACTGAGAAATAGTACAACAGCTTGAAGAATATTTGCCTTTATCTACAGGCACCTCAGACAAATATTTTGCAAAAGCATATTGCCATCTAGTGTTAAACTCCCTTTTGTTCTTTGTACTTGACCACTCTAGCTGCAGTAGGTTCCTGATGGACACTTTTGTGAGAATCATTGGAAATCCCATAATATGTTGAGAAATGTAGAACAGCATTACTGCAACCAAACATCATGAATACAAGGCTGAATTTCTAAATCTAAATAAAAAATAATTTCAATCATTTTTCACTCCTGTATTCAGGGTCACTGGCAATATAAATATACCCACTAGAAATTAAAGAGTTTGTTTAAGTCAGTGTCTGATTCTTTCAACACTGTGAGAAGTGGTGAAAAAACAATGCAGTGATTTTTATATACTTGTGTTATTAACTCTTAAATAATTTTCTATTTGTATTTTCATCTGTGTTGTAATAGGAGTTCAGCAAGAGGGAGAGGCTTTTGGATTAATTTTACATAATGAGAGAATTTGAGTGGTCACAAGGATCAAGCTGGGGCAATGCAGTTTCTTCTCTTCCTCTTTTCACATAGTTTGTTGGGTTTTTTTCTTCTCTGTACCCCTGAGTTCTCAGTTTTACTTAATGTGAAAGAGAAAAATTTGGTATGTTTTATTTTTGGTGGTATTCAAAGATGACATAGCTTTCACATCTCTCTTTCCATGTTTTATTTTTAATTTGAACTTGTTTGATTCATAGCAATGACTTACGGATGGTGAGCTGAGGATTAGAATTTTATCAGCCGGCTGGAAAGGCTTCCTTTTAAAAAGAGCTTTTACCTCTATGACATCCTGTTTTATAGTTGTATAAAACTTTGCTGTACTTCAGTGATGGAAGCTGTAATTTCCTGTCTGTATGATGTTAAAAAAAAAAAAAGCATTTTCATCTAGAAGCGTATAAAGAAAGCTCCAGTATATGCAGCAATGCTGCCTTCTCTGTTAAGACATTATTTTCAGCTGATGGGAGGAAACGGTTTTCAACCATTCAGACTAATGTATTTGCTTGGAACCATTTGCTGAAAGTTGTTAGGTAGGCAAAGAAAAGGGAGAAGTTTACTGTACATTTCAGCATCTGCTCACCTTAGAAAGGTAAAAGTAAATATGGAGTCTTACTCATTTCCTAACTATGTATGTATATATACATTAACTATTGGACTGCTAATACAGCTGGTTTATTTTCATCCTGAGAATGAGCAATGAAGAAGCATAAGAAGCGTTCTTAACTCTGTGAACATATTTAAGAACAACAGGTACAGTTTCTGTGCTTGCACTTGGACAGAAGTGTCCAAGTCAACTTAGCAGCTCCTCTTGTGCTTGCTGTTTTGACTAAATCATTTTAAGGCACTGGTTTGGTTTCAGAATAAATTTTGTTTGTTGTTGGAAAATCATGGCTGCAAATGATTTTTTTTTCCTCATACATTACCATATTCTATTTTCTTGTCTTTATCTTTTTATACATAGCTCTGATCCTTACTTACTCGTTTTCAAGCAACTAACATTTGTTGATTGGTAGGTTTGTAATTTCTGGCAGATTTCATAGCACTTCCACCACCTCCTGTCAATAATGCTTTAAGAAAATTACTTCCAAGATGTTTCTTTACTTTTTTTCCCTTCATTATCACCTTGTGAAACTACAAATACCTAAATCTCCCCCCTGTCGTTTAAATGTTAGTTTCCTGGAAACATAATTTTGCAAATTGTATTGGAAGTCTTAGTATGGCTTTGATCTATCTATAACTGTTCAAGAAAATCCATATTTTATTGAAGTCACTGTATCACACACATCAGGTTTTAATAATAACAAAGGCAATCTTAGATATTTAGGGAAAATTGTGAATTTGGGAAATTATATGAATTATTTCCCTTTGAGAAAATGGGAAAAGGAGAGGTAACATCGGCAGAGATCATTATCCATTTCTAATTCAGTTACCATCCGTCTCTAAATCCATGACAGAGTCACAATGTTCTGGGACATACCAGTGTTCTATAATGGCTCCAGATGTATTCTGTAAACGCACTACCATAGAATTACATCAGTGGAACATTGCAGAAGTGTGATGCAACTATTGCAATGCACTTTCAATGCATTTTGAGTTGGCTGGTTTGTGCACTGGATAAATGAATTTCCCCTTCCTCTTTTGTCAGCTGTGGGCAGAGATTGTTGCTGCCTTCCTAAAGGTAAGGTAAGAAAGGAGATGGTCAAACTTCAGTCCCTATGAGCCACAGACTGAGAGTTTCCTATGGCAAAGAGCCAGAAGATGCATATCTCAGAGACTTGAGAGTTCTGAGTATTTCAGAGGGAAGGGACAACAGCTCCTCTCAGGATCACACACTTTGCTGGGGTAAAAGGTAGGACACAGCCAGGTCAGATTTGGGTTCTTCCTGAATTTCTGTGGAAGCGAAGCTGTACAATATCAAATATGAATCTTCTCTCTTTTTGATGATTACCATGTGCAATACAAAAATTAACATTCACCTTATGTCTTTTGTACGAATCACAAGTTAATTAGCCAATGCATTATTCAATGAATTAATTTTCAAGTTCTGAAAAACATGCATACTCTCCTGTACTGCCTTAGAGGTATATTTAGGCCAAGAAAATCTTCACTAGACACATACAATTATGAAAGCAGGTGTATTTCCTGCCCTAAGGAGCAAACAAATGCAACCCATTAACAAAAACATTTAGTCTGGTTCATCTGATTTTACCCTTTTGGTCTTTTATGCTCTACATCATTAAATTAAATGTAGTTGTCTCCTCTTTGTAGTATTAAAAAAGTCAACCAACTGTTCATGTTTTTAGAATTATTTCCCAGGATTAGCATTCAAATAGTGAAAAGAAGAGCAAGCAAGCATAGATTTCCTGTCAGTGTTTCAATTACATGAAATATACTAATTAATAAAAGATTATATGTGGACCTCAGTGATTAAAGTAATTTGGATAAATTATATAGTGTGCTACTATTTGATACAAACAGTCATCTTCGTTTCGTGTCTTTTAGAGAAAAATATTAGGATTTCAGTTTTGTCCATAGTATGTGCTGCATATAAATTATGAGGGTTACCCTGGGAGAAATTCTTCCTTTCATCTTGCCAGCACAAAATAGAAGTATGTCTAGTGTAAACTTGAAGAGGACAGCAGAAGTACATTCTTGTACTATGATACGTAACACTGATTATTTGATTAAATATTTTTAATTTCTTACATGAAGCAGCAGCATAGCAACTGTTACAGTGAAGGAAATGGAAATGACTGGTATGAGAAAAACTGTCAGGGAGGAGACAGTGAAGAACCACATTCTCTGATAGTGCAGCATTTGGGTGAAGAGTACTACTAGGAGACTTTTTTTTATCTCCTACTGCATGCCAGATTGAAAAGTCCACATGTCATTAGTATTTTGAAAACTGCTTTGTGTTGGTCCTATAATTGAACTAGTGTTTCTTTTCTAACTTATTTCTTTTCTTATATCCTTTTTCAAGGATAGTGTCCTTCTTGAGTATGGCAGAGTATTGGCAGGTCCTAGCACTATAGAAATTGCTGTTGTAGGCTGTTCTGAAGTGAGAGCCGCCATCCATATGGCAAACTACTCAACCCTCCTTCTTTTCAAAAAATAACCCCACCAAATAAAAACACTTCCAAGAATGAGAAAGTACAAATCTCTCTGCAGTGGTGCTCCTTTCTGAAGTCCTTGAAATTGTAACCCTTGTGATTTCACACTGTGACCACTTATCCCTGTGCCAAATGGGATCCACCCACAATCTCATCTTGCTCACAGCACCGCTGTAGTAATTTTCAGCTTTCTCTGGCCTATTCTGTGTTAGTACAATGCACATCTCAAAGCACCAGCTCAACCTGTGATTGCTTTTCAGATTAATGTTGTATCAAAGTGAAATGTGCAGTTTCCAGAAGGTAAACAAAATAACATCAGTGGTTGTCTGCTAGACACTTACATGGGCCTTTTATCCATACCAAGACCTATGCACTTTTCACATCAGCTCTGAATTGTGACTAGAAGCAACAAACTTGTGTTTGTGTAACAAAAATTACACAAAATTAGTAAAAGCATCCAAGCTGTTGTTCCTCAAACCATCCCTCTTTTGAAATCCATTGAACACAAAATGACCCACCTTTGCACCTTTTGTACTGCCAACTTTCCATTTACATACTCTGAAAGATGGAATTGCCTGTACAGTAACTCTGCAAACCAGAGTGGTCTGATAAGATTGGATCAGGAAGTTACTTTGTAAAACTCAGTGGCATTACCTGGCCAGTCTTGATTTTTCCCATAAAAAAAACTTAAAAATTAAGGAGCAGGTCCTCTCTTCTGTTTTACTACTCTTGGTATGCTCTATGTTTTGCAATCTGCTGCAATGGCACTTCTGGTTCATGCCTTTGGTTTCACAGCTGAGGCACTCAACAGGTAAGGTTTTCACATGAAATGAAGCTAACTAATATTCAATCACTGCACTGAACCACAACAGACACTGTGCCTTTGCTCTTTCTCAGCCTTGGTATATAAAATCGCATATCAAGTCATCTGTGGGGCTATTTCTGGTCAGCAGTATTGGTTGTTAACTTGAGGGCAGAAAGAATGGATGGATAGCACTGATATTTTCAGGCAACATTTGATGACAACCCAGAGGGAGCTGAGGGAAGTTTTATTGTTAATCTCCAAGTAGGAATGCAATTACTCAGGGAAAATCAGCCAGAATAATGACAGTTCCTGAAGATTTTTTTTTCAAATCTTAGAAAAAGGTGTGAAATGAAAGTACCCAGGCAAATAATGAACTACAGCACCCAGTAAAGGTGACCTCCATGAGAGATCACAATCTTTTTTTGAAGCAGGATAGTCAACACTTTTGGCCAAAGCGTCAAAAAAAAAAGGTATTTAGTGTCTGTAAATGAGCTGAGATGACACGGATTTGTCTGCTTCAACCTCACAATCCTTACCCCTAACTAATACTGAGTTTTTCTCCCTGTCTAAGTACAATTTTAGGGTCTATTTCTGAACATTTGCTTCTTTCTTTGCATTCAGAAAAGACACTGCAATGCTTCCTAGCTCATGCTTGGCTGCCATGTGAAAATATCTCTGTTTCACTGAGCTGTCTTATCTGTATTCATCATTGTTTCAAAGGTTTTTTCTCTTTGTTTATTGATCCTATTAGCATTTTTTTTTTCCAGCTATAAACCATCAAACAATTACTATGTGGAGATTGCTATGGAAATGGTCTCCTTTCCTACTGAATTGTAATACACTATTTGTCCTTGGGTCTGAAGCATTAGTCAGCTGGTAAATTGGAGTCTCTGCACTGCATTTCTCATCAGGCGATAGTGTAATGGACATGGAGCTGGTTTTTATGGTCACTGATATAATTTTCAACCTTCCCAACAGCTACTAACTCAAACTTTCTCTCGTGAGAGGAGAAATAATTAATCCAGGTTGTAAGTAATTTTAATTGAAAAAAAAATAACAAGTTGGTCTTCTCCCTCATACACCTGTGAATAGAAAGCCAGGAGGGGCTACAACTGCAGCACTTCTCCAGCATTCAAATATTACATTTTAAAAAGCTTTTCAAGTGATGATCACATCACGATTCTCAAATTCCCATCACACATGCATCAGTTCCAGTTTCTCCACAAGAAAATGAAGGCAAGAGAAGAGGTGATTTGTTCACAGATTCCCAGGAGATGAATGAAAAAGGTGGGCTTTCAAAGCCAGATATGTTGGCTCTCAGTTCTCTCTCCCATCATAAATCCTCTGTTGTGGAAGCTAGAAAATTTTTCAAACACATTTTTCCCTTTTAAAGCTAACCATATTTTCACTTGCTGGGAACATGACCTGTGTTCAGTCCCTTGATGGCACCAGAGAGAGGCCAAAAAGTTGAGTGATATTTCAATAATGGGATATGCTTTTTAGTTATTGTATAATACTCTGGATCAGTTACTCATGATTACATCTCATCCATCCTACATTTTTCAGCTTAGTTACCTTGACTGTAAAACTGGGTGATTGAATTAATTTGTACCCTCTAAACAATGATAGTTTCATCCCCCTGAGCAGTTCCTCAGACTGTTTCCACCTGATCTTGTGGGGTTTCTGTTTATTGTTTTCGACTTTTACATATGTATCTCCACACTGCTCAAGATAAGGTCTTTTGTTCTCTTTTGTATGGCCGAAGTACAGCTAGAGTGTCTGTGTACAGTGATATTTTTATCACATAGGAGACCCACTAATTGTGCTTTTGCAGAAGTTATATGCAGAACTCCCCTCATCTCCTCTCACTTTTTTCAAAGACTTTTCAACTCAATATGAATTAGATTTCCTACCTGCCTCTTTTTAAATATTCTTCTTGCTTCTACATCCCATCTTTCATTTGTTTTATCATGTTCTGTTCAGCAGGATATATTTCAGAAATATTGCTGAGAGTAAAGTACAGCCAGATTAAAATCTAGTAGTGATATGCCTTATTGTCAAATGGCTTGTGTAAAAAATCGAGGGGCAAATCCCACAATCAGACCTATATTAACACAATTTTTTTCAAGACTAGCAACAAATTTTGCTCAGAGAAAGAAGTTTTAGCAGTGGTCAGACTATGTCCAAATTATCCTTCTTTGCTTTCATATTTTCCCCAAAGGACCTATTTCTCTTCACGGTTTCATAACAGCTAAGGGGATTTTTTTTTTTTGTAGTTTTGCTTGCTCTACCATTGCTCCTTCAGAAATACCCTTGTTTATCCCACTAAATCATCTTAAGACACACAAGTCAGGAAAATGGATCATCTTGGTGCTAAGGATGGCTGTTTCAGATGGCTATAATATCCTAACTGGCAATACTCCCGGAAAATGAAGGGGCTCTTTTGTACTGCATTTTAATTATTTTTACATGGAAGTGTAATTTTCCCTGTCATCTGTTGTGAATACATCTAAAAATCTGTTTCTTACAGTTTATATTATAAAATATTCTATTGTCAACAAGGTTTGAAATGCTTTACCTAACTTCTGCTACCAGGAAGAATTCCGTTTCTCCCCTTCTTCTTGACTGCTGAGGTGAGAGCTTTCCAGGCAACAGAAACCAAGAAACATTGTGTGGGATTCTGTACTGAGACATTTTTGTTTCTTTAAGTCAGCTGGTCCAGCCCTCTAATAGATACTGGTCGAAGATTTGAGGAAGTAATTTAGAAGATGAAACTCTGGAACACCAGGATTTGAGATAGGTTTTTATTCAAGACTGGAAATTCTACAAATCTCACCAAGGCTCCCAAAGTTGTTGCAGCAGGGATGAAGTGCTGACCAAGTTGAAATTGAAGCTTCTGGGTGTTTCAGACAGAGTCCTCTAGGACTGCAAGCTTTTCCAATTCTAGGTCATTTCATCTTACAGTGTGTCCCAGGTCAGTAACCATGAAATTCAATGCATAGTCACAAAGGCAGGGAATCCCACTTTTGATTTGCCTGAAGTCCACTAAATCCAGGATATCCTGGCAAAGCACTGCAGTATCACGCCAACATTTTTTAAGTGAAATTCTATTTCATACGCACAGAAAGTACACTGCAACAACTACAATCAGCTAGTGTTATCATTGGAGAGTACTGTTGGTAATAAATGATGAGGGTCCCCATACCTATGACAATATACTAAGAGAGGTATAATAAGAAGAAAGGATGTGGGCTCAGTCCTGCACATTTTTTTTTTTTTTTAGCAAAGAACTAGAATGCAACATTTATTTTCAATAGCTAAACCATATTTTCTCCAGATAATGCAGTGTTTCCAATACAGGTCTTTTCTGGTTGAGTTCTATCATCCTCTGTCATCTCAGTTGCTGTACTTAGGATGTGCATCCCTGGTTTCACAACCATTTTTAATGCCAAAACCTGTCCAGAATAGTTCAGTGAAGAAGCATGTTTTTCTACTGTGTCTGAAATTGGCTCATAACACATTACAGTAATGTCCCTTCAAGAAATAGCTGGTGGAATACTCCAATCCTTTGTTCTGCTTCACAGCTCTCCTACTTTCTGACATTAAATTACTCAGGCGAGATGTTTCATTTGAATATCTATGGTATAAATTACCAGTGTTGTTCTTCCCAAGCATTTGCTTGACAAATTAATTGCCAATAGAGTTTTGTGCAGCCTATGCATTTGCAAGGCTGTGTAAGGTAGCAGCTGAGGGTTTAGCTTGTATAAATTAATTATAGGTGCAATTGACCTTCTATGAAAGTGGCACACAGAAGATTCAGAGCCATTGTGTTTGGCTGTCACTATGAAGCACCTGCTCTTTGTATTTCTGATTCAGTCAGTGTAATGAGCAGGATTTTATCTAGTAAGGGAGTGTGATATCTGACTCTGAGAAGCAGAAGAACTAGAGAAGGGATGTAAGACTGGAAGAGACTCTGCCTCAGGTGCCTCCATTACTTGATGCAGATGTGTAAAGAGGGCTATAATCCAACTTTATTCCCAAAGAGTGTTGGGTTAAATGGCATTGTGGAGATGTTAGAACTGGTCTAGCTCAAGTGCTATGGGGAAGGGCAGAGCTACATGGATGTGAGTGGCACTCACCAGTTGCTGGTACCTGTGAAGCCTCCTTAGCTCTTCTGATATATCTGCCACGTAGGAAGGAGTCCTTTGGTCAAGGAAAATGAGGAAAGGATAGGACACAACATAACTTGACATTGGCTTGAGTTTGGATAGGCATCTTCTTAGTCAGCACTCATGATTCATAGTTGTCCAGATACTTCATTGCTTTACAGAATTAGGACTACTATTTGTCTACTTGTTTCTCAGGAAAAAACTTCGGAAATTGTTACATATATAGTTTACCTGCTCTTCTGGTTTTTTAGATTGGAAGAGGGGAAAGTTTTCAAGAATGCTTTTTTACCTGCAGGTTTCATCATCTCCTGTTTATTTCTCAACTGAAAGAATAATCTGTGAAATCAATTGGTTCCTGCAGGAATGATTATGCACCTTGGGATGGTTTCAGGTGGGGAATAAATAAAAGGATCAGAGACTTCTGAAAGAATAAATAGCTTGTGAAATTCAGATGTCCTTGGCAGAAGTACATATATAGAATCTTTAAAAAAAGATTTCTTTTTTTCTGAGTGTAGCACTGCCTTCTAAGTGTTACCCAGAGCAAGAATTACAAATACAAATATCAAAATTATAGCATCCATAATCTTTACAGTGAGACCTGAAGTGCTGAACACTGCTGAAGCAAAGTGCTTGACCACTCTGACAAAATTTTTTTTTAATGGAAGTTTCCCAAGTTTCAGCTTGTGTCTATTGCTTTTCCTCTACCCACTGTGTAGGTGTAGAGTCTGGCCATTTCTCTACTCGCTCCCATCCAGCATTTGTAGATAAGTCTGGACAAAGCAGGCTCCTGACAGATATCCATCCCACCTACCCCAGTCTAGCCCAGGACTCCCCTTTTCTAGATTATAGTTAACTGATGTGAAAAATGCTGTGTGAGAACTAGTAGTCTTTGTTTGTTTCAAAGACTGAGCCTAAAGGTGAGAAGCTTAATATTAGATTAATAGTCTCCATTCTCTATTGTATTAGAACGCCACCTTGGAGTAAGCAGAAAATTTCCATTTACTTCAGACCATTTCCATTCAATACTATAGAAAGCAGCTAAAATTTGAATGCTGAATTTAATGGGTCTAGGATTAAACGTTCATATTACAGAAAGCTGATCTGAGTGTGTTTTATATGTTTCTGAAAGGCTACCGGTGGGTGGCTTTAACTAGAACATTCTCAGATCTAATGCTCCTTTGGATCAGGATATTAGGGTCAAAGTTTAGGTACTAAACAAATGTAAATGCAGTGAATTTTGGCATAGATTATGCTAGTTTATCCTGATGTGCTGCTGCTTATTCATTCTTCTCACAAAAGTGAATGGTTTGGGTAATTCTGGGCTGTTAAATCAGCATTGTATCTTCACAATGTGTGGAAAGCCAAGAACTTTGGGAATTTCAGGTTTGGTACAGAAAACCCACAGAAAACACCAGCTGTGCACTGCTGATTTGTAGCAACCCTTTTGAGTGAACTTATTTCCAAACAACATGCATAATTCCTGGAAGAGTAGGTGAAGGAGGTTTGCCAAAGCTGGGTAAATTTGGACAAATGGTAAGTGGTTGTGGGTCAGTCTCTTTATCACCAGAGTTTGGATTGTACTTCAAAATGACCTTGGAAATAAATGGAGGGTGATATTCTGGGCATGTAAATCTAGATTTTTGTATAAACTGAACATGGGCTTTGTTCAAGGGAAGAAATACTGTCTGATTTCCATATGAAAGATCACACACATCAGAGATAAGTAAGCCCTTCAAAATCAAGACACATTTTTTGCCCTACTCTCAAAATGCTAATTCATAAAAAAGAAATGGAAGGTTCAAGTAAATTACTTTGAGTGTTTGGAAGAAAGCTTTTCTTCTTGTTGTCCTTCTTTGAAGGGTTGTAGTTTCTGTGTCCAGATCTGGACCTGCAAATTGTAAATACATGTGCAGGTACATACAATCATACATACAATGCAGTAATGTGGTACTGTGGAGTGGTATTATGGATCCCAGAGTCAAAAATATGATCTTTATTCTCTGTATCCTGGTGTTTCACCATATAATTTGTTAAGGAGTTTTTTTTTTTCCTGAAAACTACATGGAGCACTACCACTGGATATTTTTAATCTTGTGGCCAGTTGCCAGTAATGATTAGTTAGACAAAGAAAAGGCTGGGAGGTTTTAGCATTTGGTAAGTGATGAGAGGATAGAAAATAGCATTGGTTTGTCAGGACTGAGACAGGGATTCATAGCCAGGACCAAATCTTAATGTTCTCAACTGCTCTTTATGTGAGACATCTTAATTACCCCCTTGCTTTCTGTGTGATGAATTAACTATACAGCCTACATCCTCCAGGAGAAGTCTGTGTGGTGACTAGGATGACTCTCTGCCCTCACTTAGCTTCCTTTGAGTTGATGACAACTCTCTCTGAAGCAATTTTGTAACACTGAGATTTTAGGTTTAATACCTGAAACTGCCAATTTTTACTGGTCAGGAATAGAGTTAGGAATAGTGTTAGCTGGTAATTACAATAGAAGGCCTGGCACAAAGCTCAAAATGAAAAGCTCCGTAGCAGTCGTCTGTGGGGCTTTTCTGTGGGAATCCTGTCTTGAAGGCTGGAAAGTGATGTCCTCTTAGGAATGCAGGGATAGTAGTCTACTGTACATGTATCTCAGCCTAATGTTGCTCACTTTTAAAGATGTTGCTTATTATCAAAAACAGTAACAGTGGTAGTGAAAAAAATGATAAATGTATGAAGTCTCTTTACTCTTACAGTCATCATTTGCTGCCATCTGGATTTTGTCACCCGCAGCTTCTCACAAGAATCATGCGTTTAACACTAAGCTTGTCCTGAAAATGTTTTACCCCTTGATGTGTTTAATTAAGCCTGGCTGTATCTGCAGTAGTGCTCTTACCTGTGCAGTGTTTTTCACAATGATTTTTTTTCTTCCTGCAACCATTCATAGCCTGCAACCATTCCTGTGTGGTATCATCTGTTCAATTATATTTTATTTCTGAGTGTTTATGACTTAGTATTTTAAAAAGTCAGTTGGAGTGCTTGCTCATTTCTGAATTGGCTGTATGTGGTTTTGTTTCTCTTACTAAATTGTACTCAACAATTTTGAAATCACAGTTTCTGGCAGCAGTGAGTGTAATTAATGTAAATACTTTGATACTTTCCCTTCAGAATTCTCTGTTTTCATTGGAGCATATAGAAGTGTGGCAAAACCACTATGGTTTTGTCAGTGTGTGTTCCTAGCTTAATGTTTAACAAGGAGGTACACAAAACCATGGAGGTGCATATTTCACTGTAGAGAAGAGCTATTGAAGATTTTATTTTGAGCTCAACTATTTAGGGAAAAGTATTCCTCCTCACCTTCTCCATTTTTATCCTTGAGTTAGCTTTTGTTTAGTTAGCTAACCTGTCAAGCTAGTTTTGTGTGAGAACACAGAAATACACTAAAAGGATTGTCATCTCATTCTCTTAACACAGGAAAACAAAATATAACCAAAAAAATTCAAGCAGCAAAGGGATCAGAAAGACAGAACAGAAAAAAATCTGTTACATGTTCTCACATTCATGGGCTTCTATTACTGTTCTTTTTTGCTAGCTCCCATGAACATTAATGTCAGAAGTAGGAGTTGCATGGATGGAAAACATAGGCTACATTCTAGCCCTATGGCAATTTTTTTTCTGAAGTGGTACTTGAGAGGATGAGGCTGTAAAGGATATTCCTGTAAGGCAGATGTGTAATGTTTATGACAGGAGGAAAAGGCTGCAAGTTTTTTCTGTAGGTATCAATATCAAATAATTCATTTTATTTTTGAGCTACTATGGCCAAGAATTAATGTTCTGGAGAAATCTTTGCTGTATTTGTTATGTCCCTGAAATGCTATTAAGCTGTCATAGATAACTACAGAATGTCACATAACCTTTATGTTTTACCCACTGGGTTTGGCTGTTTGGGTTTTTAAAATATATTTTATACTCTTGAATGCTTTTACCTGTCATGGTTCAGAGCTTTGATTTAAATAAATATTTGGAAACCTAGATGCCTTGTCTTAAACCCTTTCAAACTCCATTGAGTGGAAATAGATCTTTATAAACTTCTTCAGTTTTGTTCAGCAAGGACTATCTTGAGTAGAGCCTTTTAATATTTCAGTACTTTTATCCTGTGAAAAACAGGCATACCAAAGTATCTAATACTGTTAAGTTTGGAGCAAAACTTTTGATTTCACTGTTAAATAATAATTTATGCAGTCTATATTCTTTATGGGAGATTTTAAAAGACATAATAAATGCTATGTTTTGTAGATAAAAATGTGGATATTTTTGCTGTTTTATTCAAACATAAAAACAAAATTATAGAGACCACTTTGTGTTTGTTCTTTCAATGTTTCAGCATATTTCTCCATGTAAGAACAATCTGGAAAAAGACTTTGTTAGAGTGGAAGTTTTATTGGAATCACCTTTAAAACTTAGACAAGGACCCAGAGTTCTCATGGCCTTTTACCAAAGGCAGATTTGGGACTTCTGTGTTCTGCCAATCAGCACTAGCCAAAACTGGGGAACATCTGTGTTTGTTTTTTCTTGCCAATCTTCAGTACTACTGCACTAGTTAAGGAGGAAAATCTGAAATTGCAAGTGTAACTTACTGTCTGTCTCCAGAGAATTTTACCTTCTGTCCCCCATAAATCAATTTACAGTGACATGTCTTGCAGATGGTTTGTCAGCAACCAAACATTTAGTGTAGCTGTCCATATAGCAGACATTCAGGTTCCAGGATAAAATGTCCAGTTTTGTTTGCTATTCAAATAATGGAACCACTACTTTGATGTATGGTTGCATAATTTTACGGAAAGAGAGAGATCAGTGTCATTTCACTCAGACAAAATAGCTCTGTCATTCTGGTTTTAGGGCTGTAGCCAGGTACACAGTGGTGTTTAATTTCCCTGGTTTTTAGGAATTAGCACTGTTTATTTCCCTTCTAAAATTATTAACATAACACTAAGGAGGGACTCCCTTGCAAACTGGGCTGTAAACAAAGATAATACGAACTGTGACACAAGCTGGGAGGAAACAGTACTTATCACACGAAGCGGGGAAAGGAAAACAAAGTTAACTGGTATTGATTGCCATGGCACAGGCAGATGTTAAACGTATGCAGCAGACAATTAGAGCACAATTATAATTATAGAGCTGGCTTCTCACCACAGTTAAAGGGAAACCTGGTGTGGGCAATGTGACAGGAAGGGGAACTGTTCTCTCCTTTCCTTTAACTTCTTTTGAGATATTCCTTTCTCTGCTTCCATGGACTGTTTAGTCAGGTAATTAATTTGTCTTTAGTAGAGATATTCATTCTCTGTGCTGTCCTGTGAGAAATTCCATGCTTAAGAAGCAGAAAAAAAGGTCTACTCTGAAAACTGGGAGAAAATCTCAGTGTCTCCACTGCTATTAACTGTTGCAGGTCTTCTGACTTCAGTATCCTTCCTCAGGCACCCTCCGCAAATCTCTTTCTCCTGATTTTTCCAGTCCAAAGTTCCTTCCCATGATCACTGACTCACTGGAAGAAGTATAAAAGACCTGGATGTGGACACCTGTGCTGGCCCCTCAAATCATTGTTCGGCTCCTTCCCAAATGAGCTTTGGAGATGGAAATCCACTCTCCTAATGAAGGTACTTAACGGTACAGAACAGCTGTTTCTCACCACTACCTGAAGAGATTTTTATCACTACATTCTGTTATGTGTAGAAATATCTTTCATTATTTTTTGTGCCAAAATATAACCTAACAGATCATCTTGTAACTTCTCATCCCCTTCTCAGTATCACCAGGCAGGATCTGGGTTGCTGACCTTGCGAGTGAAGGGAAGATGAATATTTTTTCATACAGTTTTAAGACACTGTTGAACCTAGTGTTGCAAATTGAATGAAGATGAAAGAGTCTTGAGAGTGCTTCCTCTAAGTTGTCCAGCTGACTCCGTACTTATGAAATGATTGCTATTTGACAGCTAAAGAGTAGTTTCAAATAGTTATTTATTTCTTTCTTCATATGACCCTTTGCTAGTTGTTGGTGTTGTTGGTTACTGGAACTCTCTCCTGTATTAAAGGGCAAGGGCTGGAGTTAACATATACCAGAGTTTAAAATACACATATGCACATATACATATATATATATAGATATACATGTACAAGTGTACCTTCTAGGTTCCATGAGTAACACTGTTAGAAAAAAAAATCCACCTGCTTAAATTTGGCATGACCATACTTGCATAAGAAGCTGATGTTAATTAATGTGTGACTGTAGAGTAGAAGGGAGTACTTCTGAAAGATGGACTCAGATGATCTCTGAACTGAATGTTAGCATTAAATGTGGCCTCAAAGCCCAAAGAGTATGATTAAGGCAGCAATCTCTTCAGTTTTCTATATTTCTTCAGTCTAGTGTAATGAAATTTTGCAAGGCTGGCTAATATGCATCTTACCTGTTTTCTTCCACTTCTTCTTGCAGAGGTCCTTGCAGAGAAACTGCCTTTGTCAATTTTAAGGATATGCACTCTTTAGCTCTTGTTGCAGGGTGTAGTTTGTTTTCTGTCTGCATGGACTGCCAGTGGTTTTGCTTTTTCTTGTGTCTGTCCTATTTGTCAGATTGTATTCCTTTGGTGTGTAATAGGAGTGAATAACTGGAAACTGAAGTCAATGAATGATTATCATACTCACTAGGGTAAGCAGAACCCCAAAATTTCCTATTTTATCTCAGCATGTTTAATCTTATTCCTATGAGATAGTGCTGAAAATTAATACACAGCTTTGGTTTAAATGGATTTGTTGGGCATGTTTGTTAAAATGAGCATTGTATCATCTTCCCATTGGTTTACATAAGAACATCTTCATTAGTTTAGTTTTCTCTTTAAGAAAATCAATTCTCTTTAATGAAATCTGAATTTCCTTTGGCACTGAATGGCTCAAAAAATGAGTTTTATCTTGAAGTTTTATGTGTCTAGTGTATAGATCAATTAATCCTACTTCTTCTTTTACTAATAGGGAATTTGCAAATATTTGCTCCAACATAGGGAATTTGAAATATGGGCACAAGTTTCATCAAGATAAATTAGAAACAGATATTCTCACAAGTTGCAAATCTCCTTCTAACATCAAGACTTTGTATTAGATTGGTCCTGAGCTGCACTGTGTATTTATGAAAAATCTGTAGGTAGAGAAGAGGTGGTGTAAGATGTTATTTTACTTTTAAAAATGTTTAGAACCCTTATTTGGGCACAGGTGGGCATAGAGGGTTTTTAGTTGAGTTTCAGTTGGGGTTTTTGTAGCATTATTTTATTTCCTAGGATTCTGTGTTTTGTTTGGTTTTTTTGTGTTGGTGTTTTTGTTTTGGGGGCAGGGAGTTTATGGTTTTTTTGTTGTTTTGTTATTTTATGGACAATTGCACATTCCTGGTATATGATTGAGTTTGAAATAATGAGGACCAGAAAATTCTGCTTCTTTACTTCTCAGAGCAGTAACATTCATCTGAGAATCTGCATTATGACACACAGTGATGCAGTGGAAGCTCCATCTGCATTCAGCTTTCTTTAAAAGTTTATGAGGTTGTTCACTGAAATACTGCATCCTTAGAGAAAGAAGCAAATAAATATATTTGTATGGTTAGCAGGTTTTGATTCTGCAGATAATCTGTCCCAGTCTTAAGTGAGCAAAGGTAGAAAAACAAACTCTGGCAGCAACATCTATATCCACAAGACATTCCATGCAAGGGTTTGTAAAGGTCACAAAAGATTTTATGCCCAAGAACAAGTTGTCCTTTCTGAAATATTGCTCTGTGTCTGGACTTGACTGACTGGAGAATAATTGAAAAAAAAAGAGAGGGAGTTTACCTGCCATGATTATATGAGAGAAAAATCCTATTCAAACTTTGATTTGTAAGATGATGACTCTTATGCAGGTGTTCTACTTCTTAACAAGATCCTGAAACACGTTCCCCCAATGCCTGGAATGTGGTCACGTCATTCAAATGGATTATCTTGATTCAAAACAACAAAAGGACGGTTCTGACACTTAATTTTTAACAAGAGCCATGGATTGTATTCAGGTAGTGACAAACCGCTTTCACAAGTTCTCAGATGGCTGAACTATTTGAGCAGCTTTAGGATAGGAGTGCAAGTCTACATCCTGATATGAGAATACCAACTTAAACATTTTGAGGATTTCCTGAAAAAAGCAAACACTCCTGTCTGAAGGAATTATGAGGTCTGAAATGTTTTACCCTTGAGATTTTGCACTGCAATTAATCAACAGCATGGGTAAATCTTCTCTGCTTTTGTGATGATGAGCCTCGACAGGTAAGCCTTACGTGGACAGAAAAATTTCACTTCTCTACAATCAGTCTGTCAAATTTTGAAGAGCATAAACTTAATTTTTAAGACAAACATCTGGAAATAGAAATGTAGGTTAGAAGAAATAGAAACATGAGGTCAGAGGCAACAGCCTTCCCTGAGCAGTCTATTCTGAGAGTCCAAAATTTTTCTAATATTGAGTTCACTCTGAAAAAAAAAGCTCCAGGTGAGTTTTCTGTTAAGGTTGTGGGAGGTAGAGACCACACTAATGTGATTCATTGTTCAACCCAGAGTGGCCCGCAAGCTTAGGGTGAAAGTTCATTCTTCTGCAAGTCAGTGTGGAATACGCAGTTTGTGAGAATATTGGGGCACTCTGCCAGGGAAACGGTATGGGTTAATACCTGTTAATTAATATTAGAAGGCTAGATAAAATAATTTCTTCTTAAATGCCTAGAAGTAAAACTATGACTCCCATGAGTCAGTGTTACATACAAAGCTTGAGCAGAGGGAGGTAGAGTTGCAGGTAGGTGAGAATTATTGAAAATAAGAATAGAGGATGTGATTTGTTTGTAACAATACCTATGAAGAGCAAATGAGGATTACTATTTACATGGGACTATGCTAAATGTTTAATTTGCTGGTGGTGAGACAAAGACTAGAATTGCACTAGACAGGAATGAAGACTATTTGTTGTTGGACTATGAGATTCAGCAGTTAAGACAAGACTTGTATTTCCAGGAGACAGTGTTGTATCCCCATTATGGTGGTCATTGCTCACATTAGTTTTGTGCATGGAAAAGATTTGTATTTGAAGAAGAAGCTAGGAAAACAACCAGCTTACGTGGACCTTGTGTGAGTGCTATGGATGGAAATACCACTCATCACTCTAAGTTTGTCCAATGTTTTAAGATACAGCAATGAACTTGTAGCTTCCTTTTTCCTCTAAGATGTTCCATGGGATTGTTAATGGGAAAAAGAGAGCATCATCTTTTATATCATTCCAATGAGACAGCTGGGCATATCAGATATAAATTTGGTGATTTCAGTGTCCTAGCAACAATTTATTGCACAAGAGTCCAGATGTCTAAGAATGGCTGCTAGAAACTTCCAGAACCACAGCTCTACCAGACATACAGCCTAAACCAAATGCTTCTGTCACATTTTACTTTAGTACAACTAAAAAGATATGCTTTATATGTGTATAGGTACTTATGGCAGGATATAGAAGGAAGGTCGCAGGTGGCTGTGGGAGTTTGATGCTAGATTACTGAGACAAATTAAGTTTTCACTCACTTTAAAATGATGAGGGATTTGGGGTGTCAAGCAAAAGTACTTTGGACCTTAGAATGATGTGGTGCAGCTTATTCCCTGCCAGAAAAAGAACCAGTAGGCACTTCTGAATAGATGCTGACTGCTGGTGGGGACTTTGGGAAAAAATGCAGCTCATCACTGCTCAGCACTTGTCTTCTTGATTTTAGTGAGTAATTAAGTTGTAGAGGCCCTTTTAGTGATCTGAGCTACACATGAGAGATTCAAAGCCCAAAATTCAATAGTGTGTGCTCTCCTGTTTCCTGACTAATCCTGTAATGTACAGTGGGTTGAATGGATGATCTAATAAGAGAACATAACTGCAGTCAGCTATCTCTCCTATAAAATTAATAATGAAAGCCCACTGAAATAAAGAGAAAGAAACTCATTTATGAAGGAATAATAAAATAAAACAGCTAACATGGAAAGTTGTCTATTGGAGAATCAGATTTTGTAAGCAATTGTGTGAAGTATAAAGTATGTGCACTGTGCTGCATGCACCTGTGATTGCTGAGTTTCTCATGTCTGCTCCCTCTAGTAACCACATTGACAGAAAGTGGCCTGGGAAGATGGTTTTATGCAGCACATCATTCAGTAAGTTTGAATATAGAATCATTTATAAGTGCAAATACATCTGAGATACTTCCTCACTGTCCAAGGAAGTTTGCAAAAGAAATTATTACCACATACACACAAAGTATAAACTTTGCTTTTATAGCAGGAAAGGAAAGGTAGATGTAGAATTGCAGAAGCTGGTTCATTGGGTCAGTTATTAAATTGTTCATCTATACACAGTGAAATTTTTCACCCTTCTGTGGGGAAAAGGTAAATGTAGTAGATACTTTGCAAGCTATGGAACTGACCAAATACATCTATGTTTCTCTGGAAATATTTGCAGCCATATATCACTTTTTCACAAAACTTCCACCAATCCTTCTCCTTTCTCTGAAGGGGAAACATCACTTCCAGCTCAGCACTTTCTACTTGCTCCAGGACTTAGTCCTTCATGCTTTCTCCAGCTCTTCTCTTCTACTCATCTCAGATCCCTAATGCTGTTTCAAGCCAGTGCAGAAACAAACAAAAAAAAAGAATTAAATACAAACTGCAGGTCATTCCTCACTGCAGCTTCTTTACCCTCTGCTTTGGCAGCAGCATGATGCTGCTCTCCAGCAGCTGGCAGTTTACCATACTGCAGCTCTGTGAGATAAATCAGGGGCCAAGGCTGATCAGCTGTTTTTAAGAAGTTAGGAATTTATTTCCCTGGAAGGAATTTCAGCTAGTGTTGTAGGACTATCTGTACCAAGCCACCCTATGGCATTATGAACTTGGCAACTTCCTAGTAGCAAATTCAACCTGTGAAATTTTCATTTGGTGGAGGAGACTGGAAATTTTGCAAGGAAGTTTGCACCTGCAGTCACTTTTCTGGGGTGCATTGCAACTTATATGTCCCTTCCACATACCTGTAGCTCTAGTCACCTGTAGGACATATTCTAATCCAAAACGGCATCATACAAGGTCCAGCTTAGTAGGATCATATTCTGTGTGATAAAGATCAGTTATAGAAATCCACTTGCTTATGTTTTCATAACTACAGTGAAAGAATAATAGATTTATAATGTTTTGACTCCTGACATTGTTCATATTCAGATTATGGAATATCCCTATGACTTATTTTGTAGTTATTTTTTCTGAAATCCTCCTGTTCAGAAGCAGATTGCAATGCCAGGAAACAGCAGTCTTGAGGTTCCAGAAGGTTTGTAAATAAGGGTGCTTCTTATGGGAGGAGCCCTGATTTGTTACCTGCCACAAACCTGGAACAATTTCTCATCTGACTTCTGGGTTCTATTGGTTTTCAACACAATTGGGCAAAATTCATTTTTATTTCAGCTCCAGGATAGTCATTGAAGGTTTGGTTGGGGTTAATTAGGAACAATATATTAACTTCAGCATTCAGAATTGGAGTACTTCGCTAGGTGTCATGTGCCTGCCAAGGCTCATTCTTTTTCTGTCAGAGCAGTGTTTCAGCCAGTTTATTTGTTAAAGGATGAGATTGGAAGGCAGTAGACTGGCTTGTGGTGCAAATGCTCAGTCCTGTAGAAGCCAATCAAGTCACAAGCACCTACTTGCTTTCTACAGACCATCATAGTTTAAGCAGGGCTTGAACCAGCACTGTTACCCAGAAGGGCTTTTATGTCATGGGCAGATTCTGCTCTTTCCTTTTACTGAAGAAACTGAGAGGTCTTCAGCCTGTGGCAGCTACTGTTCTCACAGACATTAGCATCCACCTTGTAGTGATGTCCTTCTGGGATTTTGTTTCATTTAGTAGAAATCTCTACAATTTTATGAGTTGTTTTTCCTTTGTTTGGGATTTTGTTTTGTTTTGTTTTTTAACTGCAGAATAATTACACTTGCATGTGCAAAGGCCAAAGCTGAACTTAGCTGTCTATTGCATTTGGTCTTGAATAGCAAAGGCTGTGCTGCCATGAACACCTTGGGCACAGCATTAGTTGCCAATCCTGAGACAATTGGGTGGAGAGACCACACTCCTCCTCTACCTCTGTGTGTCCCTGCAAGGGACAGGCACACTGTAGTCCTTAATAAATGTGTTTTGCTTCTTAGTTTATATTAAGATCTATAACATGAATCACAACACAGCCCTGGTGCCTGTATTATACTCCTACTGCATACACCTACAGCTATCTCACCACAAACCAGCTCACAAATTACAGCCTCTCTCTGCTACTTTGTGCCACTGATCCTGGTATTAGCATGCTGACTTATTAGCAGACTCTTCTCTCTAATCCACTAACAGCAACAACACTAATAAGTGCATTGCCTGAGGTCTGGCTGAACACAGTCAATTCTTCTACTGATTTCAGGGAGGGCAGGAGTAGGTTTAAGGTTGGTAAGAGGCTAATTTCCTTGGGAAAAATCAGCCATGAAAGATTTTCTTTCAGTTAAATAATGGATCTTACAGCAGAGACTGTTAAATTATGCTGTTTTTCTTGTTTATATATTGTCACTTCTCTTGATATTTCCCCAAAGACATGCTATTTGGGGAGAAAAACGTTCAGTCCAGCATCACTGTCTTCCTGTGTGGTAAGGGAAAACAGACATATTGTATCATCAAAAATAGCATTGCCTGACAGCCTCTAAAAATACACATCACACATCACTAGCTATTTTAAATATCTGGCTAAAGGAAGAAAACCTCTCCAACACTTCTCAGTTATGAAGTATTGACACATTATCATTTTATATGAAAAGAACAGAGCCTCATTAGCAGAAACTTACAATGAAGTTACTAAGCATTTTTAGCCATTTTGAACAATAGAGTAGGAAGATACATTAAACTACTTAGATACCCTGAGGATATAGGTTTGGGAAATGCCCACAGAGAAATTACACGAATCAATACACCAGGTACTCACTCCATCCCCTAGAGAATATTGCCCAGTTATTATATAAGCTCAAAGCTTCCATTAATGACTCAAGATCAGACTGTAACACTAAGCAAAAATCAGTGCTGAAGGGAAACCATACAAATCATGGGTTACAGTTCTGTAGCCCAGCATCATTCTGAAGTGCTGTCCTCTAGTCCAGGATGGTTATTTAGTGTTTGCACAGAAATGAATTGTGAAAATTGTGCCAGCTCTTGAGGGCAGATTTTGTTTTCTTCAAACTTGCCTGGACTATGGAGCTAGTAGCAGTGCAGCATCTACAGATGTTTCAGCAGGCAGGATGGCAATAGGGAACTGAATGTTCCTTTTCCTTACTCTATTCACCCTTCAGAGAAGCTGACCAAGTTGTGAAGCATGAAAATGTGCTGCACCTTTTCATCAACCACACTAATATCATTTCCATCTCAATTATTATCTGACAGTACAGGACTGTCTGCAGTTCACTGTACTGTTATTGGGAGCAACACCTCAATTATTATCTTTTGCTCGACAAGAAGACCCAAAGTGCACTTTAGTCCTGGAAAAGGATCAATTCAAGCACTTGTGTGCAAGTAAAAATGTTTCCTTTTGAAAAATCTTAAATTCACTGCATTCATTCTCTGCACATCCTTACTTTGCAAGTGATTGTTCTAATTTTTGCTCTGATAGGGTGGGGACAAGGTCACCAGCAGTCTGATATTCCTTACAGGGCAAGGGCATATCACTTTGGGCTCTGAATGCAATTTGACCATCAGTTCCAGGAATGCTTAAAATGTCCCTCAGCGAGGATCTGACATCAGGGATCCTCTGAGGGTGTCCATCTTACCTTCATTGCTCAGAAAACTGAAACATGTTTTCAGAATGTGCCATGGAGTAAGAAATTCAGAGCTTTCATTCTTCTGAACTTTTATTCTCCTTTAAGATTAACATTTCATCTGTATATTGCCTAGTTTTTCTTCTGCTAAAAAAAAAATCTCTTGCTGGGACCATGTTTACCAGAAGATGCCTAACATATGCAGAGTAATTTCTGGTCATCTTGTGACTGCATACTATGCAGTGGTAGAGGTTTTTCAGGGCTCATAACAATCAACTTTTTTTCTATTGACACTGTAGTCTCCAAAACCCAGATAAATCCTGCACTGTGAATTGGGAAATTCTTATATTATTGATGCTGCTTTTGTCTTTCTAAGAGACCTTAAATAAAAGACAGTTCCTCTACATTGCCTCAGTTTACTTTCCCAGACACTTGTTGTCTGTGTCTCTGAAACCTTTGGAACACAGACTGTCCTTTAAAATAAGGAAAAATAGATTTAAAAAGCAAATCTTTGTATGAAATAGCTCTGCAGTAGCAAGTAATGACATGATGTTGTTGCTTTTTTCCTCATCTTTGGAGTTACTCAATCTATGGAACTGAAATAAATAGAATTTACCCTGTATACATCACAGAATATAGGCAAGCCCTATGAGTTGCATAGCTCCATCCTGGAATTATAATAAGCATTTGTAGAGTTGTCATCCAGTGAATATTGTCAGAGTTTAATGATCAGGTTGACATTAGATGATTTAAAACTAATATTCTAAGTAACTTGACTAAACCTTCACAATTTACTAATTAAACAGCCCATTTTTCTTAGGGAACGGCTAAGAAAAGGAACTTCCTGTTTCAAAAAATGAAACTCTAAAATAATGAGAACTTTGCATTGTTGTAGAATTAAGGAAAGCATTGTCAGTTTGAGAGAAGATATATTCTCTGTGCTTATTTGTCCTCCTCTGTTTCTAGCGAGTGAAAATCATTTCTTGTGTCCAGTTGTTATTTGGAGAGCATGCAGCAGAGTTTTACTGTCACAATGAAAAGGTTTAACAGTGAACAGTAAAACAGCACAACCTGGTCATATTTTACTACTGCTTTGTGTCTCTAGACTTGTTTTCTGGACAGCCTTAAAAAGTGTTGCTTTTGTGCCAGAGAGCTGATGTGAAAGATTTTCCACTTGCTAACAGTATCTTATGTTTCCTTTCTGTTTGCAGAACTGTGTGATGAATTTATAGGAGGATTAAGACTTCCCCAGCAGAACTGGCATAAATTATTCCTTTATAATAGTACTAGAATGATCCTCTATGCAAACCCTCTGAATAAAGGTTGATGTATTTCAGAATACCTATTTCCCCATAGAAGGAGAGACATAATGGTTTTGAGAAAGGGGATATGTACTATGAAGTGTTCTGTACACAGAGGTCACCATCCTGAGGTAGCTATGCCTCTGCCGCTCACTTTCACCAGTAAGGCATGCCCTGGGACTATAATAATGTGCAATCAGGACAGATCTATGGGTGTGACAATATCAGTGTGTAAGTCCAGCCAGGAAGAGCTAGCAGGTCATTATCTAATGTCGTGTAGGGAGATGGGAGACTTGTTGTCTTCTTCACCAGAAATTTGCCTGTCAGTCGAGTCCTTGTATAGCAAACTTTTTTAGGGTTAAAGTGAAGACATGAGTGTTTTCTATTTAGATTTCTGAGCACTGAGAATGGGAATTGCTTTGTACACTCAGGTCTGTGCTTTATGAATAGATAAATACCTTTGGTTAGTGGTGAAACAGAAATATAAAAGTAAGGATATTTCAGAGTTACCTTGGGATCTATATTCCAGCTCCCATCCGCAGAGTGCATGCAGACATTAAGATGTCTGTAACAGGATGTCTATTTTGATGACTATAGACAGACCATGGCACATGGTCTCAGCTTTGCTCTTTATACTCAGTTGTTTGTTTTCTTACATTAATACTTGGCCACGTCTTTGTTTCTAGGGGAGTGTTTTTCCAGATTCCTTGTTAGAATGTAATTATCTTTTTTACTTACAGATTATGTGCCCATCTATATGGAGAAGGAAAAAGACAATAGATGCAGTATTATCTGGACAACTGGCAGACAGTTTTGAAGACAAAAGTGGGATACATTTTGAGCTCCTGAAGGATAATTGCGTTTTGGGTGATTTCTCAATGGCAAGTTGCTTTAGTTTTCTTCCTGTTGTTACCCTTGTTTGAAAAATCGTGAGGCTGGAAGTATTACTGCCTAAAGTTCTTTAGAAATGCAGAGAGTTTTCCAAGTGTTCCTGCTGAAAACTGAGACTGAAGAGAGTAAACTCTTCCCCTGCTATGCTGTAACTGGTACATAAAATAAATATGGACCTGTCACCTTTCCAAGTGCTGGGTTAAGGGTTATTCATCCTCTGCCCCCAGATTTACACAGCAATTTCTTGTAGTCATGCTTCAAAGAGAAGGACTTTCTGAAGGAGCATACTTCAACAGAAAAGAATACTTCAGCTGAAAATAAATGTGTTCAGGTGGCATTGCATTTGGGTTATGAACTATTTGTGGATAATGAATTAGTCGTTCTCTAATAATCAATTTGTGCAGCATCCAAGGGGAAAAAAAAAAAGTGTGGATACCTTCTAACTGTTTTGCTATTCTCCAAAAAATGCTTTTGGCAAGACATGAACAGGAATTCCAAAACATTAATAAAACCTGAAAGCAACAACTAAAAGTGTTTGATTCAGAGGTGGTAAGTGCTTGTCTGCTGCCACCCTAATTGGGTGCTTTCCAAGCACGGGCAGCCTGTACAGAGAGGAAAGCCCACTTTGATGGAAAGCTGTGAGGGGTGGCCCTGGCAGGGGTATGGAAGGCTCACCTTTCACAATGTGCTGTGTAAAGCTGATATAAACTGGCTCCTGTTAGCAGGGCAGCAGGCTGGAAAAAAGATCAAAAAGCATGTCTGGGAATGTGACTGATGGGTGACACAGTGAAGGTGGAAGACCCTGCAACTCCACTCTCTTGGGAAGAGTCACAGAAAAGAAAGGAAAAGACAGATGGCCTGGGGAGGAGAGCTCCAGCAAAGGTAGGAATGTGCTGCCTTCTGATTTCATACAGCTGTGAGCATAGCCTAGGATCTCCTGTGTAAACAGCTTGCATCAGCTGTTGGACAAACAAGTCCAAAGGATCCTTGGAACCAGGGTTGGAGATGGTCAGCCAAAGTGCGGGCTGTATCAAAGATGTGGCTGGTGTGGTGGATGTGCTCTTTCCCTCTCATGGACAGAGGACATGTTCCGGCTGAGGGTTAAATCCTGGATGAATCAAGACAGAAAGTGGTCTGGGCTGTGGAACAGATGTAGCAAACTGTGTTTGAATCTTGTTTGAATATAGACACCAAATGGTGGGTCTTCTGGTTCTGTATGGCCCGTCAGGGCTCTTAGAGACTGCTGTCCTGTTGCCTTTGCAGTCAGAAAGTCTGGACTTCAGACTGCTGGGAGGGAGGCCAAGGTGGAGTCAAGAATAAAAACCGGCCCAAACAGGAGCAGGAGGAGAGATGATGACTGCAGTATCATCTTGCTGCTGTTATCCTCTTCAACTGGCCCCTTTTATTTCTTCCTGGTGACCCATATTTGTTTCTGTCCATAGCTTGGGCATATACTTCACTTACTAACTCCTCCTTGAAAAGAAAATCTCTAGTACTCAACATTCATAAATAGGATCTTTGGCTTAGCCTCTCAGTATCAGTGTGAGCAACTCTTCCAATGAGTCAGACATGTAAAGATTTTATAGTGGTTAAAGTCAGCATGCAGAAGTGCCAGCTACTTCCTAAAGGACAAGGACCTGAGGGTGCTTCCTTCCCAGGGCATCAGGACAGGACCTCACAAGTCAGGGCCCATCCCGCCATCCCAGAAGTGAGGCAGCCCCAGCTCTGTGCATCAGGGATGGGATGGGATGGNCTACACTGCTGGGGCAGGGTCTGATGGTCCTGGGCATGCTGGGCAGTGGTCACATTGCGACAAAGACAGTCAAGGCTGGTGATGCCCTCAGGGCCTGGCTGTTACAGGGGGTGGCCTCCAAGAACCCAGAAAGACTTCAGCAGCTGACTTGTTCGTGTCAAGAGAATGGCATATGAGAAATAACAGGCTCTTTCTTAGGTAATGATGACCCTTGAGGACAGCGTGTGGATAACAGATGATGCAGGATTCCCTCCAGTAAGCAAGTACAAATCTTTGGACAGGAGCTGCTCAACCCACTTATTCATCACTGATGGATTTGCTATGGGAAATAAACACTCAGGCTAGGTAGGACTCGGTAAACAGAATCAATAGCATTCAGGCTACTGCATTTTGTAAGCTACATTTTAATGGGAACCTTCCTGGAGAACACTTTTTTCTGGAGCTAAGCCAGTTTTCTGCACAGGCACAGGAAGGTAATTATTTTTCTAATTGGCTTCAGCAGTACAGCAGATGAATAATGAGAGATTGTTAATAAAATGATAAAATATGTCATTAATAATAATGTTGATAGTCCTGAATATCTAGAAAGGAAAATAAACCCAAGTCTAGGGGAAGCAAAACAGAGCTGGAAGAGTTTATAGCTGGGATGTGAGGAAAGAGACAGAAAACAAAAAACTGGAAACCCAGATGACGTGCCAGAGGTAAAATTCATGAAAAGAGACAAGACACATACAGAGAAGATAAAAAAGGATCCTAGAGAGGATAAACCCAGGAAATTCTGATTTTTTTCCAGGCTTCCTGCATGGAGCATCAGCATGGTTCTGAGGCACAGATGTGCACAAGCCCTTTCCCTCTGGCCAGTAATTAGAACTTCAGCTAACATTTTTGATTTAAGCAAGGTGCTATATAAAAATCATTTTAGCACATGGTTGAATGTCTTCACAGGTAACAGTTGAGGTCAATCAGGGTAAATTCTTGGAAATATTTTGTTAACTAGAAAAAAAAGTTGAAAAGGAACACAAGAGGAGATAACTTGTTCTCATTAAAACTTAGGCATAAAACAGTGTCCCCCTGAGGTTCTTCTCATTACCTTTAACCTCCATCTTCAGCAAATATGCAGAAAAATATCAGCTCAGCAGTGTTAGTCACAGTACAAAAGAAAACCTTCCTGTAGGAAATCTAAGGATTCCTCAACCCTTTTATTTATGACGCAAAATGACTGAAACATTGAAATATCACAGACCCCATTTTTGGAAGCCCTGTTATGGGCTGAAAAAAACACATGCACAGCGGTCTGAAAAAAGGAGGATGACAATCTTTCTTTTTTTTGTGTAATACACTTGTGTGTGAACTAAAGTCAGTGATGATAAAAGCACTTTGGGGAAAACCTTAAGCACCAGCATGTAAGAACTTTTCATGCTGAATCAGACCAGTGCTTCATCTTGTTCTGACATCTTATCTTTGTGAAGGCTACCATTGCCTCAGTGGACAGGTGAATAATGTAGAATAACCTGTGCATAGGCAGAATTTCTTCCTAATCTTATCAGAGAGGGTTTGGGATTTGCTGAGCTCTGTGAAAAGTTGCACTCCTAAACAAGTAGATTTTTCAATAGTCGTAAGTTCCAAAACATGCAGTTACAAATATAGTGGGTGGGGTTTTTTCAAGTCCTTGTCTTGTCACGTGATTTGCTGTGACTGATCGCTATGGTATTCTGCATTAAATTCATCCTTGTAATCTGACAAGGCACGAATCTCCCTGTAAGGTTCACCTTTTTCTTGTTTCAGTCAGCATATTTTATTTTCTCTATGATTTTCTGTTGCTCACACCTGTTAAAAACACTTATTCTGTTGCTAGGCGAGCAGAAACAAGAGAAAATGGTCTGCATCCTGCTTCACATGTTAGTGGTTAAAATAACTGCAAATAACACATTTCAATCATCCTTTTGTGTAAAATGCTTTTAGTGTATATTTTCATCACCCCTGAAGGCCTCTTCCACCCTTGTCACTGCGGTAATTCTTTCTCTTAGCACTAGCCACAGCAGCAGCAGGATGGCTCAGGCCTCTTTGTCAACATCTGATACCTTCTCACCCTGCCCTTACTACAGTTCTTCCTAACCAATTGTGGAAAATATGTTGTGTACACACACATTTTTTTGGTTATTCTCTGCCTCTCTTCTGAAAATCTGGGGCTTATCCCAAGCCAGATTGCTCATATTGCCTGAAATGTTCACTGGGATCACTGTACACTTCAAAATGTAAAGTTTATCCTTTTCTTGAATAAGGAACAGCTGCTTAATAGTAAATACTTCCCTGGGCTCAAAACCTCTGGGTGAGCTGAGGCCATTCGGTTGTTCATGGAGTTTTTGCACATCAGATGCTGATCTGGGAAGGTTATTGTCAGAAGTTATGGGTCTGCTGTTGGCTCTGACTCTGGTTTGTTAACAAATTCTTTCAAGAAATCATGTTTTTAATCTGTGCCACTGTTTGCCCTCTCACATCTACCTTCTCTAGTCATCTTCTCAGGTGCTAGCTGCTTATTTTATTCCTGTAAAGCCCCAACAAAGGGGGCTTCCGTTTCAGCTGGTATCCCTGGCTTCAGTAATTAATCTCACCAAGTTATGCTTTGGAGAAGTGGAACTGGTGTCCAGACCAGCTTCTGCAATAATAAAAATTTAACTTCAAGTTTAGCAGAATTAAATCTGATATTTTAAGAGAGAGAAAATTAATTTTTCATCAGTCTTGAATTTCTCATATAACTCCTTCTAATGCATTTATCTATGAGCTTCTGAAGCTGCCCATTCGGCAGCTTCTTCATTGGAAATCTGCCTTCTCTTACCTGTTCCAGGACACCTGCAGTCCCTTTAAAAAGTGAGGGGCAAAGAGCTGAAGCAGCCATGTGTAATAATAACACTTCAGATGACCAGGCTAATACCATTGCACAATACAGAAATGAAAACCAGGCTGTGGCTGCTTCTGGGTCAACTATTGAAAGAAGAAGGAAATCATGTCATTGTGACTAGTCTGTGAATGCTCCCTGCCAGACATCAATGATTTTAGTTCTGATTTCCTAGTTGCAAAGTTTTATGGTAAAATTATGTTCTTCTCTACATTTGTCCCCAGCTGCTTTGCAGGGAATCTCAAAGGCTTTCTAAATTTGACAGTGAAGAAGAGAAAATACTGCAGGATATTCTTCCTTCTCTTCCAATTGTGAAGCCAACTCTTTTCCTGTTCAGAGTCCCATCTTCATGGCCTCTCTTTGTTTGCTCTGGACATCACAGCTGGCTTTCCATAGCGAGAAGATGGAAGCAATGGTTTCCATAATCATTATTGCTAAAAAGATGGCATTGCTTAATGGCATGGCTAGAAGGAGTAGCACTAGAGGTCCTTCTGGCCTACAAAAGCTGCTTTTGATGTTTAAAATAAAAAAAAAAAATTACTAAGGGAATGCAGGAGTTAGATAAGTTAAATTTTTTTTCTGTGGTGAAATGCTAAAGAATTTTATAAATAAAAATGGAATTCATCAACTGCATTAAGGTGTCCCCTTTTTCTATTTAAAGCTGTGCAGAGCAGTTAGGAGTCAGCTTTGCATCACAAGGTACTGAAATGATATTTTTCCTCTATTTCTTGCTAAGAGGATATATGAAGAGGGATTTTCTGTTGTGATGGTGAAAAGCTGATTTTTACCTTCATACAGTATTACCTTATTATAGAGAACAGGCTTAACGATGTCTTTAAATGGTGAAGATAACAAGCTATTTAAGGGCTCTGAAAGTACTTTTATTGGTAAATTCCCATTTGGTACAGTACCTCCTTATTCATATTCTCATAAAAGCCAATAAAAATCTCCATCTGTAGGATACAGGGAATAAGGGATATTAAATATCTTCTATGGTATCAGGGCTCCAAGTGTTGCCAGGATCCATGGTATCTGGCAAAAAACCACCTCTGACCTTGAGGGTAGAGACATTTTATTGCTGAAACACGGATAGTCTCCTGCTGTGTGTGAAACTTCAGCACAAAAGGAGCTGGGTGTTTTTAAGCAAACCATTTGTAACAAAAGATGCTTTTTCTCTCTCAAACAATTGTTGAGAGAAAGCGACAGGCTCTTACTGTTAAACAAGCTTTGGAGTTTTCCGTTCCAAGGAAAACAGCATGAGGCTGGCCTAATCAATTGCTATTTGACAGAGTGATAGAAATGCACATGCTACACAGTAGATAAAAATCTGTCCAGAAACAACCAGAATGGCAAATGGCCAAGCATGTGTCACCAACAGCATGACCAAAGTGTAATCTTCACCCTTTATTAACTAATGGACCAAAAAACCACACTAAAGGGAATCTTTATTTCTAGGTGAAATGTCATGTTTCATTCAGGAAAATGGTTATGATGGAGCAATTATTCTCAGTTTGGTTTAGGTTGGAACCTTTTCTCATTCTCAGCTCTGTTATGGGGGCAGTGGAGGGGGCACAGAAAAAATATTATGGGCTGCCAAAATACAAGAAAGGCTGGTAAGGGGAAAAGATGTTATATTAACATATCCTTGCAAAATTATCATCAGAATATATTAGATTAGTCCTACTATAACTCCTCCCATTTTCACCATTGCTATAAGAAGAACTATTCAATAATGTGATACCACTTTAAAACATTATATTTCTGTCTAGATGCTGTGGTCTGACTTCATTTTTCCACAATATTTAGCTAGCTATATTGCATTTTTAACTGTCTTTCAAATTTCCCCACATTAAATTCAGATATGACTAAAAAGCTCGCAACAGCTTCCTTCAGCACATCTGGAACTTCTATCCTCCATCCCTTCCCACAATGTGGAAGTTTGGTTATGCCACCCTGACCACTGCCAGTTTGCAGTGTTGCCAATGACAGCATCACACTTGCTGGATAGGTCTTGCATCACCACACCAATGGCCAGTGGAAGACTATTTTGGCTGCCTGTATTGAGCTTGAAGATCTATATAGGGGTAAATGGAACCAAAATTGTGATTCTATAGTGACAGGGAGGATCAGCCTCTCCTAACTACTTGTCTGATGACATGAAGACTTCTGAAATATGGGAGGTGTGGTGTTACGTTGCCGCTGGCTCTGGCCGGACAGCTGCCCACCAGGGTTTTGGGCAGCAGCCGAGCGGCGTGGTAACACTCGAGCGGCCTGACCAACCCAGAGCAGGCGGGTCCTGGACCCGGTGCAGCACCGGTCCCTCTCGAGCCAGTGCCACACGAAGTGTCCTGATGGGTGTCCCCGGTACAGGTCGTCGGTGCCGGGACCTTCTGTCCCTCACCGTCGGCAGCGCCTTCCCTATGCGATAAGCACTGTTTTCGTGTGTGAGCCGGAGTTGGCTGGGAGGGATCCTTAGTCCCGGAATAATAGAGACACGAGCCGTCATGAGGTAGCAGCACTCTGGGCATCCGGGCACTAAGGACCCGGAGCTCCGATAGCACCAGACTTTTATTTGAGGGTAAGAACCAATCACATTACAAGGCAGGGGCGGAACAAGGGAGGGAAAAGGGGATAAGGACCAATCGGGAAGGGGAAGGGGTGGAGAAGGGAATACAGGCAGGGACATATATCAATCAGCAACCAAGTAACACAGAACAATCTAGAAACTGAGGATGACAGACAGGAGATGGGCAGGTGGCAGGACGAATGGGAAAAGGGCAACTAACCTTTGGGAGACCCAACCCCCTTCTGGGGTATACCACTACAAACTCCACCCCAGGGGTGGCCTCCCAATATATCAAAGGGGTAAGGGGGGAAATAGGGTTTTTAGGGGTCAGAACCACCGCCACAGTGTGGCACTATGGGACTTGCAGTAGGGCAAGTCCTTAACATTGTCTATCTGCGATATGCAGTAGCGGTAACTGAATGTGTTTTGAATACAATTACAGAGCCTGTGGAGAAACTACAGGTCCCCTTCTGTAATGGACTCCTTTGTTTTAGGCAGTACTAAGTCTGAACATGGCCACGAGCCCTGCATGTTGTGCCAAGTGAATGGTTGACTGCTTACTCTAATTTCTGCTGAGCTACGTGGTTCTTCAAAAATTAGCCAGCAAGTAAAGCCAGAACCACATAGACGGGTACTGATTCAGTAGAACTGTATGCCTAAACCCCACAGGTGGAAACACAATTGCCATAAAGCTCCACACTGCAGTTCATTTACCTTTGCATTGCATTGCTAGAGGACAAGAGATGCTTTCTGGCATCACTGGTGGCCACTGTCCCCAGCCATGAGAAATCCCCTCTGACTTTTCTGGAGAGGATGAGGGAGGATGTTTAAAACCGACATTTGCTGGCCTTTTAAGTTCTGGGCAGTGACAAAAGTTTTTATTCGGAGGTAGGAGTATTTTTACTGTTTTCTCTGGTGATCAATTTGATGTCACTAAGCAGGGCTGTAAGATTGCACAAAAGGGATGAATACACCGGGAGAGGGAAATACTACCACCCATGGCAAAATAGCATCTCTAGCAAGCTGGATATGTGAAGGTGAGATGATTCTGTGTGCCTCACAATCTTCAACCCTTATCACTTTCTTTGATTATTTTCCTTTTAAAATAATTTTCTTCAAGGAGGTAATCTTTTAGAGAAACAAGGATGTCTTTGTCTTTTTCCCATTCTTTCCCTTGGTGTCAATTCCCACAGATGTCGGATAGCTCAGCAGGTGGCACTGAAGATAATGCAGTCTTGAAAAGTCACTGGAATAAATTTCTGCATCAGTTATTGCTTATGGTTCTCTTGCTTGGCATATCTCTTGTTTCATGGGAGCTGCTGGGCACTACTCAGGCTCCTCACAGTCATGGCATGGCATGAGTGACCGTGACTCAGCAGTGGCAGGCAGCAAGAGATTGTACTACTTAGCTTTCTTTTGCTACAAAGCACAGCCCTGCCTTCAGGCTAACGTGTGCTTTGTCTTGTCACACTACTCAATACCACATCCTGGTGTCAGCAATGGTGTCAGTTTTATTGCTATTTGGTGCTACAAAGCTGTGCTAAGGGACCATGGCTGATTATGGATTGAAGCCAGAAGAGTCCAGTGTGAGGGTTCAGATAGTGCCACACATAACACAACTGTGTGAATGTTTGCTAAAACCATTAGGAAACAAAGTTATAGCTGTAGCCCAAGTAGATGTTGTTGTTGTTGTTGTTGTTGTTGTTGTTGTTGTGGGTTTGGGGTTTTTTATATATAATTCCTGCGTCTTTCTCATTTCCTCTAATATGTTTAGTAGCTCAGAATCCTCTAAAGGCAACAATGTGCTGGCAGAGGCTCTTGTTGGTTAAAATTCTGCTGCCAAGATGATAAGAGTTTTAGGATAATTTCCTGGACTGGGAGCTCAGCTCATCTCTGAATATGATCAAAGCTGCCAATGTGTATCTATTGTGCCTATCTGTGACACACATAAGGACCACATACAAAACTAAGAATAGCATCACTGCTGACAAGAAAAAAACCACTCATTCTCTGTGATGACTATTGTACACACAAACTCATAACTCTAACTCTCATGAGGACAAATCTTGCTTTTTTTTCAATACTAACTTTGTTAAGGATAAATTAATGGAAGGAAATGGTAAGCTGGAATTGATCCTCCATCAGTACAAATCAGAGATGAGTTTTATGGCAGCATATGGGATTTCTTTTCCTGGAAATACCCTGAAAGAACCCAGTTTTTCAGAAGGCAAATAATTTGAACTTCAGGCTTCTTTCATGTACCTAAACTTTAAAAAACAAAAGGGTCCCACCTCACTAGTTGTTGTAGAGATCAAGTATTCAGTCTCTAATGAAATTAATACAGGCCTTTTGCAAGCAACAGTGTCAGTGAAGCTCTGAAGCAAAACAACTAGATTTTCTGGTAAGAAAGTGAGATGTAAATGTCAGGTGAGCAGATCAATGCTTGCAAGGGCAACAAACAACTTGTATCTTTTAAAATGCTTTTAAAGAAGAGGAAGGAAAAAAAGAAAGAAAGAAACATGTTTCCTAATGTGTTTTTGAAGGTCATGCTTTCCTCCTTTTACAACTGATGGTGATTGCTGGGCACAAGTTGACTAAGGTTTGTTGTGGTTATGGTCTCAGGTGCTGCAATTTAGTCATATGGGCAACTGAATAGTACAAGGCATGATCAAATTTGGAAAAAATGTGTTCTAAAATGAGCACAAGGTAGTCTGCAGGTAAAGCAGTCATTTCCTCAATAGTTAGACCCAGAGCACTCGAATGTTTCCAAAATGTATATTGACTTAGGAGTATGCACTGATGTGTCTCAGTGTGATAAGGTTTTTCCTGATCTATATAGCTACCAGAAACAAGCATGACAATTGTAACACAACAGTTAAAAACAATGAACAACCCTGCCCGGGGTTGCATCTGTAGCCTTTGTTATCCTGGCTACACTTAACACTTCTGTGTTCTGTTGGGCAACTGTGGTGATTCACTTGTGTTCATCAATTTGTAGCTGACTCCTTGAGGCTTACATGAAAAAGTATGAAACTACTTTTGGTGGTGATAAAGTTCCCATTTTACTGCAGCTGTAGAAGCTGAGTTTAAACCATGCATTTGCATCCTCCTCTTGTGATAATTGTAACCTATACAGAGCTTGGCGGTGAGATTTAATAAAGGTTTCTTTGTCAGAATTAAAAGGGCTGATGGAGTGATGTTAATTCTTACTACTTTAAATCATTCGTTTGATTTAAAGATCTGCTGATTTATGTGAACTTCTTAGCAGCACTAGCACTGCAATGATTCTGGCGGTTGGCAAGCAGGAGTATCATCCCTCTCCTGTCTCTTCCCTAGGCACGCCTTGGTCCACTGAAGACATTCTGATGCCACCCGCAGGAGGACGCAGGTACTTTCAGCAGTTCGGTCCTAATTTACAGCAGCAATCCGCCCTTTTAAGGATGAGTTCGTAATACAAGCAGGTAATACTAGCAAGCAGAGGGGATGTCAAAGTATGTACCTGTGTGGGCACATAACTACAGGGTGATATTCAAGGCCCTTATTGGATCTGTGCCTCAGAATGAGAAGTATTATTTTAGTGCTGGAGCATAAGACAGAGAACAGAAAGCTCCCTCTTCGTGTTCATCTGGACTCAGACAAACACAGATGGAGGTTAGACCCTGCTCCTTCTCACAACCCCTTACAGCAGGTTACCCCAGTGGTAGGCTCCAGCCTACAGCTAGACCACAAATATGTTCTGTGAAAGTCCTGCCAAAGCCACAGATGCACGAGGTCTCCCTTATTCCTGCGGGGCATCCTGTGTTTCTGGCTGTTTTCTAGAGAGCCGAGCACAACATTCAGCATCCTGGTGTGCAAGAGGCTGCGTCCCACCAGCAGGAAGCAGTGCCAGTATGCTGTCACTGCTCCCAGCCATGACACAGCATGCAGAGTCTGGGAGCCAAGCAGCCTCACCCAGCAGTTATTCTGGGACAGCACAACCTGCCTTTGGATCGATTCACAGATTTTCCCTGGAGGCTTCACCTATGCATATCTGTGCAATATGGTCCTGCTGCTATTAAGCTAAAGACTTGTGAGATCCAAGTTAAGTTAAGGGAAATCTTGGCTTCCTGGAGAACTTGATTACCTTTAAGGTTATGCTATTAAGTACTGATGCATAAGGGGAAAAAATCACAGCTTTACAAAACAGTAACAGAGAAGAGGTAAGCAGAAAAGACAAGGCAAATCATAATGCTTATTATATTTAGATGACTTTTGTATAGTTTTCCCTGTACTATAAAAGTAATACATTGATTTCTGTGAGTGCATAAATAGAATGACTTTTGATTTTAATGCTGTGAACAAATTACTGATCAGCAGGATTTTTTGCATAATATGCTCAGTAAAATGCTGTTTTTTGTTGCACTTTACCAGCAATATGAAAGAAGATCAGGTTTACAGTGTATGGTTTTAACATTTGCACCAGTATCATGTTGAAGTACATAATTAGAGAGTCATGGGGTTCTGACAGAGGAGGTCAGCTATACCCCAAGAGGTGTCTCTTACAATTTTTAATTTGGGAGGCTTGTGATGAGTATTCCTGGTTTGGGCTATCAAATGTGTTTGCCTGCCTGTTCTCTGTTTCACACCTCACAGCATCAGGAGCAGTACTCCAGGATTTGCCAGCTCAGCAAACACCTGGCATCAAATTCACAGTGCACACTGACTTGTTTCTGTCTTGCACTCCTTTCCTTTCCTGAAAAATTTGCATCCCCAGAGATACCTTCTTTTCAGTATGTTTTGTGTTTATATCTTTTCGGAGGCCTTTTCGGAGGAGAACAGAATGAAACTGCAGCATCTCCCTCTCAGTGGATATGCTTCAGGAACTCTGCCACTGTGAAATTGCTGTGTCTCAGATAGGTCTTCATCAGATTCTTGTGAGGTAGGGAGTGGGATTTGATAATAGAGATGGAGAGCTATGGCACAAAGATGCCATATTCTGCAAATATTTGGGCACTTGTTTAACTGACAAGTATGAATCCAATTCCCTGCGTAATCTGAGGATTTCTGGGAAGCCAGCCAAACTTTTTACAAGAACGCACTTCGGCATCACCACAGTTGCTCGGTAGAACAAGAACTGAGTGGCTGCTGTGGGTGGGCAAAGTCAAACAGTGAATCCTGATATCCCAAGTCCTTGTGCTGTGTTTTAACTGTAAGAACTCTCTTTTTGCTTAGTTGGGGCCATCCTATCCCTTCTCCCTTTTAGGAAGGACACTTAGTGAGGCACTGCAGAGTCAGTCAGAGCCCTGATGCCAGGAGGAGCAGTGGTCCCACAGCAGCCATCCAAGCTTGTTTCACTCTCTCAGTCTGGCCCTGCTGCCTCCTTACCTTGTGGGCTCCGATGCATTTTTAATTCTGCTGGCATGTGGATGTTATAGCCCGAATCTACCCCAATGTTTAACTCACTGGAAACACTGGTTGAACTGACTTAGCCTCGTACTGGCGGCCCCTCAGCAGTGCAAGCAAACCGCATCTCCTGCCTGGGTTTGCTGAAAGGGCCCTCCAGAAGAGCTTCCCGCAGGGAGGGCAGAGAGGTGTACGGGAGCCCCGGAGCACCCCCAGCGCCCGTCGGTGCCCGCAGAGAGGGCAGAGAGGTGCAGGGGAGTCCCGGAGCATCCCCAGCGCCCGTCGGTGCCTGCAGAGAGGGCAGAGAGGTGCACGGGAGTCCCGGAGCGTCCCCAGCGCCCGTCGGTGCCTGCAGAGAGGGCAGAGAGGTGCACGGGAGTCCCGGAGCATCCCCAGCGCCCGTCGGTGCCTGCAGAGAGGGCAGAGAGGTGCACGGGAGTCCCGGAGC